>LJJI01000165.1:0-244827 GCA_001553865.1 Cladosporium sp. BSL10
GGCAGGGACGTAATCAACGCATTCTGATGACGTGCGTTTACTAGGCATTCCTCTTTGGAGAGCTTCTCTCTACATTCCTCCATATTGACAGTCAATTCTTGAGGATCGGTCCTTTAGTAGAAAATCGCAACAAGTACATTTCTGCATCATAATGGCATTTAGCTCATATCCACTCAATCAAGCCGCGCGTTTGTCCCAGAAGCCCATGACCCAACCCGCTACAACGCTTGTCCAGACCACAGGAGAAACATTCAGTCACGCTCAGACACCCTCATTAGCCAAGCGGTGAACAACTGGCACGGAGCTAGGAGGCAAGCTACCGTACTCGCAGATGACCATGCGAATGTACTCTGCCGGCGTAACATCGTACATGAGATTGAGAATTTGCAGATTCTTGATATCTTTCCAGTCACCGAGCTGCTTGGTCTTTGAAGCGGTTCCCTCGTCGTCTTTGTCTTCGGCCGAAGCATCTTCGCCGGAGGACTGGGGTAATAGCAGTTCTTCAGATGGGGCGACCTCGTTGAGGACGATGGAATCGAGGGCGACTTTGCCTGTGAATTTGACCGACTCGCAGAGAACGATGACGGGAACGTCGGCTTGGTGGGCGTGCATGGCGACGCTGGCTGTGCCAACACGGGATTGCAGGCGGCCATTCGAGAGCATGCTGTGGGCGCCGAGGAGGACGAGGTTTGCATCTTTGACCGCGTGCGCAATACCAGATAAAGGAGTATATTCGACTTCCAGGCCGGCGCGCATGAGAGTCCTGGCGAGGTTCTTGCCCTCGAACAAGGGTCGTGCGTCTGCCACGATGACGCGGAAGGGAATGCCGTCTGCGTGAGCCTGGAGCAAGGTCTTGGAGACAAGTGAGGAGTTGGCATATGTCAGGACGACAGAGTTGGGCTTAATCTGTGTACGAGCTGAGGCTGCGATAGCTTGGTCGGTCACGGTGATGCGGTCGCGGATGAAAATATCGATTTGCTCGCAGAGGAATGACTTGGCCTGCGACTCCTCGACACTAGGGTCGATTTCGACGATGAGCTTCTTCAAGAAGCGAATGGCGTTACCTTGACTCTCGGAGATCGGACGACAAGTCTTGAGGAAATCGATTTGTGGCGAAAGGAAGTGGCTGGTCATGTGTCGCGCCAGCGATGTGCCGACGGGTGTGGTGTATGCCTGGATAGCCTCCTTAAACGCAAGGAGCATGGCGACACAGCGCGCGCTGCTGCCACAAATCTCATAGCTGCTCATTTGGAATCCAAGAGCGAGGACAGCAGGATGCACATCCTTTGATACGCCCTCCACTGTGTGTCTCCTCGGCTGTGAGTAAAGGTGACTAAACAGCTCGACCTGCTTGTTCTCTTTCTTGGGCTCCTTGGGTTTTGCGACATTGGCCAGAGCCGCCGCGAGTGCAGGCCCACCTTGCGAAGGTCGCCGTCTGATGGGAATAGCTTGTTGTGCCTGCGAACCAGTGCGCTTGTGTCCAGACTTGTCTTGTCCGCCCTGCTTCTGCTGCTGGCCCTTTTGCTTCTGCTCGCCCTGCTGATTTGAGCTTCCTTCACCCGTGGGTGCGCCATTCGCCCCTGGGGGACCGCCTGAGGGTGCGCCATCCGTTCCCTTTTGTGCGGCACGTCTCGCCTGTTTCTCTGCCTTTGCCCTCTTCTTAAGTTCGGCAGGAGACAGCTTCTCCTCTTCCACGGGCTTGGGTGCCTCCTTCGCTGGCTCGGCCATTGTGTCGGTAAATGTGCGAGGGTTTTGTTGTATGTGCTTCGATTCGCGTCCAGTCGTACGCAGTGGTATATAGTAGAGCCTGCGGGGGCTAGCACTTATGCGGTCGCGCAGGTAATCGCGTCACAGTATCCCAGGTCCGTACGTCTCTGTGTAATGGAAAATTGAATTGATATTATTGTCTGGTGGTGAAGTTCGACTTTCTGGCGGGGTATCAGATCGAGTCCAGCGATGAGAGCACGAGCAGTCGTCGCGATCCGGCAACACTCTTGCTGGTGATGGTTATAGGACAGGGTCGAAGGAGTATGGTATTTTCCTTTTCGATCAAGAGGGTTCGCGGGGATGTGGTGCTACGGTAGAGCTCGTGGTGACGCGCAGCGCAAAGAAACCGAACATGAAATTCCTCCAAGCATGACTCAATCCTGAGCGGGGGGTAACCAATAACTATATCCTACTGAACGATATCACTATTACATCTTCGATAGGGTTAGATTACCGTTCTAGCCTATATAACTCAAGCTTCTGCCACGAAATAATCATTGTTGATCTGGATCCACTCTGCTCTACATGTGTCAAGTGAGGTTACAGGGTTACAAGTGAACTGATGGGTACATACGACTAGCACGATTGCATGAGTACTGCGTTCGTATCTCAAAAATATCGCATCACCGCTTCACAACAACGCCTGGTTCTCATCCTCCAAAATGCAGCATGTCATGTCTCATAAACACCCAAAACTCCCTTTCTAACAAATTAAACAAAACAAGAAGCATCAAGCACCAACCTTTGCAGTGGTCGCCCCAACTCCAGCAGGAATTTCACCCTTTTCAATCCTCTCTCGCTCCTTAGTCGCTTCTGGGTTGAGCGGCTTGTTGTAATCATAGCCGACCTCCTTGACGATACCAAGACCTTTGGTCCTGCCCTCACGGAACAGGATCCTGTCTCCAACAGCCAGGAACTCCGGCCTCTGCACGAAGCGGAAAGCCACCGTCGCTCGGTCGCCTGTTCGAATGTATGCGCGGTCGATGTCGACAATAGAGCACGTTTGCGAGATCGGACCAACATGCAGCATGGCCTGATACTTCGTGCGGATGGTCGTGGCATGAGAAAGGATCAGAACTTCGGCCACGAATTCCCTGTGAACCTTTGGTTGGGGCACAGGAACGTTCGGGTTCGCTTCAGACTTGCCCAGGAGGACAACCATTCCCTTGCGGACATCCTTGCGACGCACGCGGCGAAGGGCGAACGAAGCAGATTGACCGGCAGAACAGCCTGGCACGGATATGCGCTTGCGTTCGATCGAGCGGATTGTGGTCGTGGTGAACTGGCCGAGTGAATCCGGTCCGACTAGCACAGTGTCGCCCGTGTGGATAACGCCGGATTTCACAACGCCAGAGACCACAGTTCCCACGAAGGGCACCGAGAACGTATCGTTGACGTGGAATTCAAATGGCGCGTCGATTTCATACTTGCCGTGGTGTGGTAGGATATTCAAGAACTCGCGCACAAGATCCAGTGACTCGCCGGTAACGTTCGAGACCTGGAAGATGGGGCAGACGCGCTGGCTGACGAACTCGGCGGCAGTGTTGACGCAGTCTTCGCGGTTCTTGATGAAAATCGGAATCTTGCGCGCGCCTGGAGATTTGAGGATCTTGGTGAGCTGGGTAAGCGTCTGCTGCAGGATCTGAGGCGGACAGATGTCGATTTTGGTGACCACAACCATGACAGGAACGTTAAGAGCGAGCGCAATGCCCAAATGCTCTTTCGACATTCCGATCAGACCGTTGTTCGCCGCGACCATGAGTAGGCAGTAGTTTGGCTCCGACGAGAGCATACCGAACACAGTGGTTCGTAAATAGCGCTCGTGGCCGGCGAGATCCGTGAACGTAATAACCTTCGCGCTGCGCTTGCCAATCTCCTCCCAGCCTAGTTTACGGCCTGGCACCCCTGAGACGACCACTTCGCCCTTGGTATCGAAGCCCATGATCTCCATACCAACAGACGATGTCCGTCCAGATTCGATCTCGTGCTTGTGGCGGAAAAGGTTAACACGCGCTTTGCCTCTGCCATCATCGAGGCCGCCCTTGACCAGCACTCCAAGCATAGTGCTCTTGCCAGCGTCCACGTTTCCCACCACTGCTATCCGTGTCTCAATCGTGTCATCGATGCTCTTCGGCTGCCGTCTGATCATCATCTTACCGACGCAACCAGGCTCGCGTTTGTTCTCGTTCCCAACGTCCACAGTGCTGTCTGTCACGTTTTTGGTCATCAGGAACCGCCAATCCGCCTGCATGATCTTCAAGACGTCTTGTAATCGCGCCAGCGCAGCTTCCCACTCCTTCTCCGACAGCGCCTGAGAGTCGCCATTATCCTCCAAGCCGATGTCGAACAAGCACTCTCCGTGGCCCTCCAATATTCGTCCATCGATGATAGTCTGTAATTGCTTCAACTTTTCCTCCACGTCTGTGTCGCCGAGCAAGAGCTCTTTTAGCCGTATTTTCGGCTTGTCATCATTCAGGTCAAGGGTGTCGAGAATGTCAAGCTCCGCATGCTCGGTTTGCGCCGGGCCATCGGTAGTTTGGCCCTGTAATGGTAATCTGCGATGTGCTTGCTGCTGTTCAACGTAGTCGGCGAAGTCACTCAGCGCCTGTGGGTAGCGATTGTCAGGACATATTTGCAAGGTGATATTCGATGCGAGGTTTCGAGCATACCGACTCGCCGGCCCGTCTCTCTTGGGCAGTGTGTGGGGCATGGGCGTGCTTATACCGCTCGGTTCGGTTCGCCATGGTTGAGTACCAGTGAAAGGTTCAGGTGTCTGGGATTATTGCGATATTCGTAGGATCATGTCTGCACCTGCGACAGGTATGTGACGAGAGGCGATGAGAGATAAGATGGTAGCTGTGAGGTGGCGGATTGCTAGAGCTTAAGAATAAGGTTTATATCGTCGTGTAATACACGTCAATTGCTGTGGAGTCATTACCCCACGTCCAAGGACCATCAATCACCAGTCATCGCCAGTTCTAGTCGCTTCTTGTTCTCCTTCACCGGATGGCCATTTTGCCAATCAGACTATCACGGTGTCTCAAATGTCTTTGAAGTATACGAGCGAGTCATAATATACGAGGCGCGGTGTCTAGTCTGGGTATTACACAGCCGTAACGAGGCTAGAAGTGCGTCACAATATTTCCACATTGGGTCACATGCCACATGTGTGTCTGACTGTCGTCAATGTCAATCGCTCATTGTACTATCGACGGCACAGTCATCATTTGATGCCATCCACTGCGCCACACGCCTACTTTACATGGAGTTCTTCGCCTCACGCAGCGCCGACATGACATCCACGCGATCAGTCTTGCCAGTGAACTTCTGGATCTCCGGGTCCTAGAAAATACGGTCAGCTCTGCGATCATCGACGAACACAGCGATGGACAGCAATCACTCACATCAAGTCTCATGAAAACATTGTGCTTCTATAGAATGTGGGTCAGCGTGTGTTGTCGATCATTCGAGTCGAGACTGTGCAAGACGCGTACCTTCTCATCACCAATAGTGAACTTGCCCTGGGTCTGCTTGTTCTCGTTGGCGAAAGCTTCGAGCTTCTTGACGGGCTCCGACTGCAGGACCTTGATGCCGAATTTGACGTTGCCCTTGGTGTACTCGTGGCCGGGCTATAGGTCTAGTCAGTAAGTCCTATGATAGCTGCGAGCTGACTATACCTACGTATACGTTGGTGTCATCTGGCAGAGATGCAAGAGTCTCGTTCAGCGCCTTGTCCATCTCCTTGGCATTGCCTTCGAAAAAGCGTCCACAGCCTGAAATCCCGTCAGTACGGCGATAGGTGATGACAACACGGCCGATGCTTACCGCCGATGAAGAGGGTATCGCCAGTGAAAACAGCGCGGTCGTTGCCGTCTTCGAACAAGAAGCAGATGCTGTCCTGGGTGTGGCATGGTGTGTGCAGGGCTTTCACTTTGATGTTCTCGCCGATGGTGAAGGTGTCGCCATGGCTGGGCGTCTTGGTGACCTTATCGCAGTCCTTGCCACCAATGATGGGAAGGGGGTAGCTCTTAAGGAGCTCGGTGTTGCCGCCGGCGTGATCGTGGTGGCTGCATGCTAGTTAGTATGGGTGGCTGCGAGGGTGACCCGGTGAGATGTACTGGTGAGTGTTGATGATGTTTATCAACTTGATGCCACTATCCGTCGCCTTCTTCAAGTGCGGTAGGACTCTATGCATGTGTCAGCTGGAAGGCCTGCTGAATAGGTGGCGAGGCAAAACCGACTCTGAGGGGTTAGCAGGGTCAATGATAACCGCCTGTTTCGTCTTGTCATCGGTCACAAGGTACGCATAGTTGTTACCAGTCCCCTCCCCTAGAGAAGTCAGTCGATACTCAAGATGCCAACATGCCCTCCCGGCCAGTGGTGCCGTCCATCTCGCATCAGCTGGAGCTTGCGAACAGTCTTGAGAGGGGTCGCAGGTAGGACTCATAGTGTAGACGCACACATGGGAATCGACTGGATATGCATTTTTCTGGCAGTGATAGGCTGTTGGACCTCCCGATCAGAAAGTGTCTTGTTTAAAAGCAGTAATAAGAAGGCAAATCCTACAGCGACGAAGGCAGATGAGCTGATGGGTCGTGTGAGTGCACGCTTGGTCAGATTCAGTAGACTCATGAATAGACGATGGGAAGATAGGGTGATTCCGTTCCGATGTAATGGAGGCGGGTATGTTCGAATGTGGTGGTCTGCGAGATTCAATGCCCTTCGTAGTGCATCTGATGTATGTAAGCATCGATTGCAAGCTGCTGATGTCACGAGCCTCGGGAATGATGAAGCGGCATTTGCGGAGCAAGCACCATATTTGCATTGAGCAATTTGAATTTTGATATATATGAACTGTTGCGCATCGGCAGCAACTGCCGAAAGCACCTCCAGCACTACTTCAATTCCATGGCTTATGCTGATATCTGAACGATGCTCGTGTTTGTTTTGTGTGGAAGAAGGAGGAGGAAAGGCTGTAAGGAGGGACAAAGCTTCCAAATTTCTCAGTACGCTTAGTGCGCATTATTTCAGATACTGTGACCTCGTTCATTCTCGATAGTAAGCATTGCTGGTTTAACGCTATATTGCGGGTATCAGCGTACTCGTCACCAGGATATGAGGTCAGCTATAGTAAGGCCTCGATGGTAGCCCTAGTCATGATCGAAACCATGATTGTATATATCACGCTGGTGGTAGTCCGAAAGTACTGCACAACTCACGCGCATCAAACGTTCGATCAGGATTCCTGGTGCTACTTGTTCTAAACATGCCAAACGAAGGTCTGAATGGTGACCAATACACATGGAGGTACACTGTAGCTGAGCGCTAACAACAGAGAATATCCGTAGTCAGTCCAGTGCCACCACATCGAATGGAAATCGAAATCACTCATTGGAACACATTCACACAATGGGGTTGCAAGGGTTAGTGCAAAGCATATCACGTGAGCATAAATTCACGGAGGCGACCGAGGGTTTTTGTCAGCCGTTGAGACCGTTTTACGAGCTCTCTTCTACGCGCTGGCCTGAGCTCGACGAGAAGGGGCCAGGGTTGAGCGACCGGTGGCTTCTCTGCTTGACTGCATGCAGGTAGCTTGACAGCCACCACAGTAGATCGCCCATCTAGTATGTAGTGTACAGTAGACTCGGCAGGGGGATCGGTGCACACCCGAGCACTTCCAAGATTTGTGTTTTGTGTTTGATGTGGCATCTAGGATGAGAAAGAAGTGTAGATTGCTTGGGATTGGGGTGGACGTCACTATTTGAGTTTATCTCCGATCCGAGAGCAGCAATTCTAGAAGTTTGGCTGTCAGTGGATTGGGACAGAATTTTATGCTGAAGCTGCACAACAAGCTTGCCTTCGCGCCAGAGTTGAAGTGAAGTCTGAAGCTGACAGCTATGCGAGCTTGCGATGGTTCGTCCTTACATAGTTGTAGGCATTTGCTTGATCGTCGTTACCTCAGTGACAAGCGCAGATTAATTGATTGCATCCTAGATGAACACCAATGCACTGGTCGATCGATTGGCGTTGAAACCCACCAGCCATGCATCGTCATAGACTATGGGCGGAAGCCAAGCAAATCGACAAGATGTAATGGATCTCACCACTAGTCGAGTCGCGATCAAAGCAACACGCGCATGACGAGATGAAACGTGTGACCGTATTCACGGATGTGACAGGCGCCTGACAGCGACAGGGATGAGCAGCCGTTTGACAGCCCAGCCCATGCGAATCAAGCAAACACCGTCCAACGAAGCATGGATAAGGGCTGGACTCGAGGATTCCTTAATAATGACTTTCTCGTCGAATGGGCGCGGATACCTTGATGTGCCGAGAGACAGTGATAGCCCTAGCCGGAATGGTAGCCGCCCGTTCTCAGGGGCAGAGAATATAATCTCCGAGTAATTTAGCTTGGGCGCGCTCCCGCGAGGTGCCACCGCGAGCCGAGTCGGAGTGTGAGGGATTGGATCGCGATTTTCTTTTGGCGCCGTGCTCAACCGCGATTGTTCTTGATACCGTTGTCCTCGTGCAGTGCTTGCGAGGTGTTGGACTGCTGTTTGCTGTTCGACTGCAACTATCGTCGCCAGACCCGACCGCAAAACGAATCCTTCGACCATCCGAGCGAGTCAGCACCGAAAGCTTCCGACGCCCAGACCCCAGGCGACAGAGAGACGAGCAGGAGATCAAGACTGGGATTGAGTGGGAGCGATTTGGAGAGGAAGACAACACTCCTTGGACAAATCACCCAGAGCTCAGCGGTGTATGCGAGCGAGGCTGGAATGAACGCATAGGTAAGCACAGCCTGGCTACGACGAACAACCTTTACCTTCCACACCCTCCCTTCCCATTCGCACGCATTGGAATCAGCCTCGGTGGTGAGGTGGTGCAGACGCTTGCACTGCGGCACGAGACCACGCGCCCGCTGAGATGCACTGCACTACTACACCTCTCCTGCACACGCAAGCAGCACCTCCAGCACCGTCTGCAGCCTCAAAGTAAAATGGCGTGGCATAGGCTGGAGGTGTCATCGTCAGCATCGTCATCGCTTTCGCGTGCATAGCGGCTGGGCGACGGATCGATCGCTGAAAGTTGCTTTACCCAAGCGGGACGCTGCGGAAGTCGTGCCTGACGACTTGAGATGCCGGGGCTGCTGTGCTACATCAACTCCTCCTACGCGCGAAAACACCCTCGCCGCCTCCCTCCACCCTCCCTCCCTCTGCACCTCAGATCCTCTACACACACGCCGCACCTCTCCCACCCTCCGCCCTCGATCAATCATCGCATAACAATATCACACCGCGGCCTCGTCGCCCGCGCGACGCCGCCCAAACCAACCCGCCCGTCAGTGGCTAATCCCAATTGCAACACCAGAAACATGCCGATCCGCACTCTCAATCCATTTGCCTCATCACCCTCCCCTTCTCTCGATCTGCTCAACGAGAAGGAGCCAATTCGCCCCGACACACGCGAACCCAGATCCAAGTACAGACCGCGCTTCGGCCTGCCTTTTACCAATAGCACGCCCAAGCCCGCAAACGCGAGACTCGAAGCACCTCAACAACACCCGTCCTTCCGCCCGCCTTCGCCCCAGACGCCCTCGCTGAGCCTCCCTACGATCAACCTGACCACTGCCACTGGCGAGAAGAGCAAGATGGACGACGTCGCCAGGCCCTTGACTCTCTTCTCACCGCCTACGCCTTCAGAGGCCAAGAAGCTCGCCAAACAGCATGCAGCCTTCGGTCCTCTTGGGTCAAAACAGCACCTCTACTCGTCAAGATTCGTGGGCGAGGAGTTCCCAGAGCCAGTAGAGGACGAGCCGCCCTACTACTACCTGATCACAACCTACATCTCATACCTCATTTTGATCATCTTTGGACACGTGCGGGACTTTTTCGGCAAGCGTTTCAAGCAAGATCGATACAAGCAACTCCAAGAGCGAGACGGATACGCACCCCTGAACAGCGATTTTGACAACTTTTACATTCGCCGTTTGCAACTGCGGATCAATGACTGCTTCAGGCGCCCAGTGACTGGCGTGCCAGGCCGTTTCATCACGCTTTTGGACAGGAAGAGCGACGACTTCAACCTGTCCTTCAAGCTCACAGGCACAACTACGGAGACTTTGAACATGAGCTCCTACAACTATCTCGGCTTCGCTCAATCCGAAGGAGAGTGTGCAGACGCAGCTGAGGCTACCCTCCGAAAGTACGGCATCTCATATTGCTCGCCTCGCGGAGATTCTGGCACCAGCGATCTGCACGTCGACGTAGAGAAGCAGGTTGCTGAGTTCGTGGGCAAGGAAGCTGCCACCATCTACAGCATGGGTTTCGTCACAAATGCCACTGTTTTCCCAGCTTTGGTCGGCAAGGGCTGCCTGATGATCAGCGATCAGCTCAATCACTCCTCCATCCGTTTCGGTGCTCGTGTCTCGGGCGCTGTCATTGATATGTTCAAGCACAACGACATGACCGATCTTGAGCGTCTTCTCCGCGAACGCATCAGCCAGGGTCAGCCGCGTACACACCGTCCTTGGAGGAAGATTCTGGTTGCTGTGGAAGGGTTGTACAGCATGGAGGGCACTCTCTGCAACCTCCCCGGTCTCATCGCATTGAAAAAGAGGTACAAGTTCAACCTCTACGTCGACGAAGCCCACAGCATTGGCGCTCTCGGACCCAAGGGACGCGGTGTCTGCGACTACTTCGGCATTGACACCAAGGACATCGATATTCTTATGGGCACTTTCACTAAGTCTTTCGGCGCCAACGGTGGCTACATTGCCAGCAGCAAGGCCATCATCGACAAAATTCGCGTGTTGAACGCTGGTACCATTTATGGCGAGTCTCCAGCACCAGCTGTCCTGGCTCAAATTTCAAGCTCGCTGCGTATCATTTCTGGCGATCTTGTACCTGGCCAAGGAGAGGAGCGCCTGCAAAGACTAGCCTTCAACAGCAGATATCTCAGACTCGGATTGAAGCGTCTTGGCTTCATTATCTACGGCCACGATGACTCGCCCATTATCCCGCTCCTTCTCTACCATCCCGCTAAGATCCCTGCATTCTCACACGAGATGCTCAAGCGCAAGATTGCCGTTGTCGTCGTCGGATATCCTGCCACACCACTCATCTCTTCTCGCGCCCGCTTCTGTGTCTCGGCCGCTCACACCAAGGACGATCTCGACCGTTTGCTTGCCGCTGTCGACCAGGCCGGCGAGACGCTTCAGCTCAAGTTCAGCTCTGGAATTGCTGGCGGCCAGGAGCCCTTACATGACGGCCTGACCAACGAGAAAGAGATGCAACTTCGTCACAACCTCGAGGTCGGCGAGAAGCCCAACGTCATTGCTCCCAGGTGGAAGCTTGAGGATGTCATCAGGCGCGGCGTCCAGGACGTCAAGCAGCCGCTCTTCTAAGAGCACTCGCTTCGAGATCGAGCGGAAAGAGCTCGCATTGAAACTTACAACTTACGTTTTGGCATGGCGTTGAACTTGTGATTATACGGAGAGGACGGTGTTTCAGAGGTGCGATGTATAAGCTTCGGACGAAACTACTACCGGGTACGATGAACACCAACCACGAATCCAGAGCGGGAAAGAAACGTCTGTATTTGTTAAGGCGGCGAGTCACAGACATCGCCTGGGAGTTACTATTGGTGTTATTTGATGACCGTGAAGCGCCACAGCATGGCGCGAAGGCGGGGTTGCTGATTCTTTTGTTTCAACGTTCGACAGTCGAGACACCTACATTTTGTAGGCGACACGGCGGGACTTTATTTGAACTTCTTTTCTTATGTGCAATTGGCGGTAATGCTTTTGCATATCCTTTTTTCATTTTCTTGTTCTTCGCTCTTCCCTTTTTTGACTTTGATTCAAAGTCTTATTTCGAGCGAGGGCCTTTTTGTTGGCAAGCGCTCTGCTTGCATTGATATGTGCTGCTTGGGGCCTTTATTTTCCCTTTTTTTCGCAACGAGGAGGATTTAGTTCTGTTCTTCTAGAACGATGATAAGATAGATTAGGGGAACAACTTTTGTATGCTGGGCGGATGGATAGGGAAGGGGAGACGGACGAAATAAGTGTAATGCATGATTTACCTTCAACCTTTTCGGGCCCAGCTTTTCTTTTCACAAAATTCCCTTGGTTTGAAATCGCATGTCATGCTGTAATATTAGTATCATTCGAAGCACCCTCCAGGATAGACTATCGACGATAGGAGTCTGGTGGGAATTGAAAGCACTCACTGCGAGGCAGGAGCACGAATCCAGGAAGGAGCTATGGGTAGCGGACTTCACTTGTCTCTTGGTTCCGTTGACGGCAATGCGAGGGTGACAAGCTACTCCATGGTTCTTTTTTGATGACCATGAGGGTAAACTGAATTATTCCTCTATGTCGCGCATGTGCCTGTCGACTTTGGCTGCCGATGGGCTGTGCTTGCTGTCGAGAGTTTATCGAGACGAAGTAAATTGCTGGGAACAACATCCGTAGGTTTTAATGTGCATAGTTTAGATATAAGCCGCAGATGAAAAGAGCAGTAAGTTTACAAGTTGCACTTTAACTACCTTGTTCAATGTGTCTGGTGAGATCTGATGCACTGAATTCTCAGATATTGAGGACTATGGGACATTCTGCTCTCATCCCCTTTCATCTATATGCTGCCACTTGATATACCGCTGCTTCATTATAGTTTCCATCGCACAGGCAGCGTTGCCACGCCTACATATATGCAGGAGATCATAAGCCGCAGGTTGACCGGCTTCAGCTGGGTAGGGAGGTGTGTGCATATGGAGGCTCTGTATAGGTGAAATGTTGATGCCCAAGGTTTTTCCCAAGGAGATGTATTACAGTCCGCGCTCTAATGAGGTTCTCTTGCCCGTAATTCCTTTGGAGCCTGAATACCTGGGGAGTGTATGGGCATCAAGTCATGTCCAGCTTGGTTGTACTACCTCATACTGTCTGTGCATGGCGTTAGGCCGAAGACCTAGCGGAGCCAAAAGCGTGGAATCGTGGTTCCTCGAAGATGATTGGCTATGACTTCGACGCCTCACCCCTCCACATCTCGAACCGCAGGCCGTGTCGCGCCAGGACGGAGGAGTGGTCGTGTGTGTTGTTGATTCCCAGCAGTTCCCCATTCACTTCACTTCACTCCTTGTCACCTGACTCTGCCAGCCTGTCGCCGCCCGAAATTAGCAGGAAGAAGCAAAAGACGTCGTCAGTCGCTCAGCAGCCCGTGTCCACCCCGCCTACGCACGCACTGCCCGACGCTCACTGTGCTCAAGCTGGCCAAACACACCAGAAGCGTCCCGATCAGCTGGCGCGCGGCCCAGTACACCACCTCGAGAGCTCCTGCAGCGCGCACACCATTGAGACACCTGCGCAGAAAGTGCTCCCCCGAGCTCTCGCACCACCAACCCTCGACCATTAATAGTTCACATCCACAAACACACCCTTGCCCACCATGGACCCGCCGCCCTCGGAGCAACCACCACCTCAGGCCACGCCGGGCAGCAGCAGCAACATCGACGAAGCCAGCATGCACACAATAACCGCCTCCTCGCTACAAGCCCAAAACAACAACCCCACCTACGACGCCCGTCCCCAGACCTCTTACTCAGACACCGGTTTCAGCCGCGCCTACTCACAGTCTGCCGATAACACCCCAGACCGAGAACACAGTGGGAACGGCATAAACAGGCCACCGAGTGCAGGCGGTCAGGGCAGCCAGTATGGCGACAACCGGTCCAAGGCGGAGAAGAACTCGAGCGTGGTGATCAAGGTCGGCATGGTTGGAGACGCACAAATCGGCAAGACTAGCTTGATGGTCAAATATGTCGAGGGCAGCTGGGACGAGGATTATATCCAAACACTTGGTAAGCAGACACGTGAGCACATCGAGCTTGCACACGCAGCTAACACGATCACTACAGGCGTCAACTTCATGGAAAAGACAATCTCCATCCGCAACACCGAGATCACCTTCTCAATCTGGGATTTGGGTGGACAGCGCGAGTTCGTCAACATGCTTCCATTAGTATGCAATGACGCAGTCGCCATCCTCTTTATGTTCGACCTGACCCGCAAATCCACACTGAACTCGATAAAAGAGTGGTATCGGCAAGGTCGCGGCTTCAACAAAACCGCCATCCCTTTCTTGGTGGGGACAAAGTACGACCATTTCGTCAACTTCCCCAAGGAAGAGCAAGAAGAAATCTCCCTGCAAGCGAAGCGATTCGCCAAAGCCATGAAGGCAAGCTTGATCTTCAGTTCGACCAGCCACAGTATCAATGTGCAAAAGGTGAGATTTCCAGCTATATTCTCACAATGCGCAACCCTCCGCTAACACAGCAGTCCCAGATCTTCAAGATCGTCCTTTCAAAAGCCTTCGACCTACGCTGCACGATTCCGGAAATCGAAAACGTGGGCGAACCGCTCCTGCTCTACCAATCCGTTGGCTGAACAAAACACCTTTCTGAGCGACACACGAGCGCCTCAATTGGAACAAGAACAACGAGGGAAACGCGAAACATGTCCGCTACGAAAAAAAGAAAAAACAAACACAACTTGATTTGATAGCAAAAAAAGGACGACTCGCAAGGACGAGTCTGGCGCATTGATCGCAGACCCTTGAACGGCCAATGCGAAGGGAAAGGAGAAATCACAAAGGACTTAAGCTGTATTCTACGCATGCAATAGGGCGTCTCTTGGCCAGCTGGCTCTCGGCGCGAGGCGGATTTCATTTTCCTTTTTCGGGGATTCTTTTTTTTCTTCTGGGTTTCCGGAGCATCATACGGCCCTGGATCAGGCTGTTCAATCAACTACTTTTGTGTGCTTGCGCGGCGGGAATGCCTTCTGTCTGGAGGGTAACTTCTCGCGTGCCTGCTCGCTAATTACTGTCTAGAGATCGGTGGAAGCACGGCTGTCTTTCTTTTTCTGACCTAGATCTTTTATTAGTAGTATTTTCTTATGTTTCGAAATGCAGAATGATAAGAAGAGAGAGAGGCCTCTACATGTTCTGTGCTCTTGGGTCCATTTTCCAGTATTCACTCATGTCCGGCGCCAAGGACTGTCGCCGCATTGGTGCACGATATGCAACTACCCCTTTGGTTCTCTCCATAACAGATATGTGGAAACAGCTAGTCAAGCAGGGCCTCGTATTTCTTAGCTCCAGTGGCCAGCCATGTCATCATCGTACATTGTATAGCTGCTTGCTTACGAGTCAAGCCGCGACTAGATGGGAGCCGTTGCTGGTAGCGTGGGAAATGCTGTCACCGCCATCTTTTGAGACACCGGCTTTGTTAGCACTGATCTCTTTCTTCGTTCATTGTTTGAGAAGGATGCAGCACATGATGATGGCGGTATTATTGTACATCTACAGTGCTTGCGCATCGATTCGCGTGTAGCTTCGGCCGTCTCATTCATTGTATCTCGATGGTAAGAACAATCGTTCCAAGTCATGTCCTTGACCGAGTTATACTCACTCTTGCCAGTGAGATGTTGTCAATGATTGGTCCATATCTCATTGTTTAGTGCGCTGATACCATTAGGTCTGGATGTCGAAGATACTATGCTTGTTCGTGAGATGCTACTAATGGAGCCGCCAAAGCTGTAAGCAATTTCATGCGCCATTACTGTATGTTCTTTGCTCTTGAATGCTGTGACGATGAAGATGATGCGTAGATCAAATCAATTTACATTTAATAGATTCCTAGGTCTAAATTAGTCACCAAACATACAAATATTCGTCGTTGCGTTTGTTTCACTATCAAGCTCTAATTTCAGTTTGTGCGGTGGGTCGCTCGTCCATTGAGTAAATAGCAACACACTGATCATCAACCTGACATAAAAAGTACACGAACGCACATTCCTCCTGATCAAAACCATATCACCATAATCCACACAATCCCTCCTCGCCATTCCCCAAAACAGGATCCCTCTCCGGCTTCGCCACCTCCCAAACCCGCTGATACACACCCTCCGACTCCCCTCCCACAGCAAAATCCCACTCGCTACCCACAGGATAAGCTCCCATCATCGTGAAACCCTCCAGCTCCGATCCCGCTTTCTCTAGTCCTTCGACATTAACGGCGTGCCCATTCCCAGGCGTCAGCAACTTCAGCGAGGCTTCCGGCAGCGTATTGAAAGTCTTGTGCGCCGTGCCGGCGGGCAGGATGAAGACGTCGCCCGCGTTGGCTTCGACTTCGACGCCGCCTTCCTCGGAGGTTGTATTTGTGCTGTTCTCGGGAGAGGAGGCGTCATTGTTGCCAGACGAATGTACGTCGGCTACTCCGAATCTGATTCTAGCCGAGCCTGTTAGGACGACCATGCATTCGTGTGCGGCGGAGTGGTAGTGGGCGGTTTGGTCTTTGCCATAGCGCCATATCCATTGGCTTGACCATCCATTACTGGCAAATTTGTGATGGAGGATTGTAGGTGTACGATCTTGTTCTGATGGGAAGAGGTTACGGTAGTGTATCAACGGACGTGGAGAATTGGGGATCAGAGGTGTTGGGGGAAGGCGATAGGTCTTTGTTTCGGGCATTGCTGTTGAATGGTGAAGGTAGTACGAGTCTACAGGCTTGAGTGATTGATAGTCATTTCCAAGTGCGAGAAAGATGATTGCTTGACTAGTAATGTGATGTATGAATGATACATAAACCTTTCCCCGCTCGTTGGTCGGAAGGCCATCCGCCTCGCTGAAAGTGGTTAACGGATCCCGGAACGAAACAGGTACTTTTATGGAACCCTGGATGAGTTGAACAATAATTAATTGCTTCAGTGTAGTATACATGATATATTACTGTGTTGTTCAGGACGCGACCGCAAATACCTAGAACCACGCCGCCCAACCACAGAACAAAGTAGCCAGGTTCTTCTCGTCTGTCGCCTGCTGGATCAGCTCGTTCACCGTGGCGGCCGTGCTCAGCGTCTTCGATAGCTTCTTCTCTACAATCGCCAAAGCGCGATCTGCCTCTCCACCTTCAGCCTCCAACTTCGCCTTCGAGCCTTCCGCAGCTTCCACGTTTTTGGCATTGTGGATGCTGTCTTGCGCATCTTGCATTCGCTTCGCCCGGAGAGGAGAAAGCGTCCAGTTGTACAGTGGATCGTAGCGCAGCACGTTCAGCAGCGTCATGATGCTGTCTTTGTCCTCACGGAGAGCGTCCATTGTGAACTCGCAGCAGCGGCGGAAAACTCCTTCGGTCTTGTTCACGCCCATGCCATCTATGATGTCACGTGTGAGTCGGAATGGAACCAACTCAGGTACAGGCAGTACTCGCCCGGCTTCAAAGGCCACGCCAAGATCGATGTGCACCACCTCACCAGTGACCTCGTCAAGCATGATGTTGTGACCGTGTCTGTCACCCAGACCAAGGACGTGACCGAGCATGGACACTGATGCCGTGGTGCGCGTGTATGCTGTACGCTTCTCGAACCAGTCGTCTGGATCGTCGAAGCGTTCGAGGAAGAAGTGGCGCATAACTGGCTGAAAATTCTCGCACACTCTGCGGAACTCCTTCACACGTGTTTCCGTTGAGCTGCTTTGTGCGTTTTTCACCTTTTCCCGCGCAGTGCTGTTCTTCATGTCCTGAGGATTGTACATTGGATGAGCTGGAGTGAGGAATTCATTAATCGGGATCGAGTTCGGTACAAACTCAATGATTCCTGCTGTAGGTGACAGGGGAATCACCTTATATGTGCGGATGTGCAAGTTCCTCTGTCGCGTGGATTTGTGATTCTGCAGCATTTTGCTGACCTCTTCAAAGACCTGCTCCATGATTGCGTCCTGTCGGAGGTCATCATTACCACTCTTGAAGAGCTGCTTGTAGTGCTGGCCGGTGGTCGAGACTGCAGTGACAACCTTGGGGGAGCTGAGACCCGACATGATCGAAACTGTGCTTTCGAACTTGTGCACAGCAGGTATGTCGTCGTAATTGCCATCTGGCCTCAATGGCAAACTGGTGGTGACAGGTGGTAGATGGAGGGTGGGAATGTGCTTCGCGACTGAGACGGCTGTTCTGATGTCTTTCAGCGCCCGCTTGCCGGTCTTCCTGTCGGCGAGCGCTTCTTCTGCAAGTTGCCTATAATGGCTATCGGCTGAAAATAGTCTCCTAAACAGATTTCCCTTGGCCGAGTCGCCTGAGACAAATCTGCGAATGTGGACAGCCGCCTCGTAGCGAGTGACCGTAGCAGCATCTCCAGAGCTGGCCGCCCTCGTTGAAGCGTACACATGGTGGACGCTGTGGTATGGATGCTCGAGACACAGACGCTTCGTAAGAGCCATCAGAGCTACCTGGAAGGGGGAACTCTCGTTTTGAAGACGAGACATTAGTTGATTCAGGAGTACGACGAACTTCCAGCTCGGGACATTGGGGAGGTGAGTCTTGACCACTGCGTTCCCAAGATCTGATTCTGAGCTTTCGAGCCATAGAGCGAAGAAACGAAGTACAGAAAGATCGTACTCATCTGAGGCGTGCAGTGCTAGCAAATAGTTCTGAAGACTCTGCTGAACGAATGTCTCGCGGCTTGCTTTCTGATGCTCGAATTCTTGATCATCGAGCTTGAGCCATAGCCTGGCCTTGATTAGCGAACGTTCATGCTCCTTTGCCTCCGTTGCTCGTCGCGTGGCTTTCACCAATGTCTGCAGTTGCTGCACTTCATCACGCTTTCTCTGGCGCAGCGTAGCGATGCGATTGAAGTCCTCAACGTTCGCAGGGTGTTGCAGTTGCTGGTCACAAAACACGGCAAAGGCGTAATGAACCTTGCCAGCTTCTTTGCCCACAGCATTTTTGGGCAAATGAGCTATCGCGGGTCTCAGATAATGCTCCAGGATATCACTTGGTTTCTCTAGCCTAGCGTCGGCAAGCTGTGTGCCGAGTTGAGCCAGTAGTCCGGAGCGCCCAACTTTGATCTCTTGCGCCTCGAACTCAGATTTGTCGAGTATATCCCGGAGCATCTTCACCGACGCAGTTCTTTCCTGTGATTCCCACATCACTGATGCGACCTCGTGCTTCGCCGCAACATCGACGCATATTCCGGACTGTTCGAGATCTCTAGCTAGGTCATTGACTTGAGTCGCTGCACAAAGAGCAGTCTGAAACTGACCGTGCTGCCTTGCAAGTGCAGAGTAGGAGAGCAGAGCTTGTACCTCCGAGGTTCGCATCGTATTCCGTGGAATGCGGAGATCCTTGAGAAGAGTTTCATTGCGGCCAAGCACACTGAACGTGGTGATCCGGCCCTGCTGAAGAAGGTCGAAATCCTCAAAGCGTGCATTATTCATCCAAGATTCACGACTCTGTAGTCTGCTCCATGATGTCGTGAGCTCAGTCTGACTGGCGCTAGAAGCCAGTTCCAGAGACTCCGCGATCAGGCCAAGGCAGTTGAACCATGCGCGAGATGGCCTTGCCGGTGCATGGAGGCTTTGAGCGGCGCGCACGTGCTCCAGAGTCAGATTGTTGAGTGCATCGACCGCAGTCGTCATGTTCGTTGCCTGGCGCAATTCTTGATAGACAGTCAGCAGGCGCGACGACCCGTCCAAATTGGACTCCGGCAGAGCTATGTCCCACTGTTGAAGCTTTCGCGCACTGTCGAGCATTTCCTCTGTGGCTGCACTCGCAATGCTCCCCATTTGTCCAGACGTGAGTGCGAAAGTCAAGCTGCTGAGGTTGAGCGAAGACAAGGAACGAACTACTCCTAGAGCGTCCGTAGAGCTGAGCTGACCCGATTGTCGCATGTGGCTGTCGACCTGAGCCGAACGGAACATAAGGCTCTTAAATCCAGCTTTCTCGTAATCCAGTCGGCCAAGCACTGACTCGAGCGAAGCGGGTTGTTCGACTCCGTAGAACGAATCTGGTTCATCGACTTGCTCGAAAATGGTTAGTAGCATGCTATCAGGTATGTCTACCGGGAGCTGCTGAACTGAAGACATCCTGCTTGATGCCCGTCGACTGGTCTGTACAGGTGGTGGTGCACTTGATTCTGCCAACATCAGAGCCAATGTAGGTTTGCCACGTTCGGTGGCCGTGGCTGCTGCGCGCATGTAGTCAATGTCCAGCCAGCGGAGCCTATCAACCTTTGTGTGCTCCTTGGGATAAGGTTGACGTCGCAAGTATAGCACAAGGTCGAGCAGATAATCTTGCCTGGGTCCGACTTCCCCTTTCTTCTCGTCAAGATACTTGTTGATCGCGAGAGATAGCTCAGGACGCAACTCTTGCTTGGCTTCTGTTTCAATTTCCAGTATGAGGTGAACCATTGTAGGGAAGAGTTCCATGGCGAGGCGGGGAGAGTTGAGCAACACTGCAGGCAGCGCCCTTAGAAGCGAGAGCGCAGTCGGCCAGCGGCACAGCACCAATGCTATCCCTGTCACCCATTCGTCCAGCGAGGCCTCGCTGAAAGCTAGTGAAATTTTGAGTTGTTGACGGGTGCCGGCCTCAACGATAGATGTAGGGGTCCATGGCGGCATGTAGCCATAGGTTCCACTCAATATGGAAGGGGCCAGAGTGTCGGGAATTGTTGCCTTGAAGGTGTCCTCATCCGCGGAACCCTCTTCCAGTTCCATGGCTACAATCCGCAGTACATACTCTGCTAAGCCGGATTCCAAACGCGCGGGTGAAAGCACCATGTTGCACAATCGCCGCACGATGTTAGCATACGGTCGCTCAGCGCCAACGAAATCTTCCCTGTGTGCAAGTGGTGTTCCTACATCGCGCTTGGTTGAATATGCCGCATATTCGCCGCTTGCAGCATATGCTCTGCCGACGGCTTTTCCGGCCCAAAGAAGAAACTGTTCGTCGAAAGGGGCTGACTGGATAGTGCGCCACAGATGAGGTGCTATCTGAGCACACACATCATCCTCAACCAGCGCGTCTTCACTCGTTGATCGAGGTGCTTGGAAGTTCCGTGCTAGGATGGCCAGGGCAGCCGTGTTGTCGGCCATATCAAACAACCCTCCGCCGGCACTGCCATGTCGCACGAGAAGAAGCAAGAGCATGCTCTCCGGACTGTCCTTACGCGCATTTCCCGGAAGCTCCAAGTGCGAGAGAGAGTTGACCAGAGCATCGTAATCAGCGAGCCAACTTGATTTAATGGTCTGTCGCAGTTCTTGCATGTATTGAACGGCGAAGGTACAAAATTCCTGCATCTTCTGTACTGTTTCACGATGCTGAGTTTCCTGAGTGGTACTGTCTTGTCTCGTGCCCATGTGCGCGCGGGTCTCCAGAAGCAGAGTTGTTAGCATGCCACACATGAAGGTGGTGTTAATCCCTAGTTGCCGTCTGCCACGACGCATTAGGTACTTCACGATTCCGAGAGCATCATCGGCACAATGGCTGTCCGTGAGATATGGCCGGACACCGCGAAGCAACATCTCGAGTGGGTAGCCGTCTACTGCAGTCGTTCCCGCTGTGGCGATGAGAATTCTCAACTTTCTCAACACGGTGCAGTTGTGCATAGATCCCAAAGCCGAATCTAGAGTGTCGAATAGCATGCGAGCAGCGACTGCGAACGACGAAGATTCCCAAGGAGCTGAGGGGTCTTGGCTTGTCCGCCGGCAGAATCGCTCCATCTGGTCAGGCAGGTATCGACTACGGAAGGATGGCTGCTGAGGTGCAGGTAGAGAGCGTGCAGAGTAACTGAAGCCTTTTATCTCAGAGAGCACAGCTTTGGTGGAGGTATAGGCTTCGGGCTTCTTTCCGAGCCAGGAATCTTCGACATCATCCTGATTCTGACAGAGGAAAAAGTAGCCCATGATGGTGGCAAAATGTTCAGCCGAAAGCTGACGGTACTCCTCTTTACTACCCATGACGTTGCGCAATCTTGCTTCGCAGGATAAATTCTGATCTGAGGGAGGTCGCGCAATGTCCCAGCTGATAGCATATGCAACACTCTTGCCGAATGCGTGTTTGAGTAGTTCTTTGGTCTCGATGCCCAATGTTGAGGCCATGAGCTGCATGTCATCGTTCAACCCCCGCATGAACAATTGCGCTACAACTTCTGTCTGGACGTCGACGAGTAGGTCTCGAAGATTTTCAAATCCAAAAGTGTCATACGGCAGATCTTCGATTGATTGATCTTCGAGCCAAGTATGCAGAAGTTGTGGTGCGAAAAGTCGAAAGAGCTTGCGAGGAGATTCGAAATGTAACGAGGCAGCGACACCTTTAACGCAAGTCGCCGCGTATGGCTTCGAGTTGTTTACACGGCCAGCCGTTTCGAAGATGTAGTACACGGATTGGCGGAGAAGCGATTGCCACGACGAAGCAAGCCTTGCGAGGAACAGCAGACGCATAGCAAGACCTTCCACCCACTCTGACTCGACCGGCAAACTACTTTGTAGGTCGTCGAACATAGCTCCATGGGCCGAAAGGACAAACTTGCCAAAGATCGTAGATATGCGTTCCGCGAGGTGGAACTGTACCGAGATAGCGCCTCGGCGCAAGAGGTCAAACAGACTTGTGCGCACAGATGGAGCGCCCTCACTATGTCCGTATTCAGTGTTGACATGACAAAGCTGTAACAGAAGATTCGACACCTTTTTTTGAACACTGGGAGATAGGATGCCCGCCTTCATCGCCGTGGAAACGCACCACTCGTACGTGTCGAGCCCCAAGTTCACCAATTCTCTGTTCGATGTATCTATCCAGAAAGATTTCAGGGAGACCATAGTGTCCAGAAGTGTTCCAATCGCCACCTCCGAGCGCTCAAATGTGTAGCCTTCTAGAAAAGTTTCGGTGAGATGAACGAGCAGGTGTTCAACGTCATCTGTCGTCAGTCCTGGCACCAGGTATGGCAGCTTGGTGATAACGACGCGGCCGGCAAGAATGGAGGACTGGGGTAAAGCTAGAATGTTTTCCACCACCGTATTTGTAATGGAATCTGCTTCGTCGAAAGAGGAGGAACCGTGTGTGACTGTAGCGACGATCGACGAATACAAAGGGATCACAGCACGCAGAGCGATAACACTGTGCGTTACACTGGCATCATTCGCAAGTTCAACTGCTCCAGATTGAGTGCGGCCTCGTTTACTCTCTTGAGACTCGTACGAATTGTCCATGTCCATCAAGCCATCGTCGTCGACTTCTTCGTCGATGAACTGTGATGCAGTTCTTGATGCAATTGCCTCGCTGATCGCAAGACAGTGCTCCTGCCGGCAGCTCCGGGGCTCAGGCTCATCACTTGTCTCAATGTCGGGTGGTGGCCACAGGTTCTGTGAGAAGCAAGCTAACATACTGTCAACTTTATCTTGTCCACATGCGTTTGTCTTCACATAGTCTTTGGTGAGCTTGAAGAGCGCTTTGCAATGGTCTTGCACTTTTGATTGATCTCGCGCGTTCGTGAAGTGTGTGCAATGTGCTAAACACGCCGAGGCCGAGAGAAAATGGCACAATGCTGAGAAGATGTCCAGACTGATGTTCTGTGGGCGATCGCGAACCAGTTGCGTCCAAGACTCGACTGATTGGGCTAGTTCACTTGCCAAATGGTTCATCACCAATGCTTCCGAGGATGACTTTGGGACCAGGATTGCAACTGTATTGGAAGGGATCAAAGCAGTAGTGGGATGTACGCATTCTTGATCTCTCGTCAAAGACAAAAGGTAAAGAATGAGTGGTTCGTGCTCCTGCGAGAGTAGCCAGGCCCTGCCCAGAGTATCCCACACAGGGTAGCCGGACAGAGTGGCCAGATGAGACGTTTGCCCTAGGTATTGTGCGATGAGACCGACCACATCTACGTTGTTATACATGTTGCAAGTAGTGGCGTAGGAACGTTCGTCGAACTTACTGGGCGTCCATCTGCGTAGAAGCCAGCCGATGATGCTGTTACCAATGGTGGAGGCTGAAGTGGGTGAAATCGAGATTGATTGTGACATGGCGAGCCGCCCAAACTCAACTGCAGTGTCACAAAGTATGTTGGGTCCACTTAACTCGAATGCGACGGCGAGTGACTGGAACAGTTCGGACACAGGTCCAGAAGGCACCAGTTTGACGCGGATCATCATGCACAATACAGCACACGCTGCACGGCAGGTGCTTGCATTGGCCATAGAACGACAAGCGAGCTGCCACATAGATGCCCAAAGAGCAGAAAGGGTGTCATCGGTAGATGCAATTTGATATGCACAACTTGTGACAACAAGCATGGACCAAGATACGATGATGGTATTCTCGTCACCGCACATGACAAGAGTCTTCGCTAGAATATTGGCGAGCTGCGAGGCTGACATCGCGCTTTGCTGCAACACAAAGCCGAGGGTCTGGAGCGCAGTGATTCGTGACCCAGTAGTGCCGTTTGACGATAGTGATAGCAAGTCTTCTAGTTCGTCGCTGATGCGTTGGCGTTTGCGAGCTCGCTGGTGGTCGTCTTCGTCTTCGTCATCCGAGGCGTCGTTTCCCCGGGGTTTACGCAAGAGGCTTACGATGAACGCCATTGTTTGAATGACGGTCCACGATTGTTCAGCGCGGATGCCGACGCACTGGAGGCTTATGATTCCCTGCTTGATAAGTCCCGAGAAATCATGAGCAGATATCTCACCTCCGAATCGAATGTCATCGAGACGCAGCTGATCTCGTTCTTGGCGTTTGGAGTATTCAGATCGTAGTGTTTCGAGGAAGCCTTGTAAGTCCGAACGTAGCACTTCGTTATTGATGGCGTTACACTGATCCTGGACGTACAGCTGCAGATGTAAGAACACGACCATCATTTCCTTCAGACCTGTAGTTCTGGGACCCCAATATGTTCGAATCAGGCGAATCAGCTGCGCAGTAACTTCCCGTGTCAGACGGATATCTTCGGTTTTAGTCCAGGCAAGCACATTGCCAACTGTGCCGAAAGCGTTCTGGTGTGCAGGATTGGTGGCACTGTTGACATGTAGGAATGCGATCATTGCCCACAGGATGTCAGAAGCCATGGAGGTGACGGGTGCATTTGGTGCGCTAGTCAGTAAGCGTAAACATGCCAACATCTCTTCCGCCACTTGTCTGGCGGGTCCACGGACAGGTTGGGAGCCCAGAGAGTTGTTGATACGCGACCTGGATGACCGAGAGCTCATGAAAGTAGTGTTGACGCCCAATGAGGCTGTCTCGGCTTGAGATTCAGCTTGTGCTGTTGGAACATGTTCGAGACAAAATCTCGCGGCCCGTTCCCATTCCGCCTTCGGAAGATGAGCAACATGCGGTGGGTAGGCAAGAACCGTATGCATTGCTTTCGGATAGTCCGATGCCAATGGTTCGCAGATGGCGCCTCCGGGTAGGTATGTGGTCTCGATGAAGTGGTCAAGAAGGGCCTTAACCGTCTTGAGTCTTACCGAGGCGATACCCACCTCGACTGCAAGACGCAAAACGCTGGCGCATGATGAGAGACGGTTCGACGCCGCGGACTTGAGCGTGGGAGTTTTTGCAGTGGCATGCGCGGTTTTTTCAGCTACTACAACCCCGAAAAGTGTTTCATAGATGCGGTGGAATGAAGCATCACTCAACGAGTCAATAGACGAGCTGCGCTGATTGTGACGGAGGACGTGTTTAAGGTCAGCCAGACCTTCAGCACGCTCTTTGACGCCCTTCCTGACACGTTCTGTTGTCCATCAGTATGGGTTCGTGCGTGTATGCAATGGGGTCATACCTAACGCATCCGCAAGCGTGATTTCGCCGTTCATGTTAGCGCGATTCAGGTCAAGAGTTGCTTGTTCTCAATGGCAGGCAGGGGAAAAAGGCTCGCAGGTGATAACCGAAGCGTGAGGCGAAACGGCAAGAAGGTGAGGTACTCAAGAGCTGTGGCGTCTCTGTTGGACGTCGAGTGATCCTGATCTGTGCAATATCATGTTGGCAAAATTCGCGCTTTGCCAACCTCACTGGCAGCACACTGCACCGATCAAAGTGACTTGTTGTAAGTCGCTTCAGGGTGGTGAGGAGAGTAGTAGCTCATCTCAATGGATGCGGTAAATGATGCACGTCCAGGGTCAAGTGAAAGCGCGCTTGGAGCACGCACGGATCACTGTTCGCGTCTTGCGTTTCGGCTTGCTTGAGCTTCAAATTGACAATAAGTAACTTATTCGAACAATAACATAGCAAAAGGTCCCACAAACCACTTTGTGCGTCGCCCAACCGAGGGCCTCGCTAACACCGTCTTGCCATCGAAATCTCGACACACCATCTACATCACTTTTGACCACCAAAATGGAGTTCGACGAACCTTTTGAGCGGCTGCAAAACCTCCAGCGGGACCTCGTCTCTTTCACGGAATCGCGTCTGGCAAACCTCAGTCGCCTGAGTGATGAGCTGGAAACAAGCATCGAGGACTTTCGGAGGCTCCTGGAGCGCAAGAGAAAGAGCCAAAAGAGCAGGGATGCATTGAGCGCAACCCCGTCTGGCAGCCCGCCCACAATCAAAGTACAAATTGGAGACCAAGAATACCAAATCAGCAACGAGTTCCGCGACAGCGCAATCGAAGTCTCTGACGAGCTTGACCTGGATGAACTGGAAGCTGCGAAGCTGTGTTTGATCATTGTCAACGACGCACAGGATGAACCCGACACCCTTTCACTCCGAGCGATCCTCCATTACCACAGGCAGAGAGAAGTCATGCTGGACTGTGCACGCATGATCTTCCGCAAAGCTGCCGATCAAGATGCGGACGATGAGAATGCACAGTACCTACAGGATATCGTTGCGCGTGTCATGATGGGCGAGGAGCGCCGACCGAGCGAGCGGTCCGCTTTTTGGCGGAGGTGCATCGAGGGCCTGACAGACGTGGAGGCATCGATTCGCAAGACTCAGGACCATGTTCAGCTCATAGCCATGACCGGGCAATCTCTCGCAACACCCAATGGCGAGGCGTTGCAGGCTCAACGCATGTTCCTGGCGCACCAGCATGAGACGCTGGCTGCGATCATGACATACATCATTCGCGGCAATCATGTTCTTCCTGAAGACTTCCGACAACTCCTGAGCAAAGCTGCCAGCACGGAGACACCTCTGGACATCATGGCGCATTATACCCCAATCCTGATTTGTGGCTCGGCATACTTTGGATCTGACCCGGCGACTACTGAACAAGCAGCGCAAGATCTACATAAGCTATTTGCTTCTGGTCCGGGACAACTGCAATGGAAGATGAAAAACTTCCAATATGCCACAACAATCTGGTGGCTCGCCGAGTACAGTGCGCGGTTCGCCGACTACCCAGCAGATGCCAGCGTTAACGGTAGCTCGATCGCCAAATTGGAGCAGGAGCGAAGCAAGCTCTTCACTGAGTGCTGTCGTGAAAAAGCGTTCCATCTCATGCTGTCAGTTGCAGACTTCCTGAAGCCCGAAGTGTGGTATGACCCTGCAAAAGCCGGGCTTGTTGGATTCTTGCTCGACAATTCCGCATCTTTCCCACACGACGCCACTGCGCCGTCGAGGCATTTTGCTGTACTGACAATGGAAGAATTCCAAACTTTCGTCAACGCTTTCGTGTCGAACATGCCAGACCTACTTCGTCAGCTAAAGTCTCAAGAAGACGATGAGAGGCGCAACTATCTTTCAACCACCATCGAGCAAGGCCACCCGGACACAATGGACCTGGAGCGATTCATACTGGTAATTGCACGTGCCTATCAGGAGGATCAAGAAGGCGCAGAAGACTTCTGGTCCGATAAGGATGGTAACCTCTATGGTTTCCTGCGATGGGTTTCTCAAAGGCTACCAACCCCTCGCGTTGCTGCGTTCTGCGAATTGCTCAGGTCGGTTGCAACAGACGAGAAGTCCGCGAACCAGGCTCACAGATTTTTGCTTGAAGATACCGCAATGGTTTCGGGCAAGTTGAGAAAGGCTTACGCTGTCAGTTGGGCGCAGATGTTCAACGAACTCGAGATTTATGCCGCCATGACAACAAATAAACCGGCGATCTCGCAGCCGCTCGCCAATCCTGAGGACATGATGGGCGACCCGGACATCGAAGAGAAAGAAACCCCCATCATGCTGGAGGCGTATCTTCGTCTCGCAACTCACATATGTATCAACAGTTCTGATGCTCGCAACTGGATTCTCAGGGAGCAGCCCTTCCGTTTGCATGATCACCTGCTCCAACTAGTGCAGAGTGCCTCGCCTTCCAACGTGCAAGCATGCTGCTTCGACTTGCTAGCGGCACTTCTTACCGACAAAACACCGGATATCAATGACGGTCTATGGAGCGCTTTGGACACCTGGATTGGCGGCATCGGACAGCCGAACGCAACTGCAAATGCGCCCAGACCCCAAGCATCTGCGCCCAGAGGCCCTTCAGAAAAGCAATATCTGCAATCTATCGCCGCCAATCCTGAGGTGGCCACCTCATTTGTGCACCTCCTTAATGCATTGATTATCCCTGCAAGCATCGAATCTGACAATACACTCGATTCCCTCCCCTTCCCCGAATCTCTTGGATCCGTGCACCGCCACGTTGGCATGGAGCCATATGTCGATTTCGTGCTGGGACAGGTTCTTACTCAACCCCTGGCACAACAAGGCCTTTATGAGAACCGGGTACTCAGCAACGTACTTCGACACGCATGTCTCACGTTTGCTTGGCTGTGTCTGTCGACCTTCAACGAGAATCTCGTTGTGCTTGCGAACTCAACGAACGTCGCCGTGGAAAGCTCGATGAAGACATCTTCACTTGCGACATACACCCGTCTTCATCCGTTTGCACGCACCATGGAGCACCTGTTCAACAACAACACCATAGCTGCGCTCTTCGACAGTATCCATCAGCTGCCGGAAGAATTGGAAACTCTGGATGCAATGTCACCACTCGTACAGGCTACTGCCAAGGCCATCGAGGTCATGAACCTGGCCATGAAACTGCAGCCAACCTACTTTGATATTGTCAGGCCAGTTATCAAGACACAGGCCCCTCCAAGAACGATGACTGTGGCTAATGCTGCAATTGCATCCTTCGACGAAGTCATGCTAAGTCAGTTGGACGTAGTCGTCTACTTGGTGAACTACGCTGCGTGCAGACACACTGACTTGGCACTGCACGCCCTCGATCTGTTGACGAAATTGTCCGCGTCGAAAAAATTGACAGGCATTGTCGACAGCAGGTCAGGTCAGAGAGTCGGCAACAGGCTTATTGGAAAGATACAGGAGGCTACTGATGTCATTGCAATCGAACTCGGTCGCGATTTCGATATCGACACCATTGATCTTGAGTCCGAGACTCAGCCTTTGAAGTGTATTAAGACGCAAAAAATCTTGGAACTTCTCAACGGTGCAGTCACTGCATCGCCAAACAAGCCCAACCTTGCACACAGTCTCCTTGGACTCCTCCAGGGACAGGGGTCCGTTCGTCCTGCAGAGCGAGTCGATAATAGCCTTTTCAGTGCCGGTCGATCACTGTTCCACACCATTGTGTCATGCGCCGTGAAGCTTCCTACAATCATCGGCTCAAGCAATGTTTCATGGCTCCTTGCTATCAAGTCCGGATGCTTGGAACTCATCTCGAAGCTTGCCACTGCGAACTCGACAGCATCTTTGGTACAAAGTGAGCTCAGGAGCATGGATTTCCTTCCTGCTCTGGCCATGCAACTCCTCGGGACTAGCCCCGATTTTCCGTGGGACTCTCTTCCTCTGGACGACAGAGATATTTTACTGAAGCCGGCAGGCTGTGGTGTGCGTGATTTCATGCGCATTCGGGAAGCCTGGTTTGAGTATGCCGTTCTGGAAGTGCAGTCCGTCGCCGCCGCTCGCATGGATTCCGTTCGCGAGAAATTGATTGGCGCGCTACTGGGCAATGTCGAAACGGGCGGCGAGCAGCTTCCGTCTGCCTCAGTGCTCGAACTAATTGACTTTTTCGGAATAGAGGTCACGCAGCCACTCGAAGCCGTCATTCAGCTTCTTACCGGCCTCAACTTGTCGGTCTGTGTTGTTGAGGACGCAGAGTCCGTGATCAAGTTTGATCTGGACATGGTTGAGCAATTGTTGACACTTCGCAAGCGCGAGCTTCGCTTAGATGGAACAATCAAAGATGCGACCGAAGACGCACAGGCTGACGATGAGATATCTGCGGTACTAGCGTCTTTGAGGAGCAAGAATCAGTACAGCGAGATCCAGCGTGCACGCCTGGACGCCGTCGAGGCATGGACAGATCTGATGTCCACAATCGTGACTGAAGGAGGCTTGAATGAACCCGACCGAACAATTGTCGCATTGCAAGCGTTGCAGATCGTCCTGCCGAAGTTCGAGAAGTCACTTGGAGAGAATATGGACCTGGCAGGTCTTTTTGCGCGACTCACACTTACGCTTGTCAGCGCGGCAGCGAACGCGACCTTTGATGAAAGCAATGAGCAAATCGCAAACAATAGGGACGAGCGAGTGCTGGCTGCCTTCAGGGTCTGCCTGAAGGCAATCGCCGACACCGATACAACCCCTGCTCTAAGAGATGTGTGCTACCGCACATGCTGCTTGATTCAGAGTACGTCGGCCTCACTTGCATCACCTGCGCCCATCGAGGCTGGCAGGTCCCAAATAGCAAGGTTCAATTCCAGCGCCAAGCAGCTCCTACAGCAGGTCCAGACTTCTGGTGAGCGCATCATTGCAGTTTTGACAGAGGACGCCTTCTCCGGCCGAGGCAGCACGCGAGTCTCGGCTCTCCTCTTCCTCGATGCGCTCGTTGCGCTTTTCCAAACGGCACGACTCACGCCGTCTCTGCTCAGAGCGCTTACAAAGCTCAACTTCGTGCCTGTGCTGCTCGATGGCAGCCTCGGCGGCATTAGCGCAGCTTTCCGCGCCGACCACAAGGACCTGCCGACCACTCTATCGTACTTCCACACCGCTCTGAGTCTCCTGCTCAACCTCTGCAGAACTACGGACGGTTCGCAACTTGTGCTGAACTCAGGCTTCTTCGCCTCGGTGAACGAGTCACAACTTTTCTCTACAGACCCGGACATTGGGCTGGACATTGACAATCCCACCGCGCTGCATCATTTCTACCGCCTTCTTGGCTCGGTGTTGCGAGTCATCGTGGCTGTCGTGGCCGCCAGGGGGCCGAGTAACGCTAGCACTGTGCAACAGGCTAAGGCGTTCTTGACACAGAACAGATTCTCCATGCAAGCTGTCTTCAAGCGGGCGAGCAGAGTTTCGTCAGTGAAGGGCGCGAAGGAACAGCAAGAGGACGCTGAGAGCGTTGCCGCGGAGTTCGGAAGGCTGATTGTTCTTACTGGATTCTTGGAGGTAAGTCTTGATTGAAATCGTGGTTACAGTTCGTTCATGCGCTAACCATCGTCACAGGACGATGAGCCTGCGCAGTCGAAGGGTATCAGGCGGAATGGATTCACGTGATTGAGTACTCACGGAGTTGACGAATGATTGGCATGTGATCAGGTGTCAATAAACTTGAAATCTACAATTTCAGTACGCAGATCATGTCATGTTGTATGATGCCTTGCTCTCAGCATGTTGTTTCTTCGAAAATTGGTATTGAGGTAGACGTAGCACGCCATCACAATAACGTATGCGTCAAAAAACTATAGATAGAGGAGATTCAAGTGACGGCACGTGCAAGCTTCTCACATGCCACGCTTGAAGACTCACTTGCTCAACGTACCTCACTTCACTCGTGCTGCAAGTGTGCTTCGTCGTGCGTGGCCGCGTCGACTCACACCAAACAAACAAACAAACACTTACTCACCAGTCTCGCGCTGTGCGAGTTTGTTATTTACAGGCTTTCACCACTACACTGCAATTGCCCAAAATGTCGTCCGGCGAGTTGCAGAGTAATGGCTTTGCTGTGAACGGGTAGGTGGCCAGCATCCTAGCTACATCGCATGTTTCACATCACTGACCTAAAGCAGACATCACCACGCCAGCGGATCCCCTGACGTGACGATCAAGTTCTTCAGAAGCGATGCCGAGATCCAAGGCCACAGGAGCGCTCTCATCGCAGGGTCCTTGTTCTTCAGCGACCACTTCCAGAAGGTAGCTTTCTCCTTTGCAAAGCGACACTGAGACTCGGCTGACCACTCACAGCACCCGGCATCAACCAAGGTCAAAGCGCCCAAAGACATCCGCCCTGGAGTGAGCATCAGCTTCGAGACTGTGCAAACCGCTGTCGATTACGTGCACGGCAACGGCATTCTGGAGCAAGACATCGCCAACGACAGCATTCCGCTCCTCCTGGCAGCGAAGGCGTTCGGCATCGCCAGCTTGGAAGAACAGGTCAAGAAGCACCTCACGGACAAGCTCGATCGCCAGTTCGAGTCCGTTGCTAGCGAGATCCAGATTCTCGAGCTCGTCCCCGCTTTGCGTGAATTGTACGGGAACCTCGGCGGAGAAGGAGACATGGAGGTTGGGAGAGAGGTCGCTGGGATTGTCACTGGTGCTGTGGCTCATGCTTGCTGCCGCAAGTTTCCCGTGCTCAAGAAGTCGCCGGAGTTCATGGGGTTGCTGAAGGAGGTTCCGATGCTGGCGTATGATATGCTGGCATCCGACGTGGAGGTTGTGGCTGTCCTGGAAAAAGGAGAAGTCTCTGTGGAAGGTGAGAACAACGTGGGGATGGGTGGAGCTTCGGATGATGTTGGTAAGGAGGAAGTGGTTACTGAGGTTGTCACTGAGATTGTCGAGGAGGTCGTCGAGTAGACCATGGAGGAGGTTGTTGAAGAGGTCGCCGAAGGGAACATTCAGCCAGTGGAGGAGTAAGTGCTTGGACGTCGCATACTGGCTTCTGCGATAGCATTACGCATGACAGACATGTGCTGGCCACGAGTTGGTGCATAGTCTTTGGTTTAGTGTCAGCAGGGACTAGCTGAAGTCTACTCGGTTGGACAGGCTCGGAAAAAGCGAAGCGTGCCAACCACACAGCTCCAAGTCAAGCTTTATCAAGACAGCCTTGACAGCAACTCTCGTATACCACTTTTACCCGTGACCAATCATCGTGTTTTTCTGACCATGATTTGCCAGCGAGGCGTACACCACAGGACGCATGCTCAGACAGAAAAGAATTAACACCTGCCAGGAGACCGGATCACGTGGACCAGATATTCAGTCCAGTCCACTGCAGCATCATACAACACTCTTGACAAGTAATACCTTTGCCCCGACCAGGACTTCGACTAGAACAATAATGAATCTCAGAGCTCCGTTCGTGATTCGATAGCGAGCACGCTAATGCAATCGAATTTTGGGTTCACATCAAGCATGCTTGCCACGGAGATCCGGAACGAAGCGAGCAAAGCTGTAGGCGCGCAAGGTAACAAAGCTATAAAGCCTGCTCCGATCTTCAGGTGTCGATGGCTAGGCCCAATGGTGCGGTATCCGAACAAGCCTCGACCTTCTTGTCTACTTGCGTTAGTCCGCATGAGCACGGACTGGGAATATGCGTGCATATGACGCAGGTTCGAGCTGACATTTGACCGGCGCCACAAGAGCTGATGCTGGCTGGCTGACGAGAACGTGATGAGAACTCTGCTTGAATTAACGTTGTGTAAGCAGGACATGTACATTGTACTATTTCCTGCCGCCCTATCCGCGTAGCATCATGTCAGCAGAATTATTCCTGCAAAAATCAGAGTGGCCAGCCGTGACTTTCCGCGCGTGGTATCGCGGTAGATAACACGCTTGACGCAAACTCCGGGCTAGAACGCGAGCTCTACCGGGAATCCACACTTCCTGCTTCCTTGCGCCGCCGCGTACATTCAGCCAGCCAGCTTCTCTACGTCAAAAGCAACGTCAGCCCTGAGATGCTGCTCTCCCTCGCTGGTGCACGCTTCCAATGGCGATGCTGCCGACCCTCACCCTCACGGACCCTCAGAACGTGCCCAGCGAGATGTCGCTGGCCATGAGCCCGCTGGCAGGCACCGACAGCAATACCAGCTTTGAGTTCGATAGAAGCTCCGGCCGGCCCGGCACGGCCTCAAGCACTGGATATGACGATGGTAAGCCACTTCATGTCGTTGTCCATGTCACGAGGAGGGCAGTGAAGCCGGGGAACAAAAGCAGGCATGCCTCTCCCACGTGCCACCATGCTCAAACAAGCAATGCAAGGGACGCACGAATCAACTTGTTGACACGATGCCCTCAGCTAGCAGTAGACCCGATACTCCCCAGTCAAGCCTGCAACTGCGATCACCTGGCCGACAGCACAATAAGACCAACTCCAACACCACCTCCTCGCCCAGCAGAGGGCCAAGCCCAGGGCGTGATGCAAATCTGAGACAGGATGTCCGTCCTCCGATTGATCCTTTGTCGCAGGTACGTACTTGTATTCCCACTGCCACCACATAAGTACAAGGATCCATCCACCAACCCTCTTTGTCACACAGCAAATCCTACAGCGCACCACTGGCACCCAGCAATTACCCAATGCTCTGCGACCGAGGAGTTCGGGCAGCGCATACACCGTGCAAGACGATGCGAAGAGCCAGCATGCTGCCATGCCTGTGCAAGCACCCCCAACCCGGACCGATACCAACGAGACTGCGCGCAAGGACCTGAAGAAGGGTGTGAAAGCAGTGACTTTCCTTGGCCGGCTGATAGGAGGGAAGAAGAAATCGACAGAACAGGCCATTGCCGATGACGAAGATATCGAGAACAACGAACCCAGACCAGAAGGAACTGATGCGCACGTGTTTACACAATCGCTCGACAATGTGGAGTACAACCCACGACACCCACAACCACCAGCCTACATCAAGGTTCGCTCAAAGTTTAAAACGCGTCGCGATTTCGATCGATTATTTCTGGCGCAAGAGTTGTATTGTGGAGCGCGACGGAAGTTGATCAGAACAGACAGTAATAGATTTCGGCGAAAGAGCTCAGCAGCCACAGACCAGGACACAGTATGGGCAATGGAATTCAGCAAGGATGGGAAGTACCTTGCAGCGGCTGGAGCAGATATGATTGTACGTGTTTGGCAGGTACTTTCAAGCCCCGAGGATCGCCGGAGGAACGAGTTTTCTGTTTCAGACACAAGCAGCATCGATGGATACCAAGGAGAGCGTCTAAGCGCACCAGTATTCCAATCTCAACCCGTTCGCGAATGGAGTGGACATGGATCGACGATTTTGGACCTCAGCTGGAGCAAGAACAACTTTTTACTCTCTTCATCCATGGACAAGACGGTCCGATTATGGCATATTTCTCGAAAAGAGTGCCTCTGTACTTTCAAGCACAACGACTTTGTACCATCAATATCATTTCACCCGAAAGACGATCGATTCTTCTTGGCTGGATCGCTGGATTCGAAATTAAGACTATGGAGCATTGCAGATAAAAGCGTTGCTTTCACTGCACAAACGCGTGAGATGATCACAGCTGTGGCCTTTACGCCGGATGGCAGATACGCTATGGCGGGATGTCTCGATGGTCAGTGCCTGTTTTACGAAACCGAGGGATTAAAATATCAGACACAACTCCACGTTCGCTCAGCAAAAGGCCCGAATGCGCGCGGAAGCAAGATCACAGCTATTCAGGCATACCATGGCTCGAATGGTGACATGAAACTCCTGATCACAAGCAACGATTCGCGAGTGCGACTTTACAACTTCCGAGACAAGAGCCTTGAACTCAAGTTTAGAGGTTTACAAAATAACTCGTCGCAAATTCGAGCGACTTTGAGCGACGATGGCCGATACGTGATTTGTGGAAGTGAAGATCGCAAGGCACATATCTGGTCGCTTAATGGTATCCAAAATGATGCTCGAGACAAGCAGCCGGTAGAGATCTTCGAAGCACACGACTCGCCCACGACAGTGGCATGCTTCGCGCCCGCGAAGACACGGCACCATCTGGGGAAGAGCGAAGATCCAGTGTACGATCTCTGCAACCCGCCACCTGTCACACTCATGAGCCAGAGAGAACGCACCGAAAGTCACGCATCTTCACGGGCAGCGACCGAAAATGGCAGCTTCATACGCACATCTTTCGAGGGACGAGGCAGTCTCGACAGGCCTAGGGAATCTTTCGCTCATGCTGCGAGAGCGATGCACAAGAGTGGGAACATCATCGTCACTGCTGATTATACCGGCGCTATAAAAGTTTTCCGACAAGACTGCGCATACGCCAGGAGAAGGGGGGAAGACTGGGATCGATCATCGTTGCTTAGCAAAAGACCTGGCACCTCGAGTCGCGCTGGCTCGATTGCGGGTGTTTCCATTGCCACGAAAGCCAGCCAACGTAGTCTGCGTGACGGCAGGACTTCCGCAGCCTCACAAGTCCAGCCGTCCGACCGTATATTATCCTGGCGCCAAGGTATCGCAAGTACGCCAAACATCAACGGCATCAACACTTCACCTCAAAGCAAAACAACCAGCCGCAGCATATCGCCGCACAAGTCGCTCGAGCAAGGCTCCTCACAACCAGCATCGGCCTCAAAAGCAGACGAAACCAGCCCGACGTCCACGGCCCCGACTTCCCTCGAAGTCACCGACCCTCAGGGCCTCAAAAGAGACGCAGAAATCTCATCCTTCGACGAAGACATCGCCCACCGCCGCTCCGACGGTGACGGTATGGTCCTCGACGCCGCTGGCCGCTCGGATTTCTTCTGGGACACCGCGCGCCTGCGCGCTCCCTACGAGCGCCACCAGAAACTGAAGGCCGAGACCGAAGCTCGTAACGCCATGCAGCGCAGCCATTCGCAAGTGAGCGCTATCAGCCAGTTGACGACTGAGCAGAGCGACCTGTCTGATCAGTACGAGGAGTTCGACGATGCGGAAGAGGAGGGTCCGGAAAAGAAAATGACTTGTCGGCGGTGCGGGAGTAAAGGCTTCTCAGCTAGGAGGAGCACAGATGGCGTGGCGCTATTTTGTGAGAATTGCGGTTTGAGGTTACCGGTTGGGAAAGCGGGTGTTTAAAAAAGTGGCCTGGAACCCCACTGCGGGTGCAAAAGAAGAGAGGCGGAATGGAATAAAAGGAGTCTACTCGTGTGTTTTTTATCCTTCTAGGCGATTGCTGGGAGGGTTGTTTTGGTTTAAGCATTGCAATTGGGGTTTGGATGAGATACCAAAGGGTCAGGCATGTCATGTTAGGAAAAGGATTCTCTACGATTTCGAATGGCTGAGAGGCTGCGCAGACAGCTTTCCATCGTGCCCACAGAGCTGCGCATCTCCACTTGTTTTCATGAACGTGATCGGTCATGCGTTTCTGCACTTGCGTCGCCAGTCGGCCTTCTCGTTGTGTTTTGTTGAACGACATCGGACTGCAAGCGATGGAGTTCCATGGTTCAGTTGTGCGAACACGAAACAAATTAAATGTAAGGATGGAGTTCAACGTTCAATCTGTCGTAGCATTATTATAACGAGTGCTCAAACGCTCATAGCCCCTGATCAGAAAGCATTCGCCCCACCATCACCACCACCGCTACTTATCAACGAGCGTCACGATAATCACATCACACCCGCACTCGCATCTCGCTCTCAACAACCAAGCATACCTTTTCACGCCTTCTCCGTCTGTCCGTTCTCACCTCCAGCATACTCGTCCCTCACACCCGCACTGTCAAAGTGATACAGCTCCGGCTCCACCTCTCCCTTCCGCTGCAGGATATACCTCCGGAACCACCAGGGGAACTGCTTCGTCCCCTGGAACTTGGCGTGCGTGCGCGTCGGCACGCCGAAGACGTAGTCCAGCTCTTCCAGCGTGCGCTGCTTGGTTTCGTACAGGAAGAAGAAGATGAGGAAGAAGGCGATGATGTTGAGGCCGGCGTAGAAGCCGAAGACGCCGGTGGGCGTGAAGGCGGCGAGCATGCGGGGGAGGGATATGGAGAGGATGGCGCCCCAGAAGTCTGTGTGGGATGGGCTGTCAGTGGATGTTCCTGTTGACGAGGTTGAAGGGATGAATGCGGTGCGATGCTTACTGTTTGTGGCGACGGCCCAGGCCATGCCGACTTCTCGGTGGCTGAGGGGGAAGACTTCTGCGCTGTAAGTGAACGGAACGGGTCCTTCTCCTGGGGAGTAGAACGCCGCGAAGATGAAGACAAACAAAGCCACTAGAGCGACGTGCGCTCTACTAGATTCGTCAATTAGAAGGCAGCAGCCAGCGACCAACAAACTCCAAGCCATGTTCGGGAAAGTGAATAGCAAGAGGCCTCGTCTACCCCATTTGTCAATGGACCACACAGCAGGCCAGGCGAAGACGAAGTTGGTAAGACCAAAGCCCCAGGACAGCAGGAGCGAGTCGGTCTCGTTGAATCCGGCTTGCGAGAAGATGGTCGCGCTGTAGAAACTGTTGCCGTGCTAGGATTAGTAGCCTGTCGTTCGTTGCAAGCGATACTCGACTTACGCGATACTGTTTCAGTGGTTAGCAAGCCTCGTCATAGTTCGGTTCCTGCCTGACTTACATGTTGATTCCGCACATCTGCTGACCGATCATGACAATACCGGAAGCTTGCGTAGCACGTCGGATGCGAGGGATGGTAAACAGCTCGATGAAGCGCGAGAAGAGGTTGTCAGTTTTTGCAAGGCCAGCATCTTCGACCATACGCTGCTCTTGATCAAGCTGGGCCTGAATGTAGTAGACGTCTCTTGCTGCTTGCAAAGGCGTGTTGCGGAGTCTTAATAGAGATTTGTAAGCATTATACGGCTTCTTCTTCTTGAGGTACCAGCGGGGTGACTCAGGGCAGAAGTAGATGCCGAGGACTACACCGGAGAAGCATCTTGGTCAGTGACATGTTGAAAACGCAATACCAGCCTGTGCCTCCGACGCTACTTACCTAGAGGGATCGCAGGAATAAACGCGGATCCAAGCTGCAGTCTCCAAGCAATCTCACCAACCTGGTAAACAGCCAAATTGGCAGAGGTGCCAAGGAGAATGCCAAATGCCTAACCATCGTAAGCGAAAGTCATAGGTGTGAAGGGCCATAAGCAACATGCCGTCCACATTTGCCAAGACATGACCAGACCACCGCGAATCATCGTGGGAGCATTCTCAGCCGAGAACACAGGTACAGTGACTTCTTTCAAGCCCATTCCGATACCAAGCATAACTCGACAAGCAACCAGCTCGCCCCAGTGCTGAGTGAGCCCGGAGCCGATGGGCGCCAAGAGAGAGAAGATCGCCGCAATGAAGATGGTGCCTCGACGACCTACCAAGTCGTTGATAGGGTCGCTGATCCAGCCGGCGAAGAAGGCGATGGTGATGTATGGAGTTGCGTTGACAAATCCGACAATCCAGGCATTGTCCTGGCACAGTTGAGCGTTTGGATCGACAGGATCGCAGTGTGGGACCGTGTCGCCTATGCCAAATTCTATCGGAAATGATAGATTGGCGCCATTGCTTCCGGTCTGGTCCCAGCCTTGAATGGCGGCGGCGATCGAGTTCAGAACGATTGTCATGTAAAGTGGCCAGGGCTGCCTCCATCTGCGGGAGGGCTGGTTTAGCATATTTCCTGAGGCATATGGTGAAGTGTGGTACATAGACTCACCGATGTGTGATTTCTCTGCGCAGCGTGTCGCGGTCCTCGTCGTCAAGGTCTGGTATGTTTTCGAAGTCTGCTGGGCTCTGTGCAACCAGAGCACCCTTGCGCAGGAGCGGCACCTCGGTCTCTGGGTCAAAGCCGTATTTTTGAGCGAAGTCGTCCACGTCTGCCATGAGCTGCTGTCTCGGGATGCCGACCAGAGGGTTCTTGATCTCGCCTGTAACGTTCTCGGTCATTGCGACAACGCTCTGCTTACGCCTGTGCTCTTGGTCGGCATCACCATAAGCGCCGACGCCTGTGCGCAGCGCGTCATTCTCGTGTCGAGGCTCTTTGGGGACGCCCACGGCATCGTCGCTGTTCGCTTGTCAGTTTTTGCACGGTCCAGGAGCTCATGGTAAGCAGATACTTCACGCCGTTTGTCGCCATGATCTAACAGAGCGCCGATAATCTTCAACGCGAGGCTCTTGCGGTAGAAATCTCCTACAAAAGACAGCGCCTGGCACAAGAGGAAGACGGAAAGATCCCCTTCACAGCTGCAAGGAAGAGGTGGGCCGTTCTTGAAGGACAAAGCTGAAGCGTTAGAGACATCAGCTGCAGGATGGCGCACAGCTCATAAGACCAGTCGCATAGTAGGCTATGCAGGAGGGCAGTGTGATACAGCATCAGCGCGAGGCATTGGCACGTCCATGGCGCCGCCTGAAATGGGCAAGTCTCGACAAGCATGCACTGGGAGACTCAAGCATTGGTCGAAGGATATGCATGGATTGCGGGGCGCGGTACCACCGGTGAGGTTCTTAAGATACAAGCGTTGTGTAACACTGGGGAATCTGTTGCTTCGGGGACGCTTCTCTGGGCCTGGTGTATAGCTTGAGTGATGTCGGAGAAATGGGCAATAATGATCCGTGTTTTGGTTTGGTTTGGACCCGAAGCTGGCTGCACTTGTTAGTTCACAACAGCGAAAATCATGGCCGCATCGAAGCACTCAGCGCGCGAGTATCGATGATACTGAAGGAATGTGCATCACGCGACACGATTGCACCGGTGTGTGTGGCCGGCATGACTAAGCCACCACCACCATAGATGGCTTGGATAGCTTGCTTCAATGTTCGCTGCGGCGGGCTGCGCCATGTAAGGAATTTGTGGCGTTGCCAGCAACCTCGGACCCTGGATGCCAGCACCAGTACACGAGACGCATGGGTACGTCTCATGCAATAGCTGCTCTGGCCTCGAAGCTGCACATCCGCTTCTGTCTGACATGCTTTGACCAAGGTCTTGGTTTTGGTGTCTTGGGCGCTTCACTGCATTTCAGACGCCAGTGATGATCATGCGTTCGCCATGCTCTATGTCATGTTCTGCGAACATCTGTTTTCTCCAGTGGCCGGGTGACTTGTTCCGAGCCATGCGATCATAGAGAAGCGCATCGATGGGCAGAGATGAGTGCCCTCTCGTTCGCAAATCTGGTCAGCAAAGCTTCTCCGAACCAGCCAGAAATTGTTGATTAGCTGTCAAATCATCGAGAGCTGTCAGCCCTCTGTGTCATTGCATAATCGTGCTACCCTCCAGTGGAAATCATAGCTTGTCATTTGCACTTCTTCTCGAAGCTTGCCTCTCAGTATAATACTAAACCGCATCAGCAGGTCCAAACGCCAACATATATACAAGTTGAATTGCATCTCCACGCCTAGTGCTCCGGGGGAATCTAGTGGTCGGCGTCCTCAGTGAATGCCTTGTACGCCTCCGCGTCCATGAGGCTGTCGACCTCCGCAGGGTTGGCAACCTCGATCTTCGCGAGCCAACCATCAGCCTCGGGGCTCTGGTTGATGGTGCCAGGCTTGTCCTCCAGCACGCTGTTCGCCTCCACAATCTTTCCTCCGACGGGTGTCATGATGTCTGACGCGCTCTTGACGGACTCGACAGCGCCAATGGACTCGCCGGCGTTGACTTCGAGGTCGGTGGAGGGGAGCTCGACGTAGACGACGTCACCAAGGGCTTTGGCGGCGTATGCGGACACGCCGATGGTGCCTGAAGAGTTGTTAGAAGCTTGCGCGCAGAGCTTAGGTTTTGTTCAATGGGCAATACCAGTCTTCCTGTCGCTGGAGAGCTCGATCCATTCGTGGTCCTCGGTGTACTTCTTCTCGAATGCTGTAGAAGTCGATTAGTCTATGTAGTCGAATGTTTTATTCCTACTTATCAGTCTATACCTCTCGCACTGACAGCGAATGTCCTGCTGGTGGGCGCGCTCATGCGCATGACCAGAGGCCTAGCGCATCTGAAGCTCTGGGTGGTGAAGGTACGAGCGAATGCGCGCCCTGCGACTGCGACGGAGGCCATTATGTATGAGGAAGGGAGATTCGTGTGACTTTGTGTGTGAAGAGGAAGAAAAGTTTGGTTACAATTGGCAATGTCAATTGGAAATGAGTCCAATCGATAGCATATCGGAGAGCGAGAGCCTCGGGTGCTATTGCCTATTACGTAGGGCTAATGCGTGTAGGGCGTGATTGTAGCAAGCGGAAAATACCCTAATAGATTGCGCTTTGTTAGGGTTAGATAACGAGCGTGCGGCCAATCTTTCGAACATCACGGGAGAGCAGCAGCAGCAGCCGGCGCGCAAACAACCACCAGCACATATCAGCCATGTTGTACGAATTAATAGGAGTGGTAAGTCGCAGCGCGCTTGTTCTTACACAATCGTACTAACGCATTCATCAGGTCCGTCCCGGTCGCGGCGTCAACGAGATCAAAGAGTACGCTCCCATCCTAACCCATACCACTACCACCACCTCCGTCCACCCCTAACACATCCTCTCCAGAATCGCTCGCACAGCAGGCAACCAAGTTCTCACTGCCGGCGGCGTCGTCCGCGGCGTCACAAACTGGGGCACTTTCCTCCTCCCCAAACCCGCCCGCAAGCAGGGCGCAATCTACCACAATGGCCACTACTTCATCATGCGCTTCGACTCGAGCGCAAAGACACAACACGCCGTCAAGAGGACACTCGGTCTGGACCCGCGCCTGATCCGCTACTCGATGGTCAAGGTCGGCTCGAAGTTCGACGAGATTCGGGATGTTGGTGGAAAGGTGGACTGGGGAAATGGCACGCGCAATGATTAAGGGGAGAAAAAAGTGTTGAGATTTGGCGATATTGAGAATATGGACAGCATGAGACGGCGTTTACTCTGGGAATTTTCAAGAAAAGGGGAGCATTGCCTGACTGATGGGCGTGCTTTGTATTGATATCTGAGCCTGTACGATATACACAAGCATTTGCGGATACCCATGTTGCGAAAGCACACAGTACTGTTGCACGCGATACGTGTGAGCTGCTCCTGCGATCTAATAGCTGTATCTGGGAGAGGCAAACGCAAGTGTAAGAACAGTTTCAATTCTTCAAATTCTGACATGCAAAGTGTTCAATCGCTCCATCACTTCATGCAGAGTCAAGAAACACGGCGTCGACACCATTCACCGAAGCTTGTTATGGCCTCACGTGCAGATCGAAAGATTCGGGTCAGCATCGTGTCTCAGAAAATACATGCGCTTGTGGTCTGGCTTGGAAATCCACACTGCTCACCCTGTCGCTGAGAGACCACAAGTTCTTCCAGCACATTCGCCACGCCCAAGACTTTCTCTTCTTGGAACCTCCGTCCGGTGACCTGCAAAGCAATGGGGAGACCGTCCATGAGCTGAGGATCGTACAGGTCCTTGTTCCACTTGTCCAAGTCATTTCGTGGGACGTAGTGTTCCATGTAGTTCTGCCGAGCAACACCTGCGTGTATTCCAGGCAGGCTGCCACCAGGACGAGGATCCTGGCTGAAGGTTCCGAACGGAATAGCCAGCGCAGTGTAATCGAGGAAGTTCCATATCTTTGTGTATCCTGTCCAGCGAGCCGATCGATGAGGGACTCCAGTGTGCGGTGTCACGGGGCTGATGATCACATCTACCGGACGCGGTAGTAATTTCTGGTGTTGAGATGGGGACTCGGTGCGGCCGGGCTGAGCAGCAGTCTCGTTCCACTTGTAGTTGTACGCTTCTTGAGCCTCCGTCTTCTGACGGCTGAGTTGCCAGTACTCGTATACTGATATGGGCTTTGACGAACCAACAAGCGCAGCCACGTGCGGTATCATCGGCTCCCCAGCTGCTTCGACTTCGCGTTTGATGTCTTCTCCACCGTCGGCTCTGTAAAACTGGTCCATGATCTTGATACATTCCATGTGATCTGATGTGTTCCACGCGATAATCTCGTGGCCGGCAGCTTCGAGCATGTCGGCAGACAAGCGGACCGCGGCTTCGATCTCGGGATGTGGCTTTACCACGCCATCATCAAAAATGACTCCAATCCTCAGCGGCTGCTTCTGAGAAGATTGGAAAACGTCCTCACGCCATGGTATTGGTGCGACGTTAGGATCCAGATTCCATGGCTCGGCAAGAAGGCACTCTCGCATCACCGTGATGAGCGTCGGCAGATCTCTGCTCATAGGACCAATGGAAGAAGGCACATGAGATTGTCCGTCATGAGAGACTGGTACACCAGCGTACGGAAAGCGCGTACTCGAGGGCTTCATGCCGTATAAGCCACAAAGGGCTGCTGGTTGGCGTATCGAACCGCCAATGTCTGTGGCCCAGCCTACGAGTGATCCTGACATAGCCAAAAGCGCAGCTTCACCTCCCGAAGATCCTCCTGGTGTGAGGTGAGGCCTGCCAGGATATGTTGTCACGCCCCACAGTGGGCTTTCAGTCTCGTTCCACTGGTCGATCAGTCAGCTTAAAGCTTTGCACACTATTCGTGGGGACTTGCAAGAATGCTCTGCGGTATGGCCGTTTTCGTGATGATGATAGCGCCGAGCTTTCGAAGACTTGCTACTAGGACAGCATCTTTCTTCGCAGGCTTGAATGATCGGCCGACATAGCCAAGCGTCGTGTCAATACCTTCAACGTTGAACTGGTCTTTCAAGGACATGGGCAATCCATGCAATGGTCCAATCGTTTTGCCCGTCAAATGTAGATAATCATCTAGCTCTCGAGCTCTCTTTAATGCACTGTCGAAAAGTGGCTCACTGACACAGTTCGTCTACACGCCCCTTAGCATTTGCGCAATCTCTGCATAACAGAGGGACCCAAGACTGAACTTACGTCTCGGTGAGCATGTATAGCGCTGCGATGGGAGACGCCGCGTCAGCTGCGAAGCTTGCAAAGGTTTGCAATGAACTCACTTATGTATGGCCTTGATTGTCACTTGCTCAGCAGTGACCTCGCCTCGCGCTAATCTGGAGACCAGCGTTTTCCCATCAATTCGTTCAACATCGATGTGGCCAGCAACACTTGGAGGTAAGGACTCAAGAGCGGCGTCGAAAACCTCCTCTCTGGCAGCTCGCTTGGATTGTACTGTATGTTCCCAACTCATGATTCGATGACCCGTCTTGAAATAGGAGTTGTATTAGGGACGGGGCTTTCGCGCGATGCTCATAGTACAGCACGTATATGTGTAATCTGGCGCCTCGGGTTTCTCCCCCGGCGTTATCTCTGTGAGATCTACCCGGAGCAGAGCACCCGCCATCACTCCGTTATCTCCTCGCCGTTGCACGGCCGATGAATCATACGGACCAGTTCAATGCTTCAGTCCTTGGTCGTGGAAGTTCAAGCAGCGTTGCCGCCATCGCACGGCGAAAAATCGCCGGGCAATCACGCACGGCCCCCTTGGCCGGCGGTTTTGTCACCGTTCCTCGAGATGCCTAACACCATCGTTCTGTCTCCACGACGCTCTCACAACAAAGAAGGACCATGGTCGGAAATTCAATACGAGCATGCGTCAGATGCCACAAAAGAAAGATCAAGGTAGCCTGTTGGCTCTCCATGCAAGTCGTTACTGGCATTGACCACCTGCTGTAGTGTTCCGGCTTTCCTAGATGTCGTGCGTGCAACGATATCGATGCAATATGCGAACCACATACTCGTCGACGGAAAGAACACCTGACACAGTAAATCTTGCCATTTATTTGCGACTCATATGTCTTGCGTCGCACACTATACCGACAACTGACCACCGGTGGTAGCTCCCTCAAGGATGCGGAGGACAGAGTTCGATGGCTTGAAAATCTCATGAAGCGAGAGCTTGGATTCGACTGCAGCCGCTTGCCGACTGGGACATCACCCTCGTTTCGTGCTCATGGTGAAGCAATACCACAGCCAACGGCCGCACAATGTGCCCCACCCATGGCCTCACAGGCAGACGCCGGCGACGCAAGCACTACCGAACCTGATCCAAATGCCCATGACCAGACTCCTCATGCTGAAGGCTCCAACATGAGAATGCTTGCCTTGAACGCGACTGGCGAGCAAAAGTACCTTGGACCATCAAGTGGATCGTTTTTTGCTAGCTATGCAGCTGCAATCCTCCGGACATGTGCTCCTGGCCAAACACACATTTACTCCGAGCAAGCCGCCACACCGACTGCCAACGAAAGATCGCTAGGTGAGATCGAACGGCAACTTCCACTTCAGCCGAGTATGGTAAAACTCCTGCAGAGGTCTTATGAGATGTGGATCAACCCTTTGTATCCGCTCATAAGCTTGCACAACCTGAGCGACCTGGTGACAAGATGCGCGCAATCGCAAGCAAGCTACCCTGAAGTCTCTCCAGTATGTAGCGAAAAGAACAGTGAGATGACCATATTCTACTTGGTCATGGCTCTGGGCACAATGAACTGCGCTCGTACTTTATCGCAGCTCTCGCCAGATGCCTCATCGGAATTGACTTCGCGTGCAGTGGCAACACCATCCCCGACCACATTGTACTCTCTAGCTATGCAGCACTTTCACTCTCTATCAGCAAATTTCCAGGCAAATGTTCCGCTGATACAAGCGCTCTTGTTAGTATGCATTTACAGCTCACAGAGCCCTCTGGGACCAAGTCAGTGGCAGTTGGCAGGGTTTGCGATGCGGGTAGGTAGACATGTCTGACCTTCCGTACGCCAAGACACGTAGGCTGACACAAGATAGTCTGCAGTGGAGATTGGACTACACCACTCATCGACGGGTTGTGGCATCTCTGAGGTTCACACGGAGAGTCGCAACCGAGTTTTCTGGACAGCTTATGCTATAGAGATCACTGTCTCCTACAACCTGGGTCGGCCTCCTTCCATCAGCGATGAACACATCACTACGGATTATCCCACTTATTCCGTAGAGACTTCTCTCGCAATCCAACACATCAAACACCGACGCATTCAAGGTCGCATTATCTCACAGGTCTACTGCGGAGCTTTTGCGGCCGGTCATAAGACCGCTGAAGAGCAACAACAACTCATCACTAGACTACAGTCCGAGCTAGATGACTGGAAAGCTGATGTCAATGCTTTGTGTTCACCAAATGATAAGAATCCGTACCCGCAAAGGTGCGTGCGACTGACTGCATATATCATCTTGCACTGGCTGACGAATACAGCTACTGGAATCGACTATACCATGGCACATCATTTGTGCTCCATCGGAAGAGCCCTCTGTGCCCCGTACCTTCGACCGCATCTCTGGAACGTTGCATTCGTGCGGCTGGAGCTTACGTCGACGATGTATACGACTTGCTCAAGAACAGCGACGTGCCTACATCCTGGATGCTGGCACAAGGCGTGTTGTTTGCAGGCTTGACGATGCTCGTCACCTCACGCACAAACTTCATGAAGATCCCTCCTTGGGTGTCATTGCCACTGATGTTGGTCGACTTCCCAGCCTGGACCCGCAGATGTGCTGTATGCCTTGCGATAATGAACGAACGCTGGTCCCACAGTCTTCTAGCGAAGCTCACTGGACAGTTCGAGGTACTTGCCGACAGCACTCATCGGATGATATCTACCGCACTCCTGGAGCAGTCCACCCATGAGACTCAACAAGCCAGGCATACGGAGCCTCATGTTGACAGTACTAGTGCGGACGAGAACTTATCCTTTGGTGACCCTTCTTATGTCTTTCAGGAGCACGTGCCAGACTTCATGGAGAACTACGACTCCTTCACAGAGCTCTTCGGCGCAAGTGGAACTTCGTCTTTCTGGGAGTTTGCTCCACAGGACATGGACATGGCTCTATGTACTGAAACCGACTTCTTCAACGATAACATGACGACTCATGATACCTCCATGGATCAAGGAAATGGCTGGCCGATGCAAGACTCATGAATTATGCCGTAAAAAAGCCAATTCCGCCCACACCGAATCTCGCCTCATGGCAACCCGTTTGCCTCTTTTACCTTCTTCACGGCCGTTTGGATCGCATGGATGGCCTTTTCCAACATTGGCAGCTGGCTCGATGCTGCTACATTCTCAAGCATAGCATTCTCGATCAGCTCGTAGCCTTTCGTGTATCTCGCGTTCTCATCATCGAAGAAGAGATAGCTCGTTGCCATTCGCAGTCGGTAGCGGCCACCCTGCAGCCCTTCGTCGTCCTCGCCGAATGCTGAACCGGGCAGAGCTGCGATACCGCATGATTCAACAAGCCAGTGGGAAAGCTGCTGACTAGTTCGAATGCCCATCTTCTCCAACTGCTCAGCATACGGATGAAACGATGGGTAGAGATAGAAGGCACCCCTTGGCGGCGCAACGGCAAGACCGCAATCGACCAGTGCATTGTACAATGCAGTTGTGCAGTGGCGATGTAGATGTGTGACTTGAGTGCGATACATGTCCATCTCCGAGCTCGTGTCGAACGCGACAGCGGCCGCTTCTTGTGCCGGGGCGGATGCGGCTGACCAGCATTCAGACGCATACGCAATCGTGGCCTTCTTGACGGTTGCGCCGAAGGCTGTATCTGGAAAGATCGCATAACCGATACGCCATCCTCCGGCGGAGTATGTCTGAAGAACTGTGAGCATAGGTGCTTCTGATGGACCATGTTAATCAATGTTGGCGTCATACCTTTGAGAGACCACCAGTCATGATCATACGGCCAGCATCGGAGTTCTCTTTCGAGCAGGGTGTTGTCCTGTCTTTCTCATCGAAGGTGAGATCAGCGTAGATCTCGTCACTGATCAAAGTGATACTGTTGTCTCTGCAGAAGCTCGTAATCTCATGCAGGGTACTGTGAGAGAAAGTCTGGCCTGTAGGGTTGGATGGAGAGTTGATGAGCATAATCCTCGGTTTGGCGCCTTCCTCTATAGCTCGGTCGAACGATGCCTGTAAAGAAGATCCTGTGAAGGTGTCAATCGCAGGAACATAGCTATGCCATGGAAGACTCACTTTGAATGGTGTGTCTGTCATGTTCATCTGTCTCTACCCAGAACAGACGCTTGCCAGCATGCTTGACCTGCGGCTCATAGCTAACCCATGAGGGTCGTGGCAGGAGTACGTCGCCATCCAAGATGTCGAAGAACGCGAACAGCAGCGGTTTTGAACCTGGCGCGACGATGACCTGATAGGGTTTTATTGTGAAGCCTAAGCGGCGTGACTGGAATCTGGCGATCGACTAGGCTTGTCAGCGTACAGTTCACATGCGATGGACAACAAGCAACGATGGCAATCTAGTCTACTTTGCCCAAGAATTTCTGGGTTAAGAATGAAGACACACCTCTCTGAGCTTCATGAGCCCAGCGACAGGCATGTAGCTGGTATTCTTTGACGCTCTTGAGTGTGCTTCCAATACGCTCTCGTGGATTGGAAACGTCGCTTCGCCGAAACCCAGATGCACGACGTCTTTTCCCTTGACGATTCGAGATTGCACGAGCTCGTTGATCTCGAGAGTGGCAGAAAGGCGGAGCTCTTTGGCCGGAGTTGTCAGAAGATCCATTGCGCTTGGGAGTCCGTTGAGTATGGGCACAATACGTTTAATGATCAAAAGACTCCCGCTATTGAAGCAGCCATTTGAGATGTTTTATATCCATTATATTTGAATATCCTTGGCCCAAGCCTGTCATTGAATTGCTGATCAGTCGGAACTTGGGTGCCGATTGTTTGACTTTCGTTTCATCTTAGCGGCGAAGGGCGGCGAAAAATCGCCGCGTCCACGCGCGACTAAGCAACAGCGACAATCACTTGAAGCTTCAAATTTTTTTTTGCGTAGCGAAGACGACATGGCGACAAGGTTCTTTGGCGATCTTGACGCACAGAAGATGTGGTGAGTCTTCTGCTGCACGAATTCGCGAACTTTGGGAGTTCCAGGTTCGAGGGCAAGTCTCCGGTCAGTCATGAGGCGGGACGCTCTACGAAACGAAAGGCGAGGCATGCGAAGGTACAACAGGAAGGGCGACTCTCAACAGCAAGACGAGCAATATCGAGTCCATTACCATTCAATTGTGTTTCCCGATCTAGCGGTGTTCACCCAATCTGACGATTGGGTCGCTGACAATCGCTGTGACAGGTCGCCAGGCAGTGCGTACTTCTCACTTGCAAACGGCGGATGAAAGTGGGTCACACTGCTCTAATCCTGCCGGGTGGCTCACCAGACTGTCTATCAGTACCTCCTATCAAAACAGTAATAACATGAGGTGGAGTCCGAACTAGCGGAATTGCTGCTGAACGAGTGGGGGGAAATTCCGGATTGCCTTCTTCAAGCAGACTAGTTTGCTCACTGATAAATGTGGCTTGATGCCACAACATTTCTCCCGGCGTTTGGTGTGGCTGTGTTGGTCGGCCGGGTCATACTTCCTACAGCCGTGATTTCCTATCGTCCACACTACTTTTTGAAGGCTTGCGAGAGTGAAATCGACTGTGCATGCTGTAACCGACCCGGCGCTAGGATTTGCAGACTCTTTGAGTCACTGAGTGTGTCATCTATTATGCTGTCTACCTTATATCGCTAGCTCGTATCGCATCGTCCTTCAAGAATCCTGCTTCTTCAACTAAGATTCGCGCTCAACCACATCCCGTACTTCCTTGTCGGTCTTGTAAATGGCAACAACAACAACAACAACAACAACAACAGTACTCGAGTCACAAACGCTGGAGTCGAAGTCCGATGAAATCGACGTCCGCCTTCCTGTTCCATCTCCGTATATTAAAAGTCCGGTAACACCAGCGGATGCATTGCCTGGTGCATTACCCGTCAACGACACGACAACAGTCCTTTCCAAGAGTCGGACGGTTATAGTCATCACACAATTGATCTTCTTGCAGCTCATCTCTAGCTTTTGCAATGGCATCATTGTGGTCGGTTTGCCTGCTATCACCAAAACTCTAAAGCTGGAAGGAGCCCTTCTTCTGTGGCCGACGTCCGTCTTCTACCTTACTGCTGGATCATGTTTGATGTTGGCTGGGTCTGTTACAGATGTAATGGGTACAAGGCCTATGATACTGGCGGCTAACATCTTGCTCGTTGCGAGTGCCCTCGCTTGCGGTCTGGCGCGAACTGGAAACGAGCTCATCGCGTTCCGTGGTCTCCAAGGTGTCACCAGCGCTATGGCTGTACCAGCGTCTGTTTCTATCATTTCGACAAATGTTGCCCATGGACGGTCACGGAATCTCGGATTTTTGTGCTTGGGATTCTCAAGTCCTCTCGGCTTCTTGCTTGGCCTAGTCCTTGGAGGTGTGTTCGTGGACACCGTCGGATGGCGACCAGCATTCTATCTTGCCGGAGCTACTACTGCTGTATCATTCGTCTTTTGCTTCTGGGTACTGCCGAATGATTGTCGGCCGAGACCCGCGGGCACAATATTGAAGCGGCTAGTTTTGGAAATTGATTGGGTGGGAACAATAGTTCTGAGTACTGGAATAGCGACACTGTCATATGTATTGGCGTAAGTCTTCGCGGCTCTTTACTTCTGTGATACAAAAGCTGACCGCCACAGAATAGTTTCATCCAATATCCACAGCATCGGTCGCCCATCCAATATTGCACTGCTCGTCATTAGTGCAGCCTCAGTACTAGTGTTTGTCTGGTGGATGACCTGCCAAGTAAAGCATAATCGTACAGCACTAATGCCTAACTCACTATGGCGCAACTCCAGCTTTACAAGCATTTGTATAATGATACTCTTCGCCAGCGCAGTGAGCAATGGCATGGAGCTATTTTGCAGTTTGTTGTTAGTCCTCAGCCCGCGGCTCGTGGCACGCGATCGATAGTCACTAGCATCCCCCAGCTTCCAGGAAGTCCAAGGCCACACAGCACTTGAAACCTCACTGCGCATTCTACCAGCCCTTATCACAGCCGTCCTAAGTAACATCACGACCGGCTACTTCGTTAACCGCATTTCGGTGATGTGGGTGGTACTGATCTCCGCGGCGTTGACCGCTGTATCACCACTTCTCATGGCCCTTATCGATCCTCAGTATCCATACTGGTACATGGCGTTCACTGCGCAGGTATGTGAAGCCTAAATCACGATACAAATAGGTATCTCTTGTTCTAGCAACGGCTCACGAATGTCGACGCGGGACAACGTCTGGTAACGTCTCATTGACACATCTCTGTACAGATCTTCCAGCTGTTGTGCACTAACGTCCTCTTCACCGTCGGTCTACTGATCATCTTGCTGTGTTCCCCACGAACACACAGGCTTCAGGGGGCACAGGATTCAACACTTGTGCGCAGCTCGATACCTCGGTTGGACTTACAGTAACTTCTGTCATCTCTGAGTCCATCACGGCCGCTGCAGATGAAGCGGATAAAACATCTCCAAGCGCCCTGATGGCCGGGTATCGCGCTGCTTTCTGGGCCTTATTTGCATGCATGGCTATTGTCTTTGTGACAGGCGCGTTGGGATTGCGCCGAGTCGGAAAGATTGGTATGAAACAAGATTGATCAATGTGATTATGTTAGGTATGAGATAAGGATCACACTCATCTGGCGAAAGGTCATATATCCAAGCAATGCACGTATTTATAAAGCGCTAACCTCATATCTTCTTCATAACAATACTTCGAAAGCAAAGTCTCGAGCTCATCCAGACTGAAAACCAACCCAAAGTACCTCAACTTGGATTACCTTTCTCAGTCCAACATGAAGATCACTCTTACTGCTAGCCTACTCGTGGCTATCACTCCCATCCACGCAATTGCCTGTAGTGATGGAGCATCAGCCCTTACCTTTATCAAAGTTTTGGGCATCAATGCCGCGTCCATTACTTGTAATGGTCTCCCCGGCAAGTTTCCAACCGGACAGTCTCCGAAGGATCCAAATGACCCTGCACAAGCGTATTTCGACCAGTCAGAGGTGCACGGCATATGCGGCGCCAGTAGTCCTTGCAGCGCATTCTGCACCGTCGAACTCGCAGAAGATCCGTTTGAAGCTCTCAATACGCTCCGTAGCGAGCAGAAGACAATGTGTGAGGTAGCTGGAGGTACTTACAAGTCCAGAATCGTGTAGCAAGTCTTGAGTTACTCTGTCTTCGAGGTATGTCAGATTGAGTTACTGAGTGTTGAGTGTTTCCAGACTGACAATACAACAAGGAACTAAGAAGCTTTCAGTGCAACCGAAGTCTTTGAGCGAGTCGAAGAGGGCGGCATTGACCATAACCGGCTTCATCGATTCTTCCTGGCAAGGATGGTTTCACTCGCTGGAATGAGCTTTGACGGTCGGTCTCATCATGGATATGTGCTGCAAATGAGCTAGTCAGATTCTATTTCGTGTTTGATTGATGAGTTCCATGAGTACGACAAATGATTCTGGCTCCGGCTGATTGGTGCAATCCCCATGACCACATTTATCTCCTACACAACCCAATCAAACTCCCCCTCTACAAGCTCCGTCTATCTCTTCTATTACTCTAGGTGCGACACTGTTAAGAAGTGTGTCAGAACCATAGATACTTGGCTTCATATAATCGAGCACGAAAGACTTTTGTAAAGGACTTCTTGTAATCATCAAATTCCATGAATGAAGACTAGCTAGTTACACTGCTTACCAAACAGAAAAGATCGTGATTGTATGGCGTTGATGCATACCATAAGGACATTTGGGCTCGAGGTAAAGACAGACCAGAAAACGCACGTATGATCAGCTACTCATAAAACAGAAAGTGTGCCGAACCAGATGGCAAAGGAACGATGAGGGTTTGCTCCACGCGTGGGACCTCGGTGTTCTGCAACGGACATCTGATGAGTGCTCCATCATCGACTCAAGATGATGCTTTGGGGTTTTCTGCAGTCCATTTCCGGATCTCGAAGTCGTCGTGGTGCGGCCTCGCGTGCTACTCTTGCGTCTCTACAATGATGGAAGTGCTCTGCTGTGGAAGCTGATCGAAGTCCGCGAAAACTGGATGGGTCACGAACCTCGGACAGAGCCTCAGGATCGCCATACGATGAGGATATAGCGCAGCAACGACCTCATTCTCGGGCCGCAAGAGACTGAGATGATGTTCTCGAATGAGAGTTCGTTTATCACGCTGGTCCTCAGACGTACTGTAGCCGCCAACTCCAACCACCGAGAACGAGCATGATGGGCAATGATATGCCCGTGTAGTGTCATATGGCATAAAATCACTGATGTAAGACCAAGGAAGGAGACTCCGGATGTCATCTGCGTAGCGCTTTGGGACGTTCTTGTGTCAGAAGGCTTTCCACTCCGCGAAGTGATCATAGCCTCCGCAGTCTGCCAGTTGAAGATGGTCGGTAGCCAAGTGCCGCATGAATTGGATTGCGTCAGCGGTGGTGCAACCGCAGACAGGACACTTTACATGGACTGTAATGCCACTCTGAGGGATCCCTTCGATCAGGATGTCCTCCAGCTCCAGATCGGACTTGGCCGCCTCTACGTCCTCTGGGGCGTGGGATTGGATGTGTGCTATCAATTGATCGGCAACTAGGTGCTTTCCACACCTCCACATTGGGCATTTACGGGTTTTGCACGATGTAGCGTTGAGAATTGCACGGCCTTCATCGAGGTCCCGATGGGCATAGTATATGTGTACACCCAGGACCTCCAGAGTGCATGGTCCAAAGTTGCATTCAGTGGCCGGACATTTGTTGAACATTGTGCTGTAGCTGTGTGTCGCCTTGATATGGGAAGTGAGTTTATCCGATCTGGCGAAAGACCATGGGAGGCGTCCATGGAAGCATCCGCGCGCATCACAAATGAATCGTTTTGCAGATTTGCCGCCGTGTATGGTTTGATTGTGCCGGGTGAGTTCGTAAGTACTCTTGAAAGATCCTTTGTGCTTGCATTCCTCAACAGGGCATCGATTGACATGCCCATTCCTGAGCGACAATGGGTTCACTGCACTGCCCTCAGTATGCTGCGAGTACAAAGCAGACGACAGATCATCCAAGTTGTCGTTATTTGCGACATGACTTGACATTTCAAGGCCGGCTTCAGCTGTGGATCGATCACTGTTTCCAAGACCTTCGGCTAAAGGTCCCTTGGGCTGCGGCACCACCCTACTCGCCCTTCAATTAGCGTGCGCCTTTTTTTTTACTCACCTGATCTGGCCAGCGTTACAGCTGCCCAAGGCATCAGGTACATCGGCGCTCCAGTCAAACGCGTCCATCGAATCGGACCAGTCAAAGTCGTCAGGGATATTGAAATCCAGGAGATCCGGATCAGTCCACTGGTTCAAGTCGTATTCGAAGTTCCAAGGAATCTCCTGCGCGTCAAAGGGGACGTTGTCAGATATGATTGGCTGGTTGGATGGGGCTAAGCGGAGGGCGGTATGCAAGGCAGCTGGTTCGCAAAGAGGGCGGCTGTGCAGCTGGTGGAGTGATAGGTGATCGCGGTGCTTCTGTTATTCTCCTGGCAGGAAATTTAGGGACAAAGTGCGAAAAGCGTAGGGAGAGAGGGTGGGGGTGGTTGGTTTGCTTTATCTTTCAGAGACGTGATGTCCGCAAGAGCTGCTCCACTTTTCGCTGGCGACGGAGCAGCTTCCACTGCCTTCAAGTGGAGCTCTGTGCTAGATTGGGAGGTTGTCATTTGGATTTGACTTTGACGATTATACTCCTTTGCTGTGAATTACAGTCACGCCCATCACATGTATGGGTCAGCTTGCGGCGTGAATCGACAGCGTTAGAGACGCCATACAAGGACTTATTCAAGTGTAAGTCAGAAACAAATGACACATTACACCATCAATAACTCAAATTTGGCAAGTATATAAGAGAAGTAGCTAGCAATGCATGTTGAATGCAAGATTTGAGGAATCATAGGCTAGTTGAATAGCAATGTGAAATAGATTCGTGCGAAGTGTTCGGAGCTTGACTTGTGCGCCAGGACAAGACAAGCTGCATTGCGCTCTTCTAGGACGCACAACTTATAGGATGTGGCCTGCTCAAAGAAACCGAAAGGTGTATCCATGGCCTCATGCGCAGTCGTCAAAGATGGGGTGGCTCAAGAACTCTGGGTAAAGCCTGAGGATCTGCATGCGAATGTGTTTGAGCTCTAGGTTGATTTGCTCGGTTGGCTTGACCAGGCCAGGATGTCCAACATCCTGATATGAAGAGCGATCCATGCTATATGCAGTGATGGAGTGCTTGCACGTTGGGCACTGAGCATGTTGGTCCCATTTACGGGGCAGTTTGAAATGATCCCATGGGAGAAAACCCGCGGCTCCAAACTGTGCCAGGCAGGATTGCCAGCTGAGGAAGTGTTCCACGCCGTGCAACGGATCCACAAACAGATGACGTTCCCACAGGTGCGTCTTCAGATCTTCGAACGACAGACAGACATCTGAGCAAGCCGGGCAAGCAACCCTGATCCGGACACTGGGAGTCACAGCATCATGTATGCCCGGAGAAGTCAGAATATCGAAAACAAGGCCATCAAAACTTGCATTCGAACTAGCTGCTCGTAGATCGTCGACGTCGTGTTTCTCGAGGTGCGCAAGGAATGCGTCCAGCATGGACAGCTTGTTGTTGCAATCCGACAGAGGACATCGTCGACGCCGTGTATCGGTGCTGTTCAGGATTGAGCTAGCCTCAGCTTCGCAGCGGGAATGAGCACGCCGGACGTGGACTTCCAAGATGTCTAGAGTTTGCGGTCCAAAGGAACAAGTGTTGACAGGACAGCCCGAGAACAGTGTGTCATGAGCATGCACAGTTCTAATGTGGTCGGTGAGTTTGCCCAGCCTCGAGAAGGTCCGACGGGTTGTACCACTTTTGAAGCATCCTTGAGCACCGCAAGTGTAGGATCGAGGGCCAACATGCTTCGACTTGATGTGACGCTGGAGCTCGAACTTCCTGGCAAAGGGCCCTCCATGGTCGCATCTAGGAAAATCGCACTCCAAGGCTGCAATATTGTCGCGTTTCAAGGATCGAGGGCCCGTGACCTGCATGCGATGGGAACTCGAGACAGTTCCGATAGGAAGATGTCCGGCGTGCTTGAAAGGCAAAACCAATTTGCTGATTTTGCCCTTTTGTTAGCGTGTGGCTTTTTTTTTTAACTCACCCAGATTGGCCAGCGTCAGAGGGTCGCAGGCCATGAGCTGCAGGGTTGGGGTCCGGGTTGACATTCGGAGCATGCAGGTCCAGGAGCGCCGGGTCGATGTATTGGTCGAGGTCGACGTCCAGATCGAATCGATAGCTGGCCAAGTCGGCAGGAAGCTCCAAGTCGTACATGTAGTCGGACATGATTGGCTGTGCGAGGCGGCTGCTGACGTGCTGTGATACAGTTGCTGAGAAGGGCGGCGGTGTGGCTGAGTGCTTGATCGGCGATTCTTGAGCTGGATGGCTGGCTGAAGTGGGCAAAATTGCGAGAAAGCGTGAGAGAAAAGAGTCTGGGAGAAGGCTATACTTTATGTTGGAGCTGTCTGTTTGGTGGCCCGTGCTAGTAGTGATCTGCGTCTCTTGAAGGGCGACGTTGCTCACGCATGCGGGTATCCATATCTCCTAAGTCTTCATCCCGATTCGATGTTGCATCATTAGGCGTAGGCCATTATTCTACAACCCACTCATCAAGCCAGAACTCCACAAGCTCCCCGTATCTTTGCTCGCCAACGAGACCTCGTATCTGTCTTAAGCCTTCTTCAGCACCTCGTTTTTGAGGACCAGTTCCAATGTAGTCACGCTGCCCTTCATTGCTAGACGGAGCGAACAAATCACCGCCCATGTCAAACGAAGGTGAACTCGATGTAGTTTCTGCTGTTGGATCCGTGCATGACTCCGCCAGCTCCCGCAAACCAGCGAAGCAATCTGTCGCAAAGTACGATGTCTGCCTGTCCATAGGTGGCTCTGTGGTAGAGAGTTGAAGCATTCCGAAGGGAGTCGTAGATGCTGGGGTATGCTGAGGCTTGAGCGAAAGAGCGGCGACGGTTTTTGTGAGCAGCCCTGGCAAGCTTTCAACTGATGTGAGCGGTAAAATAGGGATGTGAGGGATGTCGCTGCGAGAGAGCAGAGACGCTTGAAGTTTGGCGTAGGCGATGACACCCTTTGTGCCAGCATCAGGATCATTATCGGTTGATGTGAGCTCTTTCACAGATATGAAGCTGGAAGTCTTGGGCGCATTGAGCAAGAAGACGATGGCGAGATCTTGACCACCGGTCAGAGAAGCGAAGTGGTGGATGCGGTTGAGCGTCTTTGGCAGAGCGGCTTCCAATGTCCAGGAGGACGCTAAAAGCAGCACTCGAAGCTCGCGCGTCGGTTTGGCATTGCTTGTGCTGGTTTCAACTGGGGCAGATAGTGGAATGGCAAGATCATGAGTTTCCAGCCTGTTCTCTGCGCGCGCCAGGTCAGTACATGCTAGGAAAACAGTCGGTACAACTCACCTCGTAGCTTCAAGCCATCGGACGCGATCAGTGAAGACAGCGCAGAGGCGTAAGAGGGACGCCTTCTGAGCGTTGTGCAGAACATCTTGGGCAGGCCAGATGTTTTGGTCCTTGAAAATGAGGTCCAGAGCGTGAGAAGTCCGGCCAAGAAGTGAGGTTGAGATAGGCTTTCGCAATTGCTGCCTAGCTGGCAGCCAAGGGACTGTTGATGAATCTTGGAGCCGTGATCTATACATTTGTTGTTACAGAAGTGGGGTATCTTGATATACACATAAATACATCGCATCCATACCTCAAGTTGATCACCGTGATTTATTCGCGGCGACCACTGAGTCCATGTGCTCGGGTGGTGCGTTGAGCATCTGCTTCTTGACCAACTCCTCTTTGGTCGGTTTGTGCTGGTCATCGCTTGATTTCGCGACCTCCTCGCCCTTCTTGGGCGCGTTGTGGGCTGTGGATGCGATAGCCGCCACTGCACCCGTCTGATCTTTTACGACATCGATCGCTGGCAGCTGCTGAGGCTCTGTCCGCGCCCACCACCCGGCTGGATTGTACCAAGAGTACTTCTCGGGCTCGGGCTCCTTGTCCGCGAGTGCTTCCCAGTTCGGTTCGTACTTGTTGCGCAACCTTTCCACCTCAGCCTCTACGATATCAAGCCTATCTTCCAGCAGTTCTCGCTGGTCCTTGGCCTTGCTTCTGCTTCGCCAGCTGTCCCAGACCAGTAGACCTACGGCGACGGCGAAGATGAAGGATTCTGAAAAGAAGTTCGCTCCGAGTCTGTCATCTTGGGTCAGCAAATGTTTCATCTGCCACTGCTTGTATGCCTTACTCAATCGCTTTTGCTTCGCTGAGCGGCCGAATCCTCGGCATGTGTGGTTTCTCCTCCTTCTTGGTCCCGCCCTCAGCCTTCTCTCTTGCTGCCTCCTCGTCCGCCTTCTTTTGTTGTAGCTCACTTAACACTGTGGGTGTCTCTGCCTTTCTCTTTCTTTCTTCTGCTAGCTTTCTTTCTCGCTCGACCATGCGTTCTTGTGCAGCGCTGTCATGCAGCATCCCCAGGCGCATGCGCATGTCAATCCTGTGAACACGCTGCGCTTGGTTGACGGCAAAGCGTCTGAAGCCTTCATGCTCCTTGGCTTGCCTCTTGATATAATTCTACATGATCGCATGTCAACAATGAGTTCCAAAGATATTGGAATGAACGCTTGGCCTACGTACGCCAATCGGTTTCGCTGCTGTGCGGATGACCAGCGAGAGGATCTTGAAAGTGAGCGACATTGTTGTTGCGGGAGAAATTAATGGTTATCACGGGCGCGGCAACCCGTTGTGATCGATGCTCAGAACATTGCTCCTGATCACAGTAATATAACAGCAGCAGTATGGTAATTTACGCGCAATGACTACATGGGCGCGGATATATGTCATCTTCATCCGTGCAGGCCGCAGCCGTAGGCTTGAGCTAGCTGGTGCTCTGAATCGAGCTGTGGCTTGGGTGGAGCAAGCGGAAAGCGACCCGAGCTTTTCGCAGGCGAAGTCGTCGCCCATGGCAACGCCGACCGAGTGTGTGCAGCCGTAAACTCAACCGCCCGTCCTTCGTCGTCGAGATGGTCCAGCGCAGACAAGCTCGACAAGCACAGCATTTGTGCATCCACGGCCAGCGACAACCACCATGTCTTCCATTCACGCTGAGCCTCCGCCTCCAATTGTCACCGAGCCGACGGGCATCAACTATGCGACTGGCCCGTCGCTCGGAAAAGGCGGTTTCGCCATCTGCCACCGCGCTGAGCGATACGATGGCAGCAGGCCTACTGGACACATTGTCGCTCTCAAGATCGTCAAGACGAAGATGGAGCCTGCAAAGCTTGCGCAGAAGGTATACAAATAATGTCACCATTTTATAACTTGAAGCTTGCTGACATAGCCGTCGTCAGTTCGTTTCCGAGCTCCAGATCCACTCGAAACTCTCACATCCAAACATAGTCACATTCTACCGCGCTTTCTCCTTCAACACGAGCACATACGTCGTTCTGGACATGTGCCCGAATGGATCCTTGGCCGATATGCTGAAAAAGCGTAAATGCTTGACCCTCCCCGAGATCAGACGATTTATGATCCAGATATGTGGCGCCGTAAAATACCTGCACACACGACATGTCGTGCATCGCGATTTGAAGACTGGTAACCTCTTCCTGGACGCGAATATGAATGTGCAAGTCGGCGACTTCGGTCTGGCAGCTCTTCTGGTGACCGAGAAGGAAATGGAGGTCAAGCGACGGACGACCATGTGCGGCACACCAAACTACCTTGCCCCAGAGATCCTTGAAAAGGGCAAGGGACATAATGAGAAAGTGGACCTTTGGTCGATCGGCGTCATCACATACACGCTCGCCGTCGGAAAGGCTCCCTTCCACGCTAGTAGCAAAGAAGAAATTTACAAGAAACTCAAACAGGGCGAATATAAGTGGCCAGAACTTAGCGCGACTCACAACGACATCTCGACGGACTTGAGAAACACAGTTGCTTCATTACTAGTGCCGGAAGAGGAACGCCCGGAGCCCGACGACATTATTGGCCAGCCGTTTTTCAGAATGGGCTACGTTCCCCATCACATTCCGGTTGCATCGCGCGAGAAGATTCCCCAATGGTCTGAGGTATCCCTACCAAGCAAGGCCGCACGCGATCAAGGCTTCACGGACTCTTGGTACAGTCTTTGCAAGGAAGCTGGTGTCGGCAAGCTGCCTGACGGAACAGCCTTCAAACTCAATCGCGGGAGGAAGATTAAGAGTATTGTTCACGATTTCCAGAAGGAGGCACAACTGGGCACAGCACCTGTTATGCCAATTCCCAAGGATACAGTCTATGTGTCGACTGTGAGCGAATGGGACATTTCGGGCACCCCAGAACCAGAGGACGTTCCAACGTCACAAGCGTCTTCCAGAGGAATGCGCGAGATCTCCAACAACGAGGTTGCGAAACCAAGAACGACGCTCTCCGGTGAGAGACGAATTGCGCGCGATGCGGAAATGATGCCACCTCCATCAAGACCGGCTTCGAGAGTAGCAGCCCGTTCTGGTACGGTGCGCCGCGCAGCAAGGACGATCAGCGAAGAGGCTGCAAAGGCTAGCGAGTCGCTGAAGGTGGCGTCTGATCCCGAGCTTGTGCTCCCTTACCGTGCGTCCAGGTCACGGATTGCGACAAGCACGACTACTACCAACACATTGCGGGAATCGAACACAATATCGAGCGCTGGCTACCAGGCGTCGCAATCACAGAACACAGAGTCCACGGAGGCGAAACTACAAAGGAATCCTTCGATCAAGAGAAGCGCAGACGCTAGTCTCGCACGACGACCACGGGCGACTGTGAAGAAGGCGGAGCGACCTGTTTCTCCGCCTGTGGCAGGTCCATATGCGACTTTGGATGAGCTGAAGCAGACTTCTCCTGTGAGAAGACCGCGCAGAAAGGTACCTCAAGCAGAGGTAGTTGAGATCCTTTCCGACCCAGAACCTGAAGAAAGGCAGGCTGCACCAGCGCTTTCTCTCCCACCTCCACCTCGCATGAACAAGACTCTTCCTCGACCACGCAAAGTCACTACCCCTTCAGATGCCCACCCGGACACCGACCCCACGACAGTCTTGGAGCGCCTGACTGCCTTCCGTGACAACCTGGCCAGCGCGATTAACAACTCACCTTCTCTCGCCAAACAAACCAGCCGCCCAGACCCGGCCGACGCCGAGAACCTTCCTTTCGTCTGCAAGTGGGTAGACTACAGTGTCAAACACGGCGTAGGATACGTCCTCAAAGATGGCACAGTCGGCTGTGTCTTCAACGCTTCCGCGAAGCACAACACTCCAGTTACACACGTCTACAACCACGACGGCCGCCGCTGGCTCTCAAAGCTTCGCAAGGACCTGGAAAACAGCGAGATCGTCCCTCTGGAGATTCTCGAAGACCGCGGCACCGACGGCATCATCCACAAAGTCTACAAGGGCCTCGGCAGCGTCAAGGAAGGTCCTTTGGCCGCTGAAGCAGCTCGTAGGAAGACTCTCAGCGTGCTCTGGGCCAAGTTCGGACGCTACATGTGCCAGAGCCTCGAAGGCGACGTGGGCATGGGCGACGCGAAGAGCGAGAGCTTCGTCCGCTTCTATCAGCGCATAGGCAACGTTGGACTGTGGGTGTTTGCAGACGGCGCAATGCAAGTGCACTTTCCGGACCACACCAAGCTGGTCATCTCTGCGGCCGGTACGCTCGTGAGCGCGACCTGCATCTCGGCCGAAGCAGCAGAGTACTTGCGTGTCAACGGCGATCTGCTCCCGCACCACATCACCGGCCGCGAAATCCTCGCGGACACCGTGCAAGGCCTGCTCCACGAGAGCGGACGTGTGCGCTCGAAGGTCGTGCGCGCCAACGACGTCGAGGTCAAGCTGAGGTTCGTAGCCGATGTTGTCAGCCAGTGGATCGCCAACGGCGGTCTGGGACGCCTCGACGCCGACAAGGACATCAACGTGGGAGAGAAGCTGTACTGGGAGGGCATGATGGTGAAGGACCAGGCGCGTAAAGTGGAGCGCGTGACTGTCGGCAGGCTGGGAGGCGATACCAGGGAGACGGAGAGAGCGGTTACGGCTGCTCGGTGATTATTGACGACGAGGAGAGAAGGAGGACCAACATTCCGACTTTCCGCACTTTTAACGACGAATCTGACGGCGCTTAGTGGGTTTCTTGGGTAGCGAGGAGTTCTTTTCGTTTTTCTCTTTCTTTACTTTCCTTACAACTGACTGGAAAATCCTTTTCTGGACAGTCTGGTAGTCTTAAAATTCATCATGGCATTTCTCTGTGCAGATATATAAGATCTGGGTTCAAACCTTCTAAAGACCAAAAACAAACATAATGCATATTCCGCCCTGTGTCGAAAAATCGAGAAACTCCGTAACAATTTACCTGGTATCCCTGTATCATCATAAAATCTGATCCTTGCCAGAAAATGAAAAGCATTGTTGAAAAAACTCCATCCAGAGCAGAAATAGCTCCGAAGCCAGATGACACGGAGAAAAAGACTATAAAAAAGAAACAGATGATCATCACCATCCCTCAACTTCCATCTCGGGACGCATAGCCCCGACGCCAAACCCAGTCATCATCATCTCCTGATCCATGCCCTCAGAGTCATCGGTCACGCTGATCGGTTTACTCGGCAAGCGCGTCAGCATCGTCGCCGTCGCGTCGAGGAGATCTAAGGCGCCCGAAATCCAAGGCGCTTTGCGCGCGCTCACGCTGAGCGTCCATTTGAATTCGTTCAGACGCGCGGCGTAGAACGCGGCCTCCTCGCTGCCGGGGCTGGTGGCTTGCAGCAAAGCGCCGAAAGTGCCAATCAGTGCGAAATTAGATGCCGATGCGAAGTACCAGAACGCGCTGAGGTGCTCCGGGCGCAGGCGGTTGACGAAGTCCATGGCGCTGATCAGGCGAGTTTTGGCGGCGGAGCGGCAGATGTAGAGCATGTAGGGGTCTGAGGTGGCGGGGTCGAGGGATTGCACGATGCGCCGATGGATGCTGATTTCGGTGGCGAAGTACGCGAGGTGCAGGTAGCCTGTCGCGCAGTTTTGGTCGGCGTTGTAGGAATCCATTTTGCATTCTGCGGGCAACTTAGCGAACCAGTCTTTGAGGCGGATCTGGACGGGTTTGGCGCGGTTGAGGACTAGTTGGGTGGCATAGCGGCCCGCGCGGTCGATGTCTGCTTTGGCGGTTTGCGAGTAGAAGGTGTCGCAGACTTCGGCCATGATAGAAGTGAGCGTGATCATTTGGTTGAAGAGGGAGCGGCCGCGGAGGGCTTGCTCGTCCTCTTCGTCGGTGGATCCGTTGAGCGGTGGCACAGTCTCGTCGAAGTCGTCTGGTTCGGGCGCTGGCACGTTCCAGTCTGCTGCCGAGATGTGCGATGGTCGTCCGTGGCCGACTGCACTCCACTTGTCCTGCATGTAGAGTGCCCAAGCCAGGCGCTTGCGCAGTCGACGCTCCCATAGAGGTATTGACCAGTTGGAGCAGTCGAGATGCAGACCAATGTCTTGGCCGAGAGCGACAAGCTGTACGGTCAGCGTCCATGTGCTTGACTTGGCGCGTTGTAATAGAAGCAAGCCGGCTTGCACGGCAGAGATCTTGGGTCTTTGCATCGCCATGGTCAAGCTTGTGATGGCAATATACTCTAGCCTGCTGACATCAGGCTTGGGATGTGAGGAAAGAGTAGGTTCCTGATGCCACCAGCCAAGAGCCAGAAGATACATGGCGGCAAGTAAAGGTGGGTTGAATTGCCTGTCGCCATGTCGATGTCTGTCCAAGAAAGCCTGCTTCTGGATGATGGGGAAACTTGGGTGGACATTGCGGAAATAGATCTCGATCAGTTTGTTTCCATGAGGACCGATTATCCGCTCGATGTCGGCCAAGGCTCTGGATTCGTCGTCCGGTATAGGAACTTCGGCATCGTCGTGTGTGCTGAAGTACTCTGATCCAGTTACTTGTCGGAGGAGGCCAACTTGTGATTCTGTTTCGTTGGTCTCGTTGAAATCGCCCAGGCCGATCAGACGGGCGTCGAGGGCAGTAGTCTGGCCAACATATCTGCAGTGGCGGTGCCGTTGGAGACTGAGCGACTCGTCCACAACAGAAAGCACTTTAGTGCCGGCAGGCTGAACAGGTGGCGCAGGCGCGGGGATGTTAGAGAGATCGAAGATGGGTTGGTGGGTTTGTTGTTGTTGGTGGTGGAGACTTTGGTGTTGCTGTGGTTGTGGTGGTGGCGTTGACTTTGATGAAGAGGTAGCAGCCTTCTTGTTAGGTGAGGCGTCTGTCTTGCTAGAGTCGTCGACCTTGCGTTTGCGTGGCTGGGCGTTCTCGACGAACGTGCAATCCTGCTTGTGAAACTCGCACAGAACACAACGACGATCCTCTTGCAAGACACACTTGCTCTTGCGACGTCGGCAGCCGTCACACGGACGCTCTCTGCGTGGTCGTTGCGGAGCGCTCTGTTGGATTTGCTTGAGGGCAGGTCGGGAGTCGTTGTTCTCCATCAAGCGTTGCTTGGGTGGCGACCAAGCTGCTATGTCGCGCGAACAGGGTCTAGGTGCCAGCGGCTGGACGGCCATCACAGTAGCCATGGCTGCGGTATGCGGCACGTATAAGGGCTGCGGGCGTGACGTGAAGGGTTGATAACGAGGAGGTTGACACGGTCCAGGCCCCGCCTACTACGGAGTGTAGGAGCAATGAGACTGGCTAGAGAGGCCGAGGGGATGGTAGTAATCGGGATCCAGAGAGGGAAACTAGGCGCAGGGCGGCAGATAGGGCTAGGCTGGAAATAAAGATATGTGGATTGTATGGGTAATGCGTTATCGCAGCCAGCAGGAGAGGCGGTGATGGGCACTATCTGGTATCGAGGATGCGGTTCCTTTCACTTGCGGTCGGCGGAGTCGCAGAGGACGGAGATAAGGATGAGATGGTCGGTGGTCTTGGGTGTCATTGAGGCAATAACAACGACAATGGCAAGACACACGACAAGACGAGACGAGAACAGCAACGAGGCAAGACGAGAGACAAACACGGGAGACGGAGACGAAGACGCGAGCGAGATAGGGAGGGCGGTGCTGACCATTCAAGTAAGTTAGCAGGGCTGTGGCAGGCGATAAGTGACTCGCGATGGTTATGTACGACGGCCGACTTGGTTTGCGTGGGAGCAGCGGCAGAACAGCGTTTGCAGCAGCAGCCAAGGGTCTCTCAAACGCAGTTCCTGGGTCAATAGCACCGTCTGTACGTAAGATGCGCAAAAGAGTACGTGAGAGAAACAGTGCTGGATGCTGAACCCGCGACACAACCTTTGGCGCAGAGATAAGGACTCGCAGCGCCCAATCAGCACGCGGCAGTTGTAGTCAATCTTATCAAAAGTGGTTTAGCCTCCAACACTGCCAGACACATCGCACAGACGCCATCATCTCGTCGCTCCGTGGAGCCCTCGATCACGTTTCCGGGGAAGAGAAGAACACGTGACTACAAATGATATCACGAACGCCTTTTTGCTTCTGCTTTGGACCCTTAGCTCACGCGAAACGCGTAGTTTTGGCTATTTGGCTAATTTTCAATTCCGCCTGCTCGGTCGATAGCATGACATAACGCCGAACCTCAACCCAAAAACAGCAGGTACACGCTGATTGGTATGGGCCACTATTGAGAATGAGCCTGCTCTCTGGCTTTTGATGAGCTCTGACACATCTCTACGCTACCTCTCTCAACCACGGGAAGGCCCTCATAATTATGTTCACGGCAAACGTCGACCTCCTCCTGCTGTTCAAGGGCGTCTCGCTCATCTTCGCAACCGCATCGGTCTTCACGGGAACACAGGCACTGCTAGACCCAATCGCGTTCAGCAAGACATTTGGAATCACGATTCCAAAGCAACATGACACTACACTGTTGAGATCCTATGTCACTCTCATGGCGGCTCGATAACTTGCGACAGGAGTTTCTATCCTTCTTCTGGCGAAACAAGGTCACTTCATCGCAATTGCTTACATTCTCGTGGTCGCGGGGATTGTCGTGGCTGGAACGGACGGCGTATTCACCGCGAAGAATGGAAGCCGGAAGATGGGCGTTGTGCATGCGGGACCTGGGTTTTCCATTGCTTCTCTCGCGGCCTTGACAATTTGGCAGGAATCATGATCTTGCCGAAGAGACAGGATTTCACGTGTTGTTAGGTGTGCTGGTGTAATACTGTGCGCTGTATAATGGCCATCCTCGTGACCTTTACCAGTATATACCTCACATGAATAATGCCGAGGCAGCTTCGATATCTCGCTCACACGCCTTTGCAGCGCCTGACCGAAACTCTTGCCACTCTCGTGCTTCACTGTACGTAACAATTTTGTCTCGAATCGTGGTCGATCTATCATGCCGTTCAGCCGTTGGAAGTCTGGTGTATCGCATCTTGACGTCAAGATTTGGCAGTGCCCAAAAAAAACAATTGTGGACCTGCACGTTTTGGGTGCAAATCCTCGTGATCCCACAATCCTCCTCCCTCTTCTTTGTTTGTTCCACGCTACTGCAGGCAGTTCGGCCTTGGACTCCGCTGGCTGGAGGCGAGAGTTTGGCGTTTTGCGTCCGGTCTTGCGACTTCGACTGCTACAGCGCGTGTTTCGCGAACAATATTCCTCGCTCATTGCGGTATACAGTAGTAGCGTGTATGGTCCATCGCCGTGTAGATCTTCTCTCGACGACGCCTGCACTGATCTCAACGAGACGAAACACCTTGGTTGCCGGTCGTTTCTTGACTTGGATGAAGACGAGTTAGTCCCAAGGGCCAAAGTCCTTGGAGACGAAGCTGCCTGTTTGGTTGTCTAAGTATGCACGAACGAGGAGCTGTCGGATGATACACGCATGACGAGAAATGATATGATGGGAGCACGGAGAGGTGGACGTTCGACGTGTGTCAGGAGTAGACAGGCCAGTGGCATAAAGCAAAAACAACCACCCGATGTGATAGCGTCTGGATTATTTGATTACACACCACAGGGGTAGTACTCGTTCTCTGAAAGACCTAATACTATACATATTGCTATGTATACGGAGTTCAAAGCAGTTGTTTGACCTCTTTGAGTCTTTCATTCGCTTTTCATATCACACCAACTCTAACCCTAGAGATCGTGCTATTGCATGAAACCTCCAAACATGTGCGCAAGTTCGAATGATTGCAGATGGTATGGTAGATCGTATACGGAGTGCACCAAGTTTTCAGTCTTCGCAACAGGCGACAAGTATACCAATATTATCAGAAACAAGAACACAACAGTCCCAAACCGCATCCTCCTACCCAATACATCACGTGACCGGGCTGAGGTGTGGTCGAAGCCACGGGTACACCCACTAGCGCAATTCGCGCTGACCCAATCAGAAGCTTTCTCAAAAGTGTACCTGGACCAGCACAGGGATCTCAATATCAAATGAGAAACTGCCAACTCGCGAGGAAGGAGTGACTGTTGTTGTTGTTGTTGTTGTTGTTCGAAGCGGAGGAAGGTGCGATCGAGGAAAGCGTGGGGAAGTGAAGTGAATTTCTAACAAAAAGGCCTCGCGAGGCTTTTGATTGGATGGGAATTTAGCACATGGCTTGTGGGGAATTTATATATATATGTAATCATACACATTGGTTCAATTGATTGTGACAAAAATAATGCAATGTGATATGAGATTTGATCTCAATCTGCCGAAAGGAACTGTATTTGATGCCCACCTCTTTTTCTTCCCTTTGACTCTCTCTCTCTCTGTCTCTCTGTGAGCGTCGAAATGAGCACCGCCATCGAACGCTCTCTGAACATCCATTCCGTCCCATAACGCCATGCTAAGAAAATGTCACCAGGAAAATCGCTCCTATATCCCGATAGCTATGCACATGCCCCAACGCCTTTCGCAGTCTTTTGTTGTAAATACCCATTCGATCCTAATGATGATACCAATATAAGATAAGCCCACCAACAACCCTCGCCCATCACGAACTCTCCTTCAACGTCCCACACGCACTGCAGGTCCACCACTTATGCTCCATGTACGCTCCGCACCTTGAGCATCCCCATCCAACCGATTCTCTCTGCCTCGATCTCGACGAATACGAAGACGAGGAGATGTCGCTCCTCCGCGAACTCACTGGCAACCCGTTACTGCCGTAGCGCGTCGACGGAGGCATACTGCTGCGCGCAGAAGATACCTCCGAGCGGGGCGCCGGCCTCACCGAGCGGCTGCGAGTTACTTGCTGCGGCCTTTCGATCCCGCACGCGTCGCACGCAAGGTAGCGCACTGGGTTGATGCAGGTGCAGATCGAGCAGGTCCATTGGTCTGGGTTGAAGGGTTCGGAAATGTCGATTGGGGCGATCGGGGAGCTGAGCGAGGTGTCTGATCGGCGCGAGGAGGGCGGAGGCATGTGTGGCGCTGCGACTGCTTTGCGTTTTATTGGCGCGGTGTCTGATTCGTGGAAGATAGGCGAGACGGGGCTTGGGGCGGTGGTCGATGGAGCGCGCGGGTTGCCTTCTGTTGCTGAGTATGCGGAGCGCGAGGTGCTGTACAGTGGGCTGACGGGAGAGATGATGCTGGATGGCGGAACGGAGGAGACGACAGTGGATCTGGATTGGCTGGCCTCCGAGCGCGGAGACTTCGAAGGCGCTTTCAGAGGCTTGACGGGCGATATTAGAGATTCTGGTGGCAAGGCGCCGGATGCCATCGGACCTGGTGAATTCCTGCTTGCTCGAGAGCTTTCTTCCATTGCCCACTTCATCTGCTCCTCTTCGGTCGGGGCACGCCGTTGTTCAGTGCTTGGGTCATACAGACCTTGATCACGACTCCACGCGAGGCCGCCAGTCGCTGGTGCTGCTCTGAAAGTTCCGTGAAGCTTCGCAGTTTCTTCCTCCTCCATTAGCTCATAAAGCGCTTGCGTGATAGCCCTATCGTTCGCATCGTCCTCCTCAGCCTTAGTCTTGAACGTCGAAGCTGTTGAAGATTGAGCAAGCGAACCAGCATCGCTCCTCGTCGAACCACACCCTTTGTTGATCGTGTTTCGCAGAAGCGCCTGCCCAGCGATGACCTCCCTCGCATCCTGGCCCAACATGATATCGGACCCGCCTAAACGACGCCCGGAGCCTGCACTCAGCGTGCTCATCGTCCGACGCTTCTCGGCGCCGGCCCGGGCAAGTTCCCTCAAAGCGCGCTCAGTCGGAGGCTGCCCGCCACCAAGACGATGTCCCGCACCCATGAAGCCTTCGCCCGTGTAGCCCTTGCGGACCAACGTCTCGTGCTCTTCTCGTAGCTCGTCCCACAGAGCGTGGAACTTGTGGTCGTGCTCACCCCACTTGTTGTGCGAGAGCTCATGTAGCATAGTATCAACAATCTGCTCCAGCGGCAAGAACAAATCAGTATTGTTGTGATAGCGCAAGCGGATGCAGATCTTGTATCCGCGATTGATATTCAAGCCGAGCAGGTTTCCTTCCGGTGGCAAGAATTCGGCCAGGATCTGGACGCGCCAGCCTCGTTTGCGCATGATGGGTTTGACAGTCGCGGCGACTTTGCGGAGAAGAGTGAGGGCTGCATCACCGCGGGGCAGACCGGCGAGGTGCTCGTAGCAGTTGAAGAGCGGTTCGTGTTCTTTGAGTTGGGTGGCGTTGTTGCGCTGAACGTGAGAGGGTCCGCCTTCTTTGGGAGTTCTGTTGCGGCCGGAGAATGAGGGTCCGCCGTATGGGGCCATGTTATGCACGCTGTGAGGCCAGGAACTCGGTACGCAAGGAGGAATAGTGAGTTTGTGACAGGTTCCTGGTGCTATCCGATCGTCCCGATAGTGAGCGTCGAATTCAGTCCGGAGTGCAGCAGGAAGGCACGATGCAAGTCGGTACCTTATGCAAGCAATCAGCCCCGAGCCAACCAGAAAACCGCTCTCTTTGTCTGCAAAGCAAAATCGCCGTGCAGCACGCCAGGAACGAAAGATAATATACTTTTTTGTTTCGGAGCTCCAGTGCCTTCCACGCGAAACAACGACAGCGACGTCGCGGCCAGCTGCGGATTGACGTCGCGCTGTCTCAGGACAACATTCAAGTTTGCCCGTCGGGATCGGTCAGTTGGGCTGGCAGGCAGACAGATGAAGTGCTGCAGTCGTAACCAAGACACGTCACGTGGCGATTTGTGATTTAGCCTTTTCTTTTCTCCAGAGCTTACGAATCTTTTCTCTGCCTTGTGCAAAGTAGCCACACACCCGCGCGACTGAAGCTGGAGTAGTGTAAGGTGAAATGCAACAACGTTTGTGCAGCTATATCCGAGGCGCTGGGCAAAAGTTCCGCAGAGCCACGAGCTGAACCGTTGCTGGAGGGTGGTGGGTGGCTGTGCTATGGCATGGCGGCGCGCAGGATTCGGGAGCCCTCATTTCCTAGGCGAGTTGGGACGGGAGTATAAATAGTTGGAGATGTGTGACGATACGAGTTTGGTTTACGATCTCCTCATGCACAAGTACTGTATATTGGGCGCGGTCGTGACATGTGGAGATTCTAATTGAAAGATCAGCGACAAGCGCAGTTTCGTCTATATTGGCCTCGATGGAGCTGTGGGTGTTGGTGAACTGTGACCACATAGTGTGATTGCTTTCAAGGCTTCAATGCATGTGTATACGAGGGTAACTAGGTAGGTGTGTGGGATGATTGAATGGTCGTCAACGACACTTGTTTCAAGTATATATCTAATGCCCAGTCCAAGCCCTGTAGGCGAGTGCCTACGTTCGCAGACCCAAGCGACCGATAACACCGCGCAATGCAAATGCATGCATGCCTCCACATTAAATCCTAAGAGCTGAACAAATCATGATTTAAGACCTCATATCGCCCCTCTGATCGCCATCTCTGTACCTCTCCTTCCCCTCATCATCGTCACTCTCATCCTCGCTGTCCAAGCCAAATGGTGTTTCTTCATCGCTACCTTCTGCGAAAGCATCATACAGCTCGCCAGCGCGCCTATTTCTCCTTCCACCGCCTGCGGCGCCACCGTTGACGTCTTCGTCTGCATCGTGTCCCTCGACCATCTCAAAGCCGTACTCGTCGCGGCTCATCCAGCGAGCGCGCTTGCGGCGCATGTACCACCACCAGCCGCCGATGCCGCTCAGGAAAGCGACGATCAACACGGCAGAACCGTAGATCCAGTATTGGGTAGTTTTGCTGGCGCCGAACGTAGGGAAGGGGCGTGGGAGGAAGTTGCTGTCTGTCGATGTTGGAGAAGGACTGCTTGTTGCCGTGTCTTCTTCAGCTTCAGGGGCTTCAGGGGCTTCGGTCGGAGTTTGTGTGGCGGGAGTGGTGGAAGAGGCTTTGCTGATGTTGGGACGGTCGATGTGGCCCGTGGGGTTGCCTTCTGGCTGACCGGTGACTGTGGGTACTGCTACAGAGGTTGTGCCAACGCTCGCGTCTTCGGTGTCGTGGTCATCGTCATCGTACTCGTTGGGAAGGGGGAGAAGCTCTTGCTTGTCGCCGTCGATGGACTCTCCCCAGAGCTTGAGGCGCCAGTCTGTAAATGTGCCTGTGTTGTCGTCGACTTTGGTATCCTTGACCACGACTGTCCAGTCTCCGATGCCGTCTTCACCCCAGTGCGCCACACTCATGAACTCCCAGTCAACGTAGCCAGTGTGTGCGTTGTCCTTGCGGCGGTGGGTAGCAATGTGCGAGACCATGCCGGTAGGGCTGCGAAGCTCGACACTCAGGTCGCCACGGCGCTGGTGCTCGACGTTCATGATGACAGTGACGTGCTCGAGGCGCTCGAGGTTGTTCTCCTTCATCATTTCTTTTGTAACCGTGTATTTACTTGCGAGTCCCTTGTCGCCCTGTGGGATAGCGTGTCGCACGTGCTGCCACGGAGAGAAAAGCCAGGCTTGCGGCTTGACGTTCTTCCACGTCTTGGCCATCTCGACCATGGCATATGCGTCTGCTTTTCCGTATCCGAATTGGTGGGAGAATTCCTTGCCGAGAGCCTTGTTCAACTCCCAATCGCTTGGCTGGTCGACTTTGATGGCCGTCAGGGCAGTGATGTACTGGAAATCGCGCCAGTTCAGTTTTGGGTTCGCTTCCAACATGAGGGCATAAATCCCTGCGACCAGAGGACCGGCTGCTGAGGTGCCGCCGTGGTTGGTGTAGCAGTTGTCCTTGCCGACATCAGTCGTGTGAATGGCATCACCAGATCCTGAAGAGTAAGTGACGACGAGTTGTGCGCTGCACTTCTCCGAGTAGTACGGGTGCAGTCCCTTGCGATCGATACCGCCGACACTGACAGAATAGATGCTGTTCGTGTAGCCGTCGAAGTTGCAATCGTCGTCGTTCGCAGCACCATTTCCAATGGCAAAGACATAGACGGATCCAAGACCGTTGCGACCCTTCTGAACGCCGTTCACCATCGCTCTGCGGATCAAGATTCCAGGTCGCTCCATCGCTTCTCCGCCATCCGAAGGTCCCCAAGAGCAGGAGTAGATGTGGTTGTCCTCGAAAGCGTAGTTCATAGCAACCGCTTCGTCCGCATCACTAATGACCTTGGAGAGGATGCGCTCTCCAGCAACCTTGGAGTCGTATGCGACGCCCACGCCGCATACTCCGTTCCTCACGGCGGAAACTTCTCCTGCGCATCGCGTACCGTGATGATCATCGCTCAGCCTTGGCTTGGGATCCTCCACCTCGTCGTTGAAATCGTAGCTGCCCTTTGCGAAATAGTTGTCCTTAAGATCGTCGCTGTCCATGTCAAGCCCATCGTCCACGATACTGATGGTGGAGTTTTTGCCCGTGATGCCCTGTTCCCAAACGCCAGTCACGTTGATATCGTGTCCAATTTGGATATGGTTGAACAAATGCCATTGATCCTGGAAAATGGGATCCTCAATCCCGAGCGCCTTCGCAATGTCCAGCCCCTTTTGCACGAACGAGTCCACAGGACGGTCGATCTGTCTTTGCGCGAGTGTGTTCTCGTCCTCCAAAGGCGGCAATGCCCTGCGCTTGAACAAAGGGAAGCGCTTCTCGAGGTCTTGCTTTTGCGACAGCAGCACATTGTCCAGCACGTGCGGCTGGTCCCAGCCCAATTCTCGTTTCCGCCGCCTCCATTTCAGGTCTTTGATGGCTGTTTGTATGTGGTCGTAGCCGTGTGTGCGGGCGGCGCGGAAGATGTGATGGTCGTCGAGTTTGCCTAGAGGACCGTCGTATTGCAGGCCGAGGTGTGAGGAGATGGTCTCCGGGTGGACGTGTGGTGAGAGGTGGACGGCGTAGTAATCGTGGGCATCGTAGTCGCGTGCTGCGCTGGCGGGTTGCCAGATTGCAGGCAGCAATAGCAGGGCATCTATCCACTTCATGGCTGCGGGACGAGTGCTGACCCTGATGTGCTAGCGAGTGGTGGTGGTGGTGATGCAGGAAGGAGTGTCGTGGGAGTAACAATTAGAATGCACCAGGCATGGTATAGTACAGGGTATGAGCGAGTCCAGTCTCGAAGGTGTATGGAGGTGGATTTGATTCCAATGTGGTGAGAAGGTCAAGTCTCGAATGAAAGGGAGGCCAGCAAGAAGGCCAGCAAGAAGGCCAGGCCGCGCGCTCGCATCAATAGAGCGCCAGCCAGTAGCTGCCACCTAAGGAGGAAGGAGGACCCTTGGCTCTTTCCGCAAGCGGAGTCGGAAGCACCCGCCCGCCCGTCTCGGGTCGGCTTAGATGTGCCGGGTAGGCAGATGTATAAGGTACCTAATTACTCTCTCTTTTATTGAAAGGCTCAAATATATATATAATAATGCTATTCGACCGAGGGTCTGCTAATGAATAAACATCTTCCCGAGATGACTGCACTCATGTGCATCAACTTGATATGCCACGCATTGACCCTAACACCAGCCAGATTGCTTGCGTCCATTAACGAGTGCTGCTAGCATGTGAGCAACTGCTGGACCAGAGCATCTTCCATGCCTATCATATCGACATATTTTACATTTCCTTGCTCGACATACAATTGACATGCAGCATGCCGTGTCATTACTGCAGGCAAATCGGCCGTGGTGCATAATACATTGTCTATGCCTGTCACACAATCTTGCATGGGCCTGCAGAACAAACCATCACAGGCGGGTAGCTGCACGCGTGAGGATTAGCGTGCTGCAGCTTGCGAGTCGAGGTGGCTGGGCCTCTCACACCAGCACCTTGACGACATACGAGACTGCGAGTCGGTCAACGAAGTCAACCTCTCTGCCAACTTTTCTGTACAGCAGTGCCTTGTCGCACTTCCGTTTGTACATAAGCCTTGTCCTCCTCGTCCCGCGAAACATTGTCTCACTTTACTAAAAAGAAGAATAAGCTACATACCTTACACTCGAGTCGCCTTCCTGGACCAGCGCGCATTCTTGTACCTCATCACATGCTCACCATGCGCCACAACTATTAGAGCTACGCAGAGCGCATGTCTGCTGTCCGAGTGCTGCTTCGCTCCGTAGGAACGCAGCTGTAGCCGTTGAATCAACACTCTGAGTATTCGCAAACTATATCACGCACTGTTTTATATATCCACCCAAGGGTCCGCCTCCACCTCCCATCCTCGCCATGGGAGAGAATCGCCGTCAATCCGGCCTCTGGGTCGAGTCTCCCACCAAGGCGGGAGCTAGCGAGGAACCACACTACATTCGCCAGAAACCCGGTCCCTACGAATACTACCAACCACCAGCTCCCAATGCCAAAGGACGCTCCTTCTCCGAGCGTGCCGGCGGATCGCGTCTTGCGCACGTGCAAACTCCCGACGACTATGGTCTCACAACCCAGCAAATGGTCTCACCGCCGTTGAGCTACCAGGACCTACATCGCGGCGCTGAACGACACCCTGAACTCGTCCCTCGACACCTGGCCGGGCCTCGATACGAAGACTCAGCCGACATGCCGCTTCCACGCCCCATCAAGCAGCGAGCTGTTCGCGCAGAGCCTGTGGATGACAATGTCCCCGAGAACATGCGGTCCAAGCCCTGGTCGCCAGAGCCCTTGCCCTTGGACATCCAGCAGAAGCCTGCGCGAGCAAACAGCACGTCCAAACCTGTGCGCCGAGGGTCAGTGCCAGAAAAGAGCCCGCTGCAGAAGCTGGAACACGAGATCAGCAAGGAAGAGAAGCGTGCGCGTCTGAAAGAGGCGGAAGAGCGTACACGGCGGAAAGAGCAGCGGAAGCAAAGTGTGCCTGCTGAAGCAGACATGCTGAGGACAGGCACGATGAGAGGCGACAAGGGCCGCGTTGTCTCTGATGGTTCGCGTAGGCCAGACCAAAGAGACATGAGAGACTCCATGGGTAGGCATGCTTCTACTGGAGGCTCCCATGCTGTGGGAGCACAGAACGGAGCAGCGAAGATGAAGCAAGCGCAGAGGGCGTTGAGAAGCAACTCACCAGACCAGGACAATCTCTCTGGTGACGACCTCGAACACCAGTCCCGGGTCCCGGACACAAGAGCTTACGGGGGTGAGCAACGTAGAGCGGCGCGACAGAACAACGAGGCAGGCTATATTCCAAATGAACCTGTTGTCAACCGTTCGCGAAGTGAGCAGAACAGGCACTATGCGCGCGATGCTGGAGTGGCTGGTGCTGGAGCGGCAGCGGCTATTACTGCAGCCGAACGCGGCAAGGCTGCCCATGATCGTAGGAAGGGCAGCCGTGCAGTAGATTCAGCAGGTCCCTCACCCAACCGCGGATCCTCGCAGGACAACAATGCAAATGTTGGGAGAAGTAACAGCAAGAAGTTACAGAAGCGTCACCCGGATCAACCCAAGTCTGAATGGCGCGGCAGTGGTGACAACTACTTCAACGGGCCTCATGATCAACCTCGAGGTGCTGCTGCTCACCATGGAGGTAAGCCTGTACTCCAAGATGCCCGCCTCGGTGCTGGTACTGCAAGGCAGGAAAGAGAAGCTGCTGCACGGCATGAGGGACCAGATCCATTGCCCCGCGACAGAGTGAGCACGGGACCGAAGAACCCAGTGCCGTACAGTGTACCTCCTCAAACAGCCGCTGGACAACAGGCGAGGCAGCAGGTCGGCTTCGATCAGGCGGGCGACGAAAAGCAACGTCATTTCCGAGACTTCTTGCATCGCAGCCACTCAGACAAACGCGCTTACACGGCAAGCTCAAAGCCCCTTGAAGATTGGCGCAAGGCTAGCATTGGAAAGCTTACTCTTGCTGATCTTGATCTCGACAATTTACCACCTCCCAAACCAAAACCCCAGCCACAGGACGAGACAGATGCTGCATGGTGGGAAAAGAAAGACCGACGGGCCAGCGCCAGTGCTACGCGACAAAGCTCTGGACAGTACGAGGGCCCGTACGAAGAAGCAGCTCAAAGCTTCCGCCCTGCCTTATTCTTGAAGTGCGGGCCGCTGTTGAGATACACCGGTCTGCGTCAAGAGAGCAGCACGACCAGTGGCAAGTCGAGGGAGACCTGGCGCGGCAGTGTCATGATTGTGACCGAGGATGCTGCTTCGGAAACTCCAACGCCACCAGTATTGCGCATGTTCGCACAGCCTATGGAACTCCATAGCCCACCAGATCGTAATGTCCATGAGGTTCCTCCTGAGGAAGAGGACCCAGTATCTGGCCAAGTCAAAATCTCACGTACCGGACGTCCGCTCTACGTCCGCCCCGCTGTTGACCTGGAGCCCAATGCTGACCTGAGTCGCGAAGAGAACAACTACGGCCTGTTCTCTGCTACTCGTACGCCTTTGTTGGGTCCACAGTCAACTTCTGGATCAGATGATCATCCGAACCAGAACCCGCGAATCACCTTCCAGGACAAATCACGCATCAAAGCCCGTGATGGCGAGAAGCTGGGCAAGTATCGCGAAGTCAAGGCTCATCGATTGCACAGCGAGCGTGGTGTTACGTTCTGGCGTTTCAATCTGGAGATCGAACTGGGTCCGCAGCAGACGCGTATTGCATATCGTATCAATCGCGGTCCCGCCATCGGGTTTTGGGTCCCTGCTCGTGGTGAAACCATGAATATCATGTTCCACTCTTGCAATGGCTTCTCACTGTCTGTGGAGCCTGACAACTTTTCTGGCCCGGATCCCCTATGGCGCGATGTCTTGAACCGCCACCAGCGCCGTCCTTTCCATGTTATGCTTGGAGGTGGAGATCAAATCTACAATGACGCAGCGATGCGCGATACTGAGCTGTTCCGCGACTGGCTGCAGATCAAGAATCCAGAACGCAAACACGGGACTGACTTCAGCGAGGAGATGCAGGAAGAGCTGGAAGAGTTCTACCTCAACCGCTACGCTATGTGGTTCTCTCAAGGGTTGTTCGGCATGGCCAACAGCCAGATCCCAATGGTGAACATCTGGGATGACCACGATATCATTGACGGCTACGGGTCATACCCACATCACTTCATGAGCAATCGTGTCTTCACCGGTCTTGGCGCTGTGGCTTTCAAGTACTACATGCTATTCCAGCATCAATCCCTGGTAGCTGAGACCACGCAAGAAGAGCCTAGCTGGCTGCTGGGCGCAAGTCCTGGTCCTTACATCAACGAGCTCAGCAGGAGCGTCTTCATGTTCCTGGGACGCAAGGTGGCATTCTTGGGTCTGGACTGCAGGACTGAGAGGATGCGCGACGAGGTTCTGAGTCAGGAGAGCTACGATGTTATCTTCGATCGTTGCAGGGCGGAGATCATCGAGGGTGAGACGAAGCATCTTGTCGTCATGCTGGGTGTACCTATCGCCTATCCTCGTCTCAACTTTCTGGAGAACCTCTTGACCAGCAGAGTCATGGATCCTGTCAAGGCACTAGGCCGCACCGGCGCTCTAGGTGGATTCGTGAACAAATTTGATGGCGGTGTAGAGATCTTGGATGACCTTGACGATCACTGGACTGCAAAGCATCATAAAGCTGAACGCAACTGGTTCATCCAGGAATTGCAGGAGCTGGCCGCTGAGAAGAGCGTGCGTGTCACCATCTTGGGTGGCGACGTTCATCTCGGTGCTGTCGGTCAGTTCTACAGCAATAAGAAGCTTGGTATTTCGAAGGACCACGATCATCGCTACATGCCTAATGTGGTCAGCTCTGCGATTGTCAACACGCCGCCTCCTGTCATGATGGCCGACGTGCTTAACAAGCGCAACAAGATCCACCATCTTGACCCCGATACCGACGAGGACATGATCCCGATGTTCGAGCGTGATGTTGATGGCACGAAGCGGAACAATACGCATCTGCTTCCTCGCCGCAACTTCTGCGTCATCAGAGAATATCAACCTGGTCACACTCCGCCTTCAACCCCTTCGCCAAAAGCATCACAGGAGTTTGGCGAAAGGTTCGAGGAAGGCCGTGGCAGGAACACGCAGTATCCGCCCAGCAGCATGAAGAGGACTATGTCTCTTAGCGGTGTGCCAGGACGACTCGTCCGCCGCCTTTCAGGATCGCGGAGTAAGAACCCGCCTTTGTCTCTTGGTCAAGGCCAGGGCGGAGTGCGCCGTTCGAGTTCTCAAGGCTCAGCCACCGGATGGGGCAAATTGCAAAGGAGCAGTAGCATGGGCGCCGATCATGATCCCAATCACCCAAGTTTCGACCCTCGCAGCCAATTCCGTCGCCGTCCAACCAACCTCAGCGTGAAGGAAGCGAGGAAGGCCGCCGCCAAGGGCGGTGCAGATGGTAACCTTGATGGCATAGACCCAGCCGCCATTGATCTGGAAGGAGGACTTGACGTCAGCCTATGCATGGAAATCGATCAGACAGATCCCGCGGGCAAAACGGAACCGTACCGTCTCCTCATCCCTGCGCTCTGGTACCAGGGCCCTGGCGACCCAAACACCGCGCCTTTCCACAAGCCGACTATCATGGAGCGTCTGCGCGGCCGTCGTGCCTCGCAAAGCCAAAATCAAGATGCTGCAAAACAGGAACGTAAGTTCGATCGTTCCTGGTCGCGCTCACCTGACAGAGACAGCTTGTCGCCTAGCTTTCGAGGAGCTTCTATGGATGTCCCGCGCAACAAAAATCAGCGAGGTGAGCTTGCTGATCTCCAATCCACGGCTGCGGGAATGGGCAGAGCAAGCTCGCAACGTCGACCTAGCATGGCGGCGGACGGCATGCGAGACCCTCGCGTTCCCCCGCAGAGCACGTACAAACAGGGCTACGAAGGCGCGCCTCCACCTACGGATGCTACCAACGGCACGCACAATCCTCCTCTGCAGACGAACGATCTGTACAAGCAAGGCTACGAAGGCGCTCCGCCTCCAATCGGCGAGATGGCGCGTGGTCCTGTTCCTCCTCTTGGAGAGATGTCACGAGGCCCTCCTCTGGCCCCTCAAGGACCCAACAAGCTCCAGCGAAACAATTCGTTGCCCGCGTCCGGCTACCGACGCCCCAGCTTCACGGGCGGCAGACTGAGCAGCCTGTTCGGCCGCAACAAGCGCAAAGACGGTAGCAACGAGAACTACCGCGACGAGTACTTCAACCACCACACCCCGCCCGCCAACGGCGACGATGTCCGTCCGTACGCCGCCCGCGGGCCCTCGACGGACTACTACGACGACGAGGACTCGCTGCCTTACTCGGACGAGGAAGATTACGATGACAGGCCGCTGCCTCCTGCCGGCCAGCCGCGCGCTGCTGCGAACCCTGCTATGCCTCCTGCTCGCCGCCCTAGTAAGGCGGAGCGCTTCTTGGGGCTCGAGGCCGGGGAGGGGGATAACAGGAGGATGAGCATGCAGGGTGGACGCAACACGCTTGAGGAAGGTCAGTGGGATGGGCCTGGGTATGATGAGCGGGATGATTACTTTGGGGATGCTGGGGCGAAGAAGAAGGGGTGGAAGGGGCTTTTGGGGAGGGGGTAGGCTGGTATGATGAGGTGAATGTAATCGAAAATTGGGCAATTGGGTATATACGAAGACAAAGATGACGATTGGAAATGATGAGGCCTGGGATTGGATGGATTACGTAGGTAGCATCAATTGCAAGCAAGCTTTCTATTTGCACGGTATGCCCAGCCATATTAGCCATGCTTTCTCCACCGTACACAGACTTCCGACGGACAGAACCCCACTCGAGTGATCGGCAGGGCGATTGTCAATCCTGGATTCTGCCGGCAGAACAATACCTTGTTACTGTTTACTGCAGCGATAGTTACATAGGGTATTCTTCCGCAAGTCGGAACCAAGCATCGAGCAAGCACCACATGTAGCAGTATGTGTGTCGTCGATCTTGCGGAAGCCTACGGCGATTGTTCATCCTTGCACGCGAAGCTTCGCGATCGTTTAGGGCATTGCGTCAGGATGCAATTAAGATGCGGACGAAACATCTCCGTGGTGCTCAATTCGAGACAAGCTACTACGCTTTTTTTGGCGACCCGGGACTAGAAAAGACCGGAGCTTTGCTTCGATTCATTTTACCCGTCATTGCGCTCGCGTAAAATGTAATAATAATAAGGCATAAGGAATCCTGATCTAGGAAAAAGAGTTCTAATCCTTCTCTGCTGTGTTCGGGTACACTCTTGCTCACGATGCGTTATTCTGCTGCTGCTTTTGCGCTTCTGATGACGGGCTCTGCGCTCGCTCTTCCGCGCACCACGACTTCGAGTGTGGTGAAGCGTGTCGACAATTCGACTGCGACTTGCACTCCTGTCAATGGTACTTCTGGAGATTCGTACCGCTATCTCGGCCGCGTGGATCCTGCTTCTAAGAAGCTGACATGGCCGGCTACGGGTATCGCGTTCACTTTCAGGGGCACTTCAGCCAGCGTACCGATCACGGCCATCTCTGGCACCAATGCTGTGGTTGTCATTGTGGATGGCGTTGAGACTGCCATTGACAGCGTTGGAGGAAGCGAGTTCTCGACTGGCACACTGGCCGAAGGTGTACACACCGTGGAAATCCGAAAGAAGTCGGAAGCTCTTTTCGGCAGCATCACTATTGGCGAGCCGACCACGTCAGGCTCTTTCTGCGCCGTTGCAGAGCCAAAGAAACGCATCGAGATCATTGGAGACTCTATCAGCGTTGGCTACGGCGTGAGCGGCACATATCCTTGTGTCAACACGGCCGCTTTGGAAGACGCGACTGTGACCTACGGTGCTCTTACCGCAAAGAACATCTCTGCGGACTACAGCATCGTCGCTTGGAGTGGAAAGGGCATCATTCGCAATTACGTCACTTCTGAAGGTGATGATGGCCAACCCGTAGTCCCGGAGCTTTGGACTCGCTACGAGGCCGAAGGACCAGACGATTCTTACGACTTCAAAACACCCGTCGACATCGTCGTCGTCAACCTCGGCACCAATGACTTCGGCTTCACATCATACTACGCCAACGGCACCGCTTTCCAAGCCCGACCTCTCCTCGACATGACAGAGTACACTGATGCGCTCGTCAATTTTGGCAAGCAGATCCAGGACAAGTACGCTGACGCCGAGCTCTTCATTACCACTTCGCCTTTGATCGGTGACTACTACCCGCCTGAGGATCCGAGGCAGAAGACCAACCAGTTGGCGGCCGTCAAGGCTGCGGTTGGGAAGCTGGGTAGCAAAGCGCATGTCGTGGATTTCCCGTCGCAGGATACTACCGACAACAATATTGGCTGCGATTATCATCCTTCGAAGCTGACGCAGGAGCGGGATGCGGTGATTTTGACGGAGGCCATTAAGGCTGTGACTGGATAAATGAATACAGAAGAAGTAGATCAGTCATATACATTTCACTACATCATAGTGTGTTTCCGATCTCATCACAGCAGCTCGAAAGGTTCCGGTGTGAGAGCCCTGTCTTGTTCCGGCTCGATGCTACTCACTTTCTTCCGGCCGTGCAGACTGGCTTGGTCTGACAAGATCGGGTGGGTAAGCACTTGAGTGGTGTTGATGTCGATTGATTGTTTGCGCAAGTTGGCGACAAGCTTGATTGCGTCCATCGAGGAGCCGCCGAGGCGAAGGAAGTGCGCATCGTCGCTGATCTGGGTTTGGTCTATACCTAAGACCTGAGACCAGGCTGTGCGGAGCACATCTTTTGTCTCGCCGGCTGTATCGGGGATGTTCATGCGCTTGTCTGAGTTGGTTGTTTCGTAAGGCGCTACCGCTTGTACTGGGGATGGTATACCCGACTCCTTGAATATCCGCAGGAGATGCTGGCGATCAATCTTGTCGGAGGTGTTGAGTGGCATCTGCGTCAAGAAGACAAATGCGTTGGGCATCCAACTCGCCGGTACCTCGCGAGCAAGTCGCTCGCGAACGGCGTCCTCGATCTTTGCCAACGCTTCGTTGGGAGGTAGAATAGCGCAGAATGGAGCGGAGATCCCGCGTGGTACGAAGAAACATGCAAGCTGATGCTTACCGGGAGTCACCTCGATCTTCTCGACGATGGGTAGACTGGCATGCAGCTCGCATGATGCGATGTGGTGTTCCAGCTCACCACGTTCAATTCGCAGGCCATTAATTTTGATCTGACGATCCATCCGACCTCGGATTCTGAGGGTTCTGAAGGAGTCGAGGACTGCGAGGTCTCCCGTCCTATATGCACGGTGGGGCCCTGGCACCCAATCCGGCCAAGCAGGAATGACGAAGGCGGCTTCTGTCTTCATGGCATCATTGAGGTAACCGTCTGCAACGTGATGACCGGTGATCACAAGCTCGCCCTCAGTCCCGCATGGTAATAACCGATTGACGTTTGCGGGATCTGTGATCCAGAGTCCTCCGCCAACGGGCTTTCCTATGTCAGAAGGATCCTCTGAGCTGAGCTGCATGTTCGCACTAGAGAATACAGAGCATTCCGTTGGACCGTACACCTCGAACACCTGTGTATCTGAGTTCTCCCAACGAAGCAAGTGTGACGTTGTCACCGCATCGCCTCCGACTCCGAGCTTCTTCAAAGACGGCATAGCGCCTGGCTCCAGGTATTCCAACGCTGCGGGCATGAGCATGCCGATGGTGACCTGCGCCCTGTTGATGTAGCCTTGCAGGTCGTTGGTTCGCTCGCTGTCGTTGGGAATGCAGACTGTGCCGCCGTACATGAGACAGGTCCACGTGTCCCAAAGATGTGCGTCGAAGGCGTATGATGCAAATGATAGCATGCGCGAAGAAGCGTCAACTCCGATACATGCTCCGTGATCTAGCAAACTGGTAGATATAGCCCGGTGGCTCAGTACCGCACCTTTTGGTTTGCCGGTCGAGCCGCTGGTGAACAGAACCACGCCAATACCGTCGATGCTCGATCTGTCGACATTGCCATCGTCAAAGCACGGTAGTCGCTCCAAGAAATCCCAGGTGATGGTAAGACTTGAAGTAGACTCGAGTCCCTCGCAAGTCTGCTCCGCCTCTGCGGACGTCAGGACTGTTTGACACCGTGCTTGCTCAAACACTGTCCTCTTTCGCGCGAAGGGGTACGAGGGATCCACAGGGACATAATAATGGCCAGATCTGATGACCGCAAGCAGAACCACCACTGCAAGAGCAGACTTGCCAAACACAGTGAGAATCGGAGTCGGTTGGGTTCCGATATTCTGGCGAAGATGTGCAGCCAACGCTTGAGACAGGTTCTCAAGAGCTTGGTAAGACAAGTTTTTGTCCCAAGATGCCACTGCGATTGTTTCTGGATGGCGCAGATAATTTTCCGAGACCATGTGGGAGATTGTTCGTGTCGCGGTCGGGACTTCTCTGCTGTTGAACTCTAACATAACTTTCTTGTCATGTGCGGAGATTCCATCGAAGTCGTCGGCTTCATTTGTTGTTTCGGTACACGGAGTGCTCAGCGCAGAGTCCGAAGGAGAATCGAATGGTGAGAGTGATCGCTTTCCGTTGGGTTGCAGCGAGCTCGGCAAAGTCGAGTCGTGAAGCCTCTGCACATCTTCTAGGTGTTGACGGAAGGACTGGATTAGGACCCTGATCTTGACTTCGCTGAAGATGCCGCTATCCCACAGACATTGGAACCGATATTGGCTGTCATCAACCTGCCATTCAAGAGCGGTCTCAAATGGATAATAGGTCCGTCGCTGCAGCAGCTTAAGACCACCCGGCAGGGCTTCGGCGTCTTCTGTAAGCTCCTTGATGACAGTAGTTTGCCTGCCCAGCGCAGACGATGCCTGATTTGATTGCTGGCCCGCAGCGGAGGCGGTAATGAAGTCCGCCGAGATGCCTTCTATGGCGCGTTGACTACCCTCAAGCAGTGACGTGATCAGTTGGACGCGAAAGTTGTCATGGAGGGTCGCATCACTGCCAAGAGGTTTCAGATACTCAATCGACACATCAGGACGTCTGTAGAGCTCTGATATGGCAAAAGCCCAAGCAGTCGCAACGGAAATCCTCTGCCATTCTTCCGAACCGGACGGTGCGAAGTTAACAGTGAAGTTTGCCAATGTTGATGTCGTTGGAGACTCAGTTTCCAGATTTATAGATTTCGTGAAGTCTGCACATGGTGAAAGGCAAGCTGAGGCATTGCGTGGGCCGCAATTGTTGAGCCTCGAAAATATTGCTCTTTCAAGCGCCTGTGGCGGGTGTGACATGCAGTTCCGGGCGATGACGAAAATACCACACAGGCGAGAGCCACTCGGTTCCGATATACCAAACCATGCTGGCACAAAGTTCGTTGACGGGCGAAGAAATTGGTAGTTCGATTCATTCCCGATGCTCCACTGAGACTTCTGAATGGGACTTTCTCCATCCCCAAAACCATACGTCGCTTCTATTTGTTCATCAAGAACAAGCTGGCAGATATGACGGAGACGCGAGACATCGAAAGGCCGTGGAATAGTGTAAATGCACAACTCGTCGCCTCGCCGGCAATATTTGTACCACCAAGATCCTGATTGCGCGTCAGCTTGAATAAGCGGATTCGTATTTGTCGTGTCATGCCTCTTACTTTGAGGCTCGATCATGGTGCTGGAAACGTGATGACGACGACATAACCATGTTGAGTGTAAAGCCAGTATCTTATAGAGGACTTGTGCAATGTCAGTTCATCCAGATCGATCATCTTCCCTACTTCCCAAAGGAGGCAATGCACAGACCTGTGACAAACAGATCGGCATATCCGATCTTTGTGTAACTTGCGCAAGCCTTGTAAAACTGTCTTCGATCCGCAGCATTCACCGCAACAAAATAGTATGTGCACTGCGGCGGTCTGCGTAGCCGGCATCAATGCATATCACGATGCATCGTGTTGAGATGCTGTCTCTCAGTGCGATCAGGCCATCATCACATGTGGCATCAGGCATTTCCGAACGAGAGCACACAGAAGCAATGACTTTCGGGATTTTGTTATGCAACCTTCGAGTGACATCTATTCAAGCGCCATTTCGGTACCACATCCACCACCCTCTCTTCAGAACTGGATCCCTCCAAAGCATGACGCGATTACTGCCAACATTCTCTGAAAGGAAGCGCAACATTGTGCATCAAATCGCAAGGCAATGTGATGTTGCACCGGATATGATCGAAGATGCTTATCCATGCCTGCCTTTCCAAGCTGATCTGTTCAAGGCAAGCACGCAGGGTGCTGGCATCCTGCATTACAACTTCATCTTCAGGTTGAGAGGCACCACACCACAGGTGGTTCAACGTATCTGCGAGGTTTTCAAAATTGTTTATTGCCACAACCCAATCTTGCGCTCTCGAATTATTCAGTACACAGACCCAAGCGAGGGTACGTCTTCAGTCGCACAAGCTCTTGTCAAGCAGGACTTCAAGTTGCTGGAATTCGACGATCTAGATCAATATTGCCTGGAAAGGACCGGTCAATGTCTTCGATATGGAGAGGAACTTGTTCAGTATGGACTCTCAAGAGATAGGAGTCATCTGGTCTGGACAATCCATCATACCATCTACGATGGTTGGTCCATAGGATTACTTTGGAGGGAATTGTGCGACACGATGTCTGCTGGAAGTCATCGGCCTACTATGACCCGGCGGCCAAAATACGTCAAATTTATTGCCCATTTACAGAAACGTATGGCAACAGCCGACAAGCAATTCTGGGCCGAGCATCTAGCCGACTATACAGGTCCCAGACTTCGACACTATGAACTGGTTTCCGAGACTGATGCGCGCCGCCACGGGAATCTGAACTTGGTAGATATGCGCCAGAGCTCAGTTAACATCACTGCAAGAATTCAAGCCGCTTGGTTTTGCACGCTCGTTGAGCTTTACGGAAACCTCGATGTCATGACCTTGATTGTCGCGCCAGGGAGAAACTCCCAGGTGGCAGGCATTGCTGACATGACTGGACCATGCATTTGTGTCGTCCCATTCCGCAAGCGTGTCAACCTTACGATGCCCTTGTATCAATTTATGCTTGATGTCGAACAGTGCTCGAATGAGCTACTCGCGCATGAGCATACGGGATTGGAATCTATGCAAACCCTGGTCGAGGAAGCTCAGCACCCTGTCCACACCTTCAACGTCAAATCAGGTTTGGATGGAGAATTCAAGGGTTTCCGGGGTCTGGATTATCAGCCTGCTCAGAATTTCAGAAACAGCAGAGATTGGTTAGTCGGGATCTCAATTGGAGAAGAGACTGTTAGCTGGAAGTTGTGTTTTGACAGCAATCGGCTGGGTCATGACGCTGCCGAATTGATCTGTAAGCGCTTTCCGACGCTGCTCCAGGCTTGTCTGACATCCGAGTCTTGTGGCAGCGCGGTTCTGAAAGACGTGATTGATTTGAGACGCTTGTCACGCGATCTATAGCTTTCTGAGAGTAAACAGCAGTGGCCCCCCTATGCAATGGTACTTTGTCATGAAACCAATCCTTTGCGCTGAGCCCGGTTCTTCTTGCACTTTAATCCCATCATCATCGCGAGGCTCGACTATCTCTTTGACCAAATACAACCCACCAGACAGATTGACTAGAGGTGGCCACTCAGAATCGCCAATAGCCAAGAACAACGTGTTAATCTCCGGTGCAGACATATCTGGTGTGATCGTTCTCTCTGCATCTGAAAAGAATCTTCTTACATCTGGGGCGTCAGCCCGAGATCTTCGGTTGATCTCTCGCTGTGCATGGCCCTCGAACCCAGCCTCAACCAAATCGAGCGCTTCGTCCACACCAGAAAGCCCTCGCATGACTGCCAGTTTGTGTAACTCGCTTGCCGTCATTCCTTCGTTTGGCTCGGCCTCGATCGCTGTCTCCGTGATGATCGCACCTTCATCGACACCAGAAGCCATGTAATGCCAGGTCACGCGATACTCTTTCAGCGGATACATGTCGGGCCGGAGAATTGGCCAGATCTGTGGCATAGGCCCTGGTAACTCAGGGAGTGGCGCTGTATGGAGATTGACAAATTTTGCACGATGAGAAAGCAGTCTAGGCCCCAATGGATAGGGAAATCCGAAGGAAAGCACAAGGTCTGGGTCGTATGCCGTCATGAGAGGCTCGATCTGTCCTGACCTGCTCACGAATAGGACTGCTGGACGGGACTGGAAGTTGGACTTCTCAGCTTGTTCCATTCCAAGTACATAGCTCGGAAGGCGAGACTGCATATCGTCGATGTGAGACTCTGTGAGCATCGCATTTGGACCTGGCGCGGTGACCAGTAGGGGCGTAGCGTATCCGCGGGCTTGCAGGCAGTCAGCGAGAAACGCCACACATTCTGCGGAGGTTGTCGTAAGTATCAATGCTGTTTTCGAGTGTTTCCGCATGGCAGGTAGACGTGTTCCTTTGAGAGCTGATGAATGTAAACAAATGCGAACCTGGGGACTGTGAATAATGAAGGTACAATGCGGAGATTTTCGCACCAAGATGCTGATGGAACGGACATATCATGCTGTGTAGATCATACATCGTGATGATGATATCGTCCACCGTATGTGCGACGACCAATACTGTCGAAGTGGGTCTTCGTTGATCTCTTAGTTTGGCGATCTTAAACCGTCAGCCCACTGCCCATGGGCGTCATGCGATGCAACGACCATTTTGAGCTACGTGCTGTCCAACGTCTTGCTGGCGCACGAGTTGATGAAAAAATCCCACTTTCTACTGAACCGTGGAGTTGAGCGGTGTGATGCAGCTGCAGCACCAACAAACCCCGGAGAAAGGATGCACCGCCCCTTGAACAGCAGCCTCGTTTCCATGCCGCTTAAACGTACTATGGGAAGTGGGCAAATTGCAAACTACCGTACTGATGTGTAACATTAATCTCGCAATCTCGTTGTCTGCCTACGCGTGGTGTATAAGTCCAGAATCTGGCTGCAAAAACATTCCACTCTGTCCCCAGCGACTTGATTGAGACCCGCCAAAGACCTTGAACCTGCCATTGCAGGCTCTCAAACACCAAATTCTTCCCTGCCTTGGCGGTGCGCAGGGTGATGGACCAACTCCATATCATCTCTGCTCAGTCCACCGTCATATACACCATATATCGATCGGACACTCGGTTTCTCCGTCACGCCGTGCTGTTGAGCGTGCTGTGCGAATTCGATTTGCTCAATTGCATCGCTGCCAAGCCTCTTTGCGTTCTTGTCGTGTGGACTGTTGGCAAATGTGTGGTGGGATTCAGACTTAGATTTAGAACCAGAGCTGAGTCTGGATCCCACGACGGAGGTGAAGAAGCGAGCGATCGGCATCAATATGGCCGGCATGCAAGCGCAAACGATGCCTAGGTAGGCTTCTAAACCGGTCCATAGCCCAATTTTGTTGTAGTAGTACGTTACGTTGGTGAAGTTGTCCACTCTCGTAATATACTGCAGACAAATGGCGCTGCAGATTGTAACGAAGAGACCAGTGAGAAAAGTTAGGATAATTCCCACTCGGCGAAGCCTGTCGACTTGAAGCTTTGCAAGCTTAGGAATAGGCAGGAAAAATACGACGAGATCAAGGAAGCTGGCACAAGTTAGTATGCTGCACGCGAAGAGATGTGTACGTGACTTGCATGTTAATCTATGTGCAAGTCAGTATAGTGTCTCAGAGACCTTGTTTGGCTGCATTGCTGGGTTACGCACCCCTCCATCAATGAAGACCACTAGTCGATTATCGACACAATGTCCTATCTGTTGACCATCCCATTGGGTCCAGAAGAAGCTGATCGGCTTGCATCCCACGAGGAACTGGATCATGAAGGCCAGGGCGTATACAAACAATATGCCATTGATTATCCAGCAGATGCGGTGGAATGTTGGAGCGATTTCCTTCGGGAAGATGCGCAGGTACAGCAGGATGATTGAGATCTTGGTCATAGAGATGGTGGCTTGATACATGAATGCGGTGACGTAAAAGTGCTATGAATTTACGAGTCAGTCTGATTGGCCATTTGGGAATGGTTGCTACATGCAAATTACCTTACTTCCAACATTCGAGTTATGTTGTCGGATAATACCAACGGCAGCGTTGGGAAGACGCCAGCGTGCGAGGAAGCGACCCCCGACACAGAGAGTAGTAAGCACAAGTAAAGCAATCGCAAGCCGGACAGTGACAACCCCTGAATTGTGTTCTTTTACCGGGCATGCTTTATACTGCCACGATTCAGCCTCTGAAAGACAGTCAGTGGGGCATTCACACATGGAATCCTTGAAGTTGCAACGTACGTAGAGCCTCCCTGATCGTGCAGCTGGCTAGTATACATTGCTGATTGCGCAGAGCATATTCTTTGTCGTTACACAGACAAGCAACATCATCCGGAGCACATTTCGAAGGCAGGGAGAGGGCTCGCGTTACGCAGTTAGTCTCATGTGGGTGTCAGCTAAGCGTAGTTACCAAGACTCGCGTTCTTCATACGCACAACACATTTGGGCAGGCTCGCAAATTCTGCTAGTAGGTCTTCGTCGGTAGAAGCATCTGTCTTCGATGTCTGAGCAAATACGAGGACCGCCAAGAACGATATGCTGGCAAGAGTGAACAAACGCATGGTGAAAGATCGTGGTATATGGTGGCAGGACTGAGTTGAACTCCGGATGGCTGCCCTGATATATATGAAAGACCAGGGGGCGCAGGGTTGTGTGTGAGAGGAGCCGCCCTTGCCCTGCCTTCATCACGAAGAGCGTCGTCGGTCTGAGTTCAAGCTCCGTACTGGTATCTCAGCGGCAATGCGAGCAGTACGAAATTTGAAGCTAGACCGTGAGACGGCATGAAGAAACGGTACGATTGCAGATCACCGTTTCAGTCTGAGCTCTGGGGGAGACCTGATCGTTGTCCTTTGGCGTACGTTGAGGCTCCTAATCATCGATGTGTAATCGCACAATGACTTGTAGTGTTTGGTCTAGTGAAGCCGAGACCTGTTGTTGAGTGACACGGGCTGACCGACAATGTTGGGCTCTTTGAGAGTTTCCCTCGAAACGATGGGCATGATGTAAGCTCGCGTGCTGACAAGAAAGGCCGCATAGGATTCAGAGGTCTCTTCCACGATATACCTTAGTCATGGACCGCAGTGTAAATCGAAAACTCCCGCGGGCTCGGGCCAGACTTCCGTACTGCTACTGCGAAAATATCGTCGCAAGGATGAGGTATTATGACAAGCAAGCACAGTATATATGCAACACTCCTTGTTTTCGGGGTTCCCTGGGTCGGACCACAGGCGAATGTGGCCAAAGATCATCTAAGATCAAGCGCGAGATCGTCGTTGGAGTCGGACAAAATCCACGGCGAGGATACCCGACTGACGTTTGCCCGTTTGAGGTACGGAGATCGGCTCTGTAGCACCACTGTAGCGCGACGTTTCCCAGCGATCTGTATCTGCCACAAGAGCCAGCCTCCCAGCACAAGTCTACTGGAAAGTGAGTTTCGGTCGAGTTTCACGACAACGGTATATCATCTGATTCATCTCTAATGCCAGATGCAAAGCCTTTTATACTGCAGATGATCAGCAGGGTCGCCCCCGTCATGATGTCACCATTGCGATCGTCAATGGTATGAAACGAGGTACAGTACCTTAGCACTGCATCTCCGACAGTCGCATCTACTGCACTGGCGACATCTCGTTCTGCGTGGGCACGAGCGTCGCCAGATACTGGTTGGCAAAATGTACTGCAGCACGACTTCAATGGTTGGGCGAAGAATTTTCGATAGCTGATTGGTAACCCGAAGTGCTCAAAATGTCTCCTGTAGGATGTAAAGAAGGATGTCGCTGACCGAAAGAATCAAGAATCAGAGATACGTCAACAGCGCACGGTCCTTGAGTTCGCGCCACGACTCGTGAGGCTCGGTTTAAACCTAACCTTGACGCGACGGAAGAATCAATGATCGTGAGCGGGGTAAGGTCGATAGATAAGGAGAACGCAGGCTCGCGAACCTTGAATTAGGCTCTGGAGTGTTGCGACAGCTGTTGCTATTCGTCAAAGGTGTAGGGAAACAAATGATGTTCATGTTTGGAAAGCAAAGCATAAATGCCCCTTTCGAACTCAACAAATTTGCCGACCCCTGAATGTGGCAATCCACGCTCTCACACGTGTAGATGAGTACCTTGACGTACTACACAGTTAACGCAGTCACAACCTGCGAGTGCTGGAAATCACTGTCAGGACCCCATTGCGCAAGCAGTCTTCTGTCATACTCGATAGCGGGAACCACGATCCATCTGACAGGGCAATGAGTGGCAATTTTCTCCACTATCAATATTCCAATGCACAAATGGCCATTCTCAGCCTTGCGCACAGTGCGTTTGATAGCTATTCGAACTCGCGACCCAGTCGGGCATCCTGTCATTCTGCTCTTCTGCAAGCGTTTCTCTATGTAGGGAGGATACTCTCCTATCCTTGAGTTGGCATATTCGTCGAGGACTCTGCGCCGGCAGAATCTTCCGACCTCCACGTACTTGTCACTGTCTTCATCTGGGTATAGAAGTTCAAACCAGATTTCCCGTAGAAAGTGCTTACACCTCCGCCTGCAATACTTGCCTTATTTCCAGTGAAACTGAACATGGGTAGAGGAACAGGAATAGGAACGTTGATTCCGATCTGGCCTGCTTCTACGTTCTTTTGGAACCAAGCTGCTGAGCTACCAGAATTGGTGAAGATGGCAGCGCCGTTGCCGTATTTGTTCTTGTTGATGAGGTCAGTCGCGTCGGCGAGCGAGTCTGCTTCCATGCACAACAGGACGGGACCAAAGATCTCCTCTTTGTAGCACTTCATGTGAGTTTTGACACCAGTGATGATAGTTGGACCAACAAAGTTTCCGTTAGGATATTTGCTCGGCCAGTAGCCTCGGCCATCGAGCAGTATCTCGGCACCTTCCTCTTCCGCAGATGCGATCAGACTCTCGACACGCTTTCTGCTCTCGGGGCTGATTAGAGGGCCAACATCGACGCCTTCTTCAAATCCGCCATTGGTTTCAAGCCGTTTCGCCCTTTCCACAAGCTCTGGCAACCAACTTCGGGTCTTGTTCCCTGTGAGAACGACTGTGCTGAGCGCCATACAACGCTGGCCAGCCGCTCCAAACGAAGCGCCTGTAATCGCGTCCAGAGTTGCATTTTTGTGGCAGTCTGGCAAGATGATTGCATGGTTCTTAGCGCCAAGGTTGGCCTGCACCCTCTTGCCGTTAGCAGACGCACGAGAATAAATGTATTTCCCGGCTGCGTTCCCACCAACAAAGCTGACTGCTTTGATAGAGGGCTCATCGAGGATGAAGTTCACCGCTCTGTTAGCGCCGTGAACAACGTTGATGACTCGAGGTGGAAACCCAGCTTTCTCGGCGAGCTCTACAAGGATCATTACCGCGCCCGGATCCCTCTCGGAAGGCTTTAAAAGAATCGTGTTACCAGTGATTGTTGCAATAGGTATCGACCATAAAGGAATCATCGCAGGAAAGTCTTTACAATTCATCAGTGAGAGTGATCAATGCAAGATGTGGGAACAGAAAACTTACTGAATGGACAGATGGCTGCGACTACCCCCAGAGGCTCCCGGTACTCGCGAGTCTCCATGCCTTTTGAGACTTCAAGAACCTGGCCAGCTGCTTGAGTAGTGATGCCACACGCAGTCTCAGCCACCTGCACACCACGCAGCACATCGCCACGCGCATCAGCAAGAGTTTTTCCTTGTTCCAAAGTGATAGAAGCAGCCAATCGATCCCAATTTTCGCGGATCAGGGCAACGAACTTGAACATAATTTGTTGGCGGTGCAGCCAGCTCGTGTTCTTCCATGCAGGGAAAGCACGCTCTGCACTCCGGACTGCCTCGTTCAATTCTTCATCGGTGCTTTCCGGTACCCTGGTGACAAGATCGTTCGTTGCTGGGTCGTTCAGATCAATTCACTGGGTAGCGGAAGACTCTTTCTTGTTATTGTCGATGTAGTTTTTCGTTGCTGTTACTTGTTGGATCTTCTCATGGTTGATCGGCCACTTTGCAGTTTTGATGGTGCGATGCCCACTTTTGAGCCATGACTGAGTAGGACGAGCTGTTTGACGACCAAGTGAACGTGTAATTCTTGCCGCGTAAACCATGACAGGCGATCAGAAATAAGTGTGTAAAGACAAACTGGAAGAGAAAAGGTCAATGGTTGACTCGTTAACTCCAACTATAAATGCGCGCGCATACAATTCTCGATATGATCATATCTTTTGTCCTTGTAAACTCACAATTCTACAACGTTCCGTGGTCAGAAGGGGGTCGTGGAAGCTTGCCTATTGTGCGGATCTAGGATAGTGGGGAGCGCAAGGTGGCTTGTCTGTCTTGGAAAGAGAAGCATTATCGCTGCTCCACTTCAGACCCCACACAGATCAATGCCTCCTGGAGATAAGAATATGTGATGAAGGCTAGATCATTCTGTCGTGGATCTTGCGCCTCGCCAATGTCAGATCAGCAAAGGTACACTCAGAGCCTAGCTTCTATCGACACATAAAAGATCGCCTCCCAGTCCAACCATCTCCTGTTTCCTATTAAATCGTGCCATTGTGGCATTCGCACTTTACTGAATATCAATTGATTCCCCAATTGTTTGCTTCCACAACGATTATTCCTGCAACGATTATAACACTCATTCACGACTATCCTTGTAACGGTTGTAACATTAATCCACACGATGTCGAACGGTAAAGACGAAAAGATGCTCGAAGATCTCGCGCCCACTTTCACACAACAGGACGGTGAGATGGAGGAATGTGGAGAGCGACGGGCATCAATGGAAGATGCTGTCTTTGGCCGCATCCTCGAAGATGGGCCTAACTATCGCGATGTTCGTTGAACCGCAGAGCTCTCTTTTGTTCATTGCCTCCATCGAGCAGTACTGACATTAATATCAGGTTGCTGGTTGGGAACCTCAGTTCTCATGATGAAGACCCAGATCGGGCTTGGCGTACTCTCGATCCCCCTAGTGTTTGACACGCTTGGTATGGTACCGGGCATCTTTGTCCTGATCGCCGTCGCCGTTATCACGACTTGGGGTGATTACGTCGTCGGCATCTTCAAAATTAACCATCCCGAGTTCTACGGAATTGATGATGTTGGCAAAATGATATTCGGGAAACCTGGTCAAATAGTCCTGGGAACAGCCTTTGTGCTCTACTGGATTTTTGTTGCTGGAGCTGGTATGCTCGGAGTTTCTATTGCCTTGAACTCGCTGTCCGTGCACGGCATATGTACCGCGGTATTCGTGGCTGTTGCAGCGATCGCTGGCTTTTGTCTTGCCAGCATTCAGACTTTGGGTAAGATTAGCTGGATTGCGTGGGTAGGGCTCACTGGAATCCTCGTTGCGATCTTTACTCTTACTATCGCTGTGGGGATCCAGGATCGGCCATCTGCTGCGCCAGACAATGATCAGCCGTTCGTATCTGACTACAAAATCACTGCCGACAGCGGTTGGTCAGCGGCCATCTCAGCATGCTCGTCACTGGTCTTCGCATACGCAGGCACTCCCGCTTTCTTCTCGATTGTTTCTGAGATGCGCGATCCCAAGAAGTACACGAGATCATTGATCGTATGCCAGATCATTGTCACGGTCACGTACATCACTATCGGTGTTGTCGTGTACTACTTCTGTGGCTCGTTCGTCGCTTCTCCGGCCCTAGGATCTGCTGGCGTCACCATGAAGAAAATTTGCTACGGCCTCGCATTGCCTGGTCTGCTTGCCACAGTAACACTCGTCTCCCATGTATGTCCTTACGCTTTTTGTCTCGTCAAATATCGCTGACCTGTCATTCCAGCTCCCTGCCAAGTACGTCTTCATCCGAATCTTGCGAGGCTCGCAGCACCTGACGAACAACTCTTTCACGCACTGGGTGGCCTGGTTCGGCTGCACAGGCGGCTGTATTATCTCCTCCTATATCATAGCCAGTGCTATTCCGGTGTTTGGTGGTCTTGTTTCGCTCATTGGTGCGCTTTTGGGGACACTTATGTCGTTCCAGCCGATGGGCTTCATATGGCTATACGATAACTGGCGTGTCGGCAAGGAACAGATGACGCTGCGCTGGAAGCTGATGGTAGCGTGGAGCGTATTTGTTATTTTGAGTGGCAGCTTTCTGATGATCGGAGGCACGTACGGGTCGATCGTCGAGATCAAGTCTGCTTATGAGAAATCCGGTGGAGCTGCAGCATGGACATGCGCGGACAACTCAAACTCGGTATAGGCAGACTGACCAGTAGCGATCGAATTAGATTTTCTCAACAATCTCCGGAAGCTAGCAAGTGCATTGAAACAGGAAGACCAAATTAAAGTGCACTTCCCTCGCAAATTTCCAAATTGCGCATCTCCAAAACCCAAATTCCACTGGGCGTCGTGTGCTTCTCTGCGTCTCTAGCATAGCAGAGGCCAACAACGTAGATCTTTACAGACCTCAACCCAAGTTGGCAGTTCGTGGCTGTCAGTGATAGTATCCCTTCGCTTCCATAGTTCATCGAGAATGCATTGTGACGTCGTGTAGCCCTTCCATCCAGATCTCAAGTTCGCTTTGTCTAGCCAAGCGGTTATTGCTTGTCTTTGCGGCTGATACATTGCTTCCGCCCCGGCCATTAATGCCGGCCAAGCTGTACCAGGGCCGAGCATGTTGTGTCGCTGGAGTGCGGAGTCAAAACCATGGAGGGAGTCAATGACTTTTGTCACGCTCTCTTGTAACATAAGCGGATGAAGGCGTTTGACGCGGCGATAGAAAAAGACGACAAGAGCGGCGCTCAATGCGCGAACCATATATATATGAGGTGAGGCGTCCTGAGTTGTTAGCTGGATGCGTTCTTGGAAAGCGCACACTGCACTCTCCGGAGTGACCGACATGGCTTGCAACCTGGTGTACATCTCAAAGTCCGCCCCGGGTGCTCCGGGGTCCAGCTTGTCCAGCATATTCGCTAGCCGGGTGGTTTGAGATACAAGTCTAAACCAGGTCTCTGGGACGCCGTAGATTTGCATGCACATGCCGTCTCGGTCAACTAGTGGGCTGGTCAAATGGAGGTCAAGTTGACCTTCCGCTGATTTTTGATAAGCTTCGGTGTCATGGGGCGATTGTGTCTTGTACTCCACCAGATACAAGAAGTTGTCCAATCTTTTGGCCGACACCTCTTGAAAGCTATGAAGAAGCAAACCATCGGCCGACAGCTCAGTGAAGCAATTTTCGACAGTCGGAGTCTCAGCAAGCTCTGACAAGAGGTGTACATCATGCAGGACATTAGTGCTCTCGGATATGACCCTCATCCAAGCGTAGACATTATGAAGGAGTCTCGCTCGGCGAGAGATCACTCGCTTAATAAGTCCTCTCTGCCTAATTAAGCGCTCCACCTCGCTAAGGTATCTTCGTGCATTTTTTCGTTGCCAGACACTAACTAACCATGGTATTAGGTGGAAATTCGCTATGTTTGAAGAGAAACTTACAGCAGTTGCCAATACCGCGGCCACAGCCATCAGTTGATCTTTGTACTTTGCTTTGCTCTGCAACGTGCACTCAGTCGTGAGACTCGATCTCAAAAAACCTTTCGCCGCCTCGTACGTGCGTTCTGACAAAGACTTCCAGTGGGATGACTTGTCAGGTGCATGGGGAGCATCTGTCCGAATGCTAAGCCTTAGCGACATGTGAAGCGCCGACACAGCGATGACGGCAAAGAGATTGGCCAAGTTGGCGCGCTTGATCCTGCTTTGTTCGAACCCCAGTAGCGTAAGTTGGCTCAGAGTCAAGACAGCTGAAGTAAAGTTGAGTGCTCTCCAGGCTGATTTTTCGTTGATAGGCAGTGAACCCATCTGTGTGATCACTTCTTCGTTGAAGTGTTTGAGCAAGAGCGGTGCCTCGCTGGAGAGATCGATCTCAGGCCATGAACACTCAACTTGATCCGTATCAATGGCAGATGTGGCTTCACTGCCTGTGACTTCGATAGTTGCTGTCTGACCTACATTGAACTCCATTGGCCCGGAATCTGTCTCGGGGACTAAAGAGTAATCGATGTCCCACTGGAATAAATCGCCCCATTGCATAGTGTCAAGAGAGCTCGTAAGAAACTCACCGAGACTTTCAGGCAGCTCCGTCGCGCCGCTGGGCATCCCGGACGAATGATCGCTTGGTCCCAGATTGGAGGACGAAGTGGCTGGGACTGAGGGCCCGGAACCATGAACACTGCCTGCGATCAGAGGCGGAAGAATGTAAGTTGATGGGTTGACAATCCTGGCACTCTTGTCACATCGAGAGGGCGCACGTGACTCAAATACACCGAATGGACTAACATGATGGCCTCGAAAGGAGTGTTGCCCCGAGGGATGAGATGATGTTCCAAACTCGTCAAGTTGGCCGAGCACAGCGGAAACAGTGGAAGGAAGACCGCTTGTCAACGATGCGCTCATGGCTTGTCTACTATCTTCTGAAGAAGAATCAGCGACGCTTCCGTCAGACACCAATTCAGACTTACCAGTGTACAGTTGCTGCTTGGTGCGCGATGCCGCTTCGCCATCGTCCCTGGCACGGTCCTCTTCGCAAGCTTCGAAACCGGTAGAGAGAAGCCAACGCAGCGCAGGCGCAAAATTGCAATCCAAACCGGATCGCTGACACCTGTCACAAGTTGGAGTCTTTTGGTCACATTTCAAGTGGCGTCTCCGGCAGGTGGCGCATCCACCGAAAGAATGAGAGCGTTTCAGCTTTATCCCAGACATATAAAAGCCGTAATATTGAATCGCATGTCAGAACGCATGTAGCATCTGAGGGCATGTTAGGCTGACCACAACCCGATACCAGTAGTAGTGTTTGCATATCGTCGGGCTCCGCGTCTAGCCATCTGGCGCCGTGGACGCCTTCCTCTTTTGAAACTTTATGCCTCAGGCACAGAAGCTTATCCTCTTCCTGACATTGCGCAAACGATCTTCCATTCTAGAAGCCAGGTACAAGTCGCAGAGTCAGTGGTAGCCACGTGAAACTGTTACTATTAGGTATCGCATAGATAAGGTATCTCCTGCTCGGACTCACCTGCTTTTTCTACAGGCACTCGGCAGCACCCAACGTCCGAGCGGGCAGGCGAGTCCGCAGGTTTGCGGATCAGCATACTCCACATTGCGGAAGACAAGACATTACCATGCTCGACATCAACTACACTTGGTGTTGCGCCTCATATCAGGTGGTCCTCAACGTGATAGCTACCATGTGCCACTTCATCACCATGGGCTATCTCGAGGTAGGTGACTCCGGCCTTGATCGGTTATATCAATTCGCTTTTTCTCAGACCGGAATACATCGAGCATATCATCGAGCATACTATCGAGCATCAGATCATTTTGCACACACATCTCCCACAATACCGTCTCCATCTCCAATTCGTTGTTCTAGGAACCACATCCGCAATCATGGCTTCTCAGGGCTCTACCCTCGACATGTCTCTGTTCTTCGGAACAGGGGAGCAGAAACAGCACTTCTGCCATGAGCTTCTACGTCTCTTGAAGCGTTATGGTTGCGTGAAGATCACAAACCATAGTATCCCTGATGAGGATGTCCATAAGCTGTTTGAAATGGTATGCGACACCAGCTTCTCATATAATGTTCTCGACACAATGCTGACAAGATCCCAGACCAAGAAGTTCTTCGAGCTTCCCCTTGAGGACAAGATGAAGGCGAAGCGTCCTGCACAAGCAAACCCGAATCGGGGGTATAGCTATGTTTGTCAAGAGAATGTCGCAAACATTAGTGGTTACGAGAAGGGCAAAGGGCCCAACAAGACCCGAGACATTAAGGTGAACACGCATCGGATGGCTACTCTTTGATGCACCAGCTGAATAGAACCTTACAGGAGACTGTCGACTTAGGATCTGCTACAGACGACCTTGTCGATAACGTTTGGCCACCTGAGGACACACTGCCAGGCTTCAGACATTTCATGGAAAGCTTCTACGAGAAGGCGTTCAAGACCGAGCTGGAACTCCTCTCAGCTTTGTCCATTGCTCTTGGTGTCTCCGAAGGACACATGAGATCCCTTCACAGCCGTGCGGAGAACGAGTTCCGCTTGTTGCACTACCCTTCGATTCCAGCCTCAGATCTTGCCGATGGTAGTGCCACCCGCATTGCCGAGCACACCGACTTTGGGACGATCACTATGCTCTTCCAGGACTCCGTCGGCGGTTTGCAAGTCGAGGATCAAGCAGACTTGGGCACATTTTACAGCGTCGAATCGTCAAGCCCGACAGACATCATTCTCAACATTGGTGACTCACTGCAACGACTGACGAACGACACTTTCAAAGCCGCTTGTCATCGTGTCACTTACCCTCCCGCGATCAAAGCAGGCGATAGCGTCGAAATCCCTGAGCGCTACTCGGTTGCTTACTTTGCGAAGCCGAATCGCTCGGCCTCTTTGCTGCCTTTGCGGGAGTTCATCACATCGGCTACGCCTTGTCGTTATGAGGATGTCACTGCGTGGGAATGGAACAATCGGAGGATTGCGAAGCTCTTTGCGTGAAGCGTGTGACATGGTCATCGCCCTTGAAATGGGACATCGAAGAAGTGCTTGAGAGTCGCTCAAGTGAAGATGATAAAGCAATAAAGCATTAGTCGGAGATATTACAGCCATACAAGATCCAGCATTCACCGCGTCAAAGAGCGCAAGTGTCTCTAAGCCACCGAGTAAGCTAGCCGTAATGTCTTCGCAGCATGATTGTAGAAGTTTTGATAAGGAAACGCACCTTCTGTATAAAATTCCCGCTACCATCTGCCCCTTGCCGATTATCACAGTCAATACCGCTGCACTTCAACAAGTCAGAGTAGCACCACGAGCTACCACAGACAATCCAGTGCCCGAATCATTTGGGCCAATACAGGCTGATGGAGAATGCTAGCGTAGTGTAGAGGAATGGGAGTTTGCCATCGGTCATAATAGCCTCGTGCTCGGTCTCAATGACAGTTCGAGTCATTGTTCATAATGCAACCTGATCCGTATGCTACCCAATTGACTCACTTGTTACCTCGTTTGTGTCCATACACTGGGTATACCCCGTTACACTATATACTGCAGCAGGTAGCGCTGTCGATTTTCGACCGAGTTTATTAAAGCAGCTTCCTTTTCAGATCTTCTTGACGAGCACAACCGGGCCTTGATAAGTCTTGTTGCCTTGGACGTAATAGTAAATTGTTGCAACGACGACCACCCCTCCAAAGATCACTGACGACCAATTGAAGTCATCCACAGTCGTTGGGGTCGCCTGAGGCCATAAAGACCAAAACTATTGTAGTATTTTCAGCTTCCATGCAACGTATATCTCAAGAACAGAATGCGAACTTACGAAAGACCAGAGGCACCACACCAAAGCAAACGCGTTAGTCACAATACCCCAACGGCCAAGGCTGAAGGCGGACTTTGGGATTGTCTGTGGTAAATATATGCGGCGCCAGAGGACAGATCCAATGGAGAATAAGTAGCATTGCAGCAGTGCAACTGTGAAGAGAGATGTGATGGCGTAAAAAGCCGTTTCTGAGCCAATGTATATCAGACTCAACAAAAAGGAGAAGAGTGCTGTGATATATATTGCATTCACAGGCGCCTGATACTTCGGATGAATCTATTGCGCATGATCAGCGGACATGGATCTCTCAGCCGCGTTCGGACGCTTGATCATTACCTGGCAGATCCAAGAAGAATATGGAAGACCATTGTCTCGAGCGAATGCGAATAGATCTCGGGACACTGCCGTTATGTAGCAAACGTTGGCAAATAGCACAATCGCAACAATAAGGACGAGCTCAACGGTCACCCATTTTGTTGGCATGCTCTGCTCTAAGATAAAGACGAAAGGATATGTGCTGATGTGCTCGAGCGCAAGCTCTACATCAGGCATGGCAAAGCATAAGACAAGCCAGCACCCGATGGTGAAAGCAAGGTTGATGAAATATATCGCAATCATTGATCTTGGGACGTTGACAGACGCATCGCGGACTTCTTCGGCAATATGGGTGCTTGTGTCCGTACCGCACATCATGTAGATAGCGGACAGTTGGCCCGCCAGGAGGGCAAGACCCATGCTGGGCCATCCACCAGTGTTCTCGAAATCAGTAAAGACGTCGATAGCACTTGCCTTCGGTGCATTAACGCATATCGGCACAATGACTGCGAAGAAGGCCAAAATGTGCAGCACAAAGAAGGCTGTCTGGACCCGAGGGATAAATCGAGAGAACAGGATGTTAGCAGCTACTGTGAATGCAATGTTGGACATGACCAGCAAGCTGCCGTGCCAGGCAGGAAAAGCATAATCACTGTTATTCTCCAAAATGATCGTTTGGATCAGGGTGCCGGTCAAGAACACTCCAATCGCATTGCCAGCCTGCCAAGCTATGGTCGAAATCCAGCCAGTATAAAAACTCAAGATCTTCTGCCATTTGGGATGCGCAAATTCGGATACCCAATGATATTGCCCACCAGCTGTTGGGGCGATTGAAGACATTTCAGCCATGGAAAGGATAATGGGAATGAATCCGACGGCGTGGACGATTGTTGACCAGAAAAGTCCGGCCCGACCTCCATCAATCAGGCCCTGGTTGATAGAAAAGATGCCAAATTCCCAGACAGAGGTGGCCATGGCGACGAACGAAAAAGTAGACATCGGGCGGAAATGTCGTTTGAGGACCTGTTGCCTCCCTGAACGGCAGGCAATGAGCGAAGAGACTTAATGCTGGGTTTGGAAGTGTCTTACCCATGCGTTCCATGTTATATCGGTCGGTTTTGTTAGAGTTTTTGGAATCGACGCCATTTTCCATGTCCTTGCCGCCTTCACTGGCGATGCTGGTCTGCTCTATCGCTTCTCCGATGGCATGTTGTGCGCTTTTACGCGCAGTGAGTTCAATACTGGTGTCGATTTGGTGAGACGGCAGTCCAGTATCTGGAGAAGAAGTTGAAATGACGGCCATAGCACCTGGGAACCGATGTGACGAAGAAGGTGAGAAATCGCGAATGAGTAGAGTATCAAGTGATGGAGGGAAAAGAATGCCTATTGAAAGGTCGTCAGAGTCAGCGCGACGGACGAAAACTACTTGTGACAGGGCTTGCATGAACTATATGTTAGTCTGCGTTATAAAGAAAGCCACAATCTCCAGGGTGGCATACGCGATATTTCGTCGGGTGAAGGTGCATGCAGCACATGCAGCACATGCAGTACGTATTGCGGCATCGCGAAGCGAAGTCCCAGATCTTTGATTTGCAAGTACGTCTTGCACGTATTTTGTGCCCAGTAGATCCACCGTATCGTAGAGATGTGGTGATATTCATGGCAGAACGACTGCTTTGAGCCCAGCATGAGGTTCCCTTAAGGTATGAGCGAAGTCGACTGGAGAGCAATATAACGAGCCATTCAAAAGCCAGGATGTGGGTTGGCGAGATTCACTTTCGGGACAAGGGTCAGACCTCCTTCCTTCCACATATGCACGCACGCACCTTAGTCTAGTATGCGCGGGGAATAGTTTGTCCCGACTTATCGCGCGCCAGGGCATTTGTGGAGCTGACCTAGAACTATGGCTTGGCAAGCATTATGAAAGACAGAAACAAAACAAACGTCTTGCAACACGATAGCTCTGGACAGCGCTTTGACTGGAGATTGTATCTATTTGTAGCCTCTCGCTTGCGATAACTGCTAGAGATGTGACAGCCATGGCAGTTGTTCCATGCTCATGGACATGTTTGAAAGACGCGCACAGCTTACGCCTGCCCCTTTTATGAGACGGTCAATTTGTCTTGATGGCTTTGAGGCAAGAATGACTACACCTGAATCCCGCTGGCCCCTGGGTAACTCCTTGATTATCTGGATAATTATTTTTATTGCTGTACACCTCGTTTTTCGTTGCGATGAGGACCTGGGGAAAATGGCGACAGCAATGGTCCTGGGCTGACGGAGTCTTCCTGACGGATAATGTGAGTCGTGCTCGTCACCGCAACCCAGATCCACGATTCTGACATTGTTCGCTACAGTCCGCATCACTAGCCCAGTGTGTAACAACGTATCTCGATGTCTACAAAAATAATCTAGGTAGTAGCACGCACGATCATATACTCTCGACAAATGAGTCCCGGATGAAGGCGGGACTCTTGCACCGAGTTTTATTCTCTCGGTGGCCCAGCTAGATCATTCGCAGGCCATGTATAGGAGTCAGATGTTATATCTCTTGAGCATGGGTTCCTCGAAATGTTCGACTGCCCTTTTCCTCGGGAACCTGTCTCGAGCACGAGCGTCGAATGCATATCATAGCAGGCCTGGTGTTGGCTTCATTCGCGGCAGCACCGACGATCGGCGCAATATTTGCTATTTCTTCGCGTGGCAACCTCGTCGCGCCATGGACAGCTAATGAGGTCTTGGTGAGAAACGTTGAAAGCTTCTAGTTGCCCATTCTCAGAGCTGACTCTAACAGCACACACGGTGGCTTATCGTTGAAATTGGCGGTCTGCTGATCGAAATCGTTTTATGGCTTTTCGCGTTCATCCTGATCAGAAATTTGAACACCCACCTTCGCAGACGTGTAAAGCTTCGTTCGATTTTTGCTGCACAGCTTGTGTGCGTACTCCTTCTTGGCCGGCAATTGTATGACGCTAACACAGGTCTAGCCTCATCCTCATCCCTATAGTCGCTGGTCGCCTTGCTCAACTCAAACCGAACGCTACTAGCTTATTACAAGGGCATAGTTACCTACGCAAGCTAGAACGCAAAATTAGAACTGTCTAAAAGACTTTTTAGACAAACTTGACGAGAACATCGAAGAGTTTGCCAAAAATAACGACGACGATAGCGAATTTCTATATCCTCTACGTGAGGTGGAATGCAGCGACGATTCATTAATTCGTCTACAACATCGAGAGAGCATGAAAATAGGATCCAATGGATTGATTTCGCCTTTTTGCTAGTTACCGTCAGCTATGCCAGCTTATACGCACAATCATTGCTTCGAATGGAGATTTGTAGAGGAATATCTTCGCTGATCTCCATACTTCAAGTCCCCTGACATGGCTGAGGGACAATTACAAAAGTAGATTGTCATATCCTGTAATTTATGCTACCGCGAGGGGCGTTGCTAATTACTACTTTTAGACGCTATCAGACTTAAAATCGTTACCCGGCGTTTTTTCATCGCGCCGTCTTCATTCTGCGTTAGACCGATTGTATACATTCAAGGCTCCTCAGAATGAGCTTTAACAGCAACCTTCACAGTCGAGACCAGGTCCGCGGCATTTTTACCAAGACTGAAGTTGAAATCTCCAGCCTCAATGACCCACTTATGTTCTTTTTCGCTCCACGAAGCGAAGTCACGAGCCTTCACAGTGAGGTCGACGACCCGTGACTCGCCAGCATCAAGTGTCATCTTGCTGAAGGCAGCAAGAACTTTGATTGGGTTCTCAGGCACAGGCTTGCTGCTGCCCACGTAGATCTGCAAAGCAACTGCGCCAGCGAGACTGCCAGCGTTGTTGACTTCGACGGACACTTTCCATTCGCTCTCAGACTTTGAGACGACTCGGAAATCGGAGAAGTCGAACTGAGTGTATGATAGACCAAAACCGAATGGGAAGTTGAGCTTCTCCGCCGGCAAGGTATCGTAATGTCTGTAGCCAATGAAGACGCCCTCGGCATATTTGACGGTGAGTTGGCGACCGGTATACTCGCCTGGGAAGTTTCCGTACGCTGGAGCGGAAGTCAACTCCTTAGGGAAGCTGCATGTGAGAGCACCCTGGGCATTGATTCTACCCGTGAGGACGTCCACGATCGAATTGCCGGCTTCTTGACCTGGGAACCAAGTTTGTAGAAGTCCAGAGATCTCGTCCAGCCATGGCATAGCGATCGCCACACCAGTTGAGTTGATGACGACCGTCTGCGCGTTTGCACCTGCGACACCTGCGATCAGTCGATCCTGGCTACCATCCTTGGGTAGGTTGAAGCTCAACTGATCTTGACCTTCGGTCTCCCAAGATGTGGTGTGGCCTGTGAAGATAAGTGCGTAGTCGGCGTCCTTGGCCAGCGCGACAGCTTCACCCAGAAGATCCTTGTCATGCTCTTCCTTTGACATGCAGTCCAAGCGGACTCCGACCTTGCCTTCCAGGATACCAAGATCCTCACCTTCCTGAGCGATAGGCGGGGAGCTCGTGACTATGACTTTGTATTGTTGGCCAACTTCCATTGAGAACTCCACCAGTGGTGCCGAAACACCGCCGAGTAGGAAGCCCATCGGGTCGGAACTGCTATCTTTCTGTTCATAGACAACTTCGCCATGTATTTGGACCTTCGAAGGGCCCAGACCCGTCAGAGTCATGTAGTAAGCTGCAGTCTTGGTGGGAGTCAAGACGCCTTCCAGTTCGACGTTCGTGTTCACAACGTCCATATTCACAAGAAGAGAGAATTCGGAATTTGGGTGTCCGTGAGTCGTCTCGTACGGTTTCGATTCTCCGACGTTGTACTTGCGTACTGTGAACCCGGGCTTGCCTTCTTTGTCGACAACGTTCTCGGTGATGAGGGGGAGTTGGCGCATTGTGCGAGCACCTAAGTATCTGTCAGGTACGTTTACCGCCATTGAAAGTACATACAACATACCTTCAGCGAACACCAATTCAACATTGTCATTCTTCCAAGCGTTGTTGAGCGCATCCCAAGGCGAGACCTTATAGTGTGCGCTCACAGTGGCGCTACCACCTCCACTGTACAAACACTCCTTGGCCAGACCGAAGACAGCGACCTTCTTACCCTGGACCTTTTCCTTGGTCAAAGGCAGGACGTCGTCCCTGTTTTTCAGCAAGACGATACCTTTTGCTCCGGCTTCACGGATAAGAGCCTGGTGCTCGGGCTTGTTGATAGCTTTCTCTGGAGGAATCGCGGGGTCGTCGAAGCACTTCTCACGCTCCAGGAACTCCAAAACATGGAGCGTCCTGTCGTCGATCGTCTGCTCTGTGACTTCACCGGATTTGATGGCTTCCGTCACATCTTCCAGTTTTCTCCAGCGCGTGGGACCGGGCATTTCTAGATCAAGGCCAGCATTGAGAGCCGCGGCAGTGGAGTTGGTTCCGCCCCAATCGCTCATGATCAAGCCGTCCCAGCCCCATTCGCCTCTGAGGACTTGTTGCAGAAGGAAAGGCTGCGAGTCTGCGTGGTGGCCGTTCACTTTGTTGTATGCCGTCATGACTGCACCGGGCTTGGCTTCCTTCACGGCGATTTCAAAGGGCTTCAGGTATATCTCTCTAAGTGCTCGTTCGCTGATGATCTCCTCGACGCTAAGGCGTTGAGTCTCTTGCTCGTTGGCCGCGAAATGCTTGATGGTAGCCGACACGCCAGTAGACTGCACACCAAGCACATTCTGAGCAGCGAGTTTACCAGCGAGGTAGGGGTCCTCAGAGAAGCTCTCGAAGTTACGACCACCGAGAGGGTGGCGGTGCGCGCACATTGTTGGCCCAAGGAGACACCTAGCACCCTTGGTAAGGGTCTCTTCTCCAAGAGCAACACCAATTCTGTATGCAAGGTCGGCATCGAATGTGGACGCAACACTGCAAGCTGCGGGAAAGCAGGCAGCGGTTATGCCGCCGCGGAAGGTTGCACCGCGGGCTCCGTTCGGTCCATCGGTAGTCTAGTATGATCAGCACCGTCTAGTGAGGCGCAAACCCATCTATACCAGAACTTGAGACTCACCTTGAGCGCGGGGACACCCTTATCGGGAATTGCAACAGTCTCCCAGAAGTTGGAGCCAGCAAGTAAGCTGATCTGGAAATGGTGTTAGCACACGCTAAAGAAGTGAAAAGCTCGCAGGTCACCTTTTCTTCCAATGTCAGTTTCGCAAGAATGCTCTCAGTCCTGGAGTAAGTCATATTGTGAGGTGTAAATACCAACACCATTGGTTATCGGTTTTATGAGGAAGGCGACGATTTTTGTTCATTGAACGCGACATCGCGACACAGCGACACATAGCCATTTAAGTACTTGTCCCTGATGTAGCGTAGCATCGAACTCTTTGTCATCGTCACACTGGCTAACTAGGGCATTGGCAGGCCTGAGCACCACGTGAGAAGTGGCATCTTGCACAAGTGTTCTGTCGGAGGGTTCGCCATGCGGAAGCTTTATCAGCACGACCCACTGCGGCTAAAAGGGCGACCGTATTTCTCCGCTGGAGACCATTTGGAGGCCAGCTGGAGCTGCGTTTTGCTCCGAGTCATGCGCTCGCACGACTCTCGACGACCAAGACCTTGCCCATACGGTCACATGCCGGTCATACCCGGATACACACAGCAAAAGCATCCGCAAGTTGCGGCTTGCCGGACCGACTTTCCATGATCGACTGCACATGAGCAACTCCATGCCTGCGGGGAACTGGAGATAGTGCTCCACTACTGAGACGAGATGGGTGCGCGTCCGGGTTCCTTAGCTGGTGGTCCCGAAGCCTTCGGGGCTTTTGTCCTCGAAACTCAATTCCTCTATCTTGTTATTGTGTCTGCATGTCCTGTTCTCACACTGCTGGTGCCACTCCGTTGTCACAGGTTTTGCTGAACATTCTCGACACTAATCTTCAACGTTCCGCATGGCACATCAAACCTAAGCACAGCGAGCTCTCTTGCCCTTCTGCGGCATTTCAGACCATGCCAATCGTCTGCATTACTTGGGGCGCGATCTTGGAGACGTTGTCTAGGGCGCTAGGCAGTTGAGCCTCAACATGAATTCACAACTTTACGACAATAGGGCAAAGACGGCATCGCAATCATCACTTGGCTACGCATCTTGCCGGTATCAGAGCACAGAAGCGGGATATGACATCTACCTCGTCTCAAGAGATCTCTAGATGGCTATACCGGCATGTGCCATGCACAAGTGTATAAAATACCAGGCGGCATCCACCTGTAGCGGTAGACTGGAACATTGCATCTTCTTTTAGGCCATTTGCTGCTCATTGTTCTGTTCTAAGCTTGGGTCCTTCTGCATCTTGCCACAACACAATCTCGCAGTCGATCAAGGAAACACCACCAATCATGGGTGCCGTGGATGTTGCTGAAGTGGCTGAGACACCTCGCTCTACCAATGATGAACTTGAGGCAGTTCTTCCGAAAGACGGTATACCGTGGCACAAAAAGAGCTACCTGATCAAGACCAACATCTGCGTCATATTTTTGATGCTTTTCTCTGGCTCTAATGGCTTCGACGGATCTTTAATGAACGGATTGCTCGCTCTGCCCCAATGGCGAGAATTCATGGATAGTCCATCTGGAGCTTGGCTCGGCTTCATCAACGGTATCTACTCACTGGGATGTGCAATTGGATATCCGGTCGCTGCCTGGGTGTCCAATCGCTATGGACGCGAGTTTCCGGTCTGGATCAGTCTTGCCATGTGTGCCATCGGTATTGCTGTCCAGACGTCGGCTAAGGATGATGCCTCATTCGTGATCGCTCGCTTGTTTCAAGGATTCTCTCAAGGCTTCACCCTCTCGGTACCTTTGCTGATCGCCGAAAATGCCTACCCGACACACCGCGGTATCTGCTCAGCTATGGTATGTCATCAAGACTAAATCTGCATCTCCATTTGATCTCTCGCTTACATGATCGTTGACAATACAATTGCGGATGGTACTTCGGAGCTGTTATTGCAGCATGGGCAACCTTTGGCACCCGCAACTACGAAGGTAGTTGGGCATGGAGACTACCATCGCGGCTCCAAGTGTTCCTCCCGGCCATCGGTATCCCTGGTTTAATCATGATCCCCGAATCGCCGCGCTGGCTTGTTTCTGTCGACCGTGTCGACGAGGCACGCAAGAATCTGGCAGACCTCCATGCCGGCGGCGACATCAGGAGCGCTTTGATCGAATTTGAAATGGCAGAGATCCAGCAGACCATCAAGGCCGAGAAGGAAGCCGAGCAGTACTCTGCCTGGACCGATCTGTGGGCTACCCCTGGTAACCGCCATCGCTTGTTCATCAGCATCAGTCTGGGTACTTTCGCGCAGTGGTCGGGCAACGGCGTGGTCTCGTACTACTTGTCCATCATCATTAACTCTGTCGGCATCACCTCCGTTGATGATCAGACTCTCATCTCTGCATGCCTCCAGATTTGGAATTTGATTTGGGCGGCGACCGCAGCTCTGCTAGTGGATCGTCTTGGTAGAAGGATGCTCTTCATGACTTCCTCAAGTGATCTCGGCCTACGGCCTCGCTCATTGACCAATATCTTTAGGCTGCCGTTATGCTGGTGTCGTACATTGTCATCACCGGACTCTCTGGCAGCTTCGCTTCTACCGGCGACTCAACCACTGGGCTTGCTGTCATACCTTTTCTCTTCATGTGAGCCAACGCACATCTTCTCCTTCGCATGCGCAAGAGAATCCTCTAATGCAGTCTACCTCCCAGCTACTTCTTCGGTCACGACATCGCCCTCACCCCCCTCGTCGTCTCCTACCCCATCGAGATCTGGCCCTATAAACTTCGCGCCAAGGGTCTCGCACTCGTCCAGATGACCTTACTCACCTTCACCTTCTTCAACACCTTCGTCAACCCAATCGCGTTGGATGCAATTCAGTGGAAGTACTACTTCGTGTTCCTCGTTGTGCTCGTCGCTATGGTGTTCAGTGTCTGGTTCAAGTACCCCGAGACGCGCGGTCTGACTCTGGAGAATGTCGCTTGGTTGTTTGATGGCGAGCAAGCTAACGTCGGGATCGTTTCTGCGAAAGAGGTTTTGGAAGATGAGAAGCGGACGGACCATGTTGAGGTTCGTAGCGCTTGATCACTAATTTAAGAGTCGGATTCATCTCATTTGCGAAATTTCGCTGATTTGTTCCACTTGGACAATACTTTCCACATGCGAAAGATCAGATTGAGAGACCCAAGCGCACCCTATGGCTAGGGGGTTAGGTTAGCGCTCATCTTACTCAGACCAGCGCACTGATGTCCGAGATCGCTGCATATTGCAACGAGCAATATGAGGCAACAAGCCAGGGTTGGTTGAGGATACAGCCCTCTCCCTCTCCACGCACAGAATCCTGCGGCAGCTTCTCAGCTGCCCAGAGCTTGAGCTACCAAGGCGAAGGCTGAGACTCAGCTACGTTTTCTGCCGAGCGCTTGACCTTTGCGAACTATTTAGTTGAGCTGACGCTCATACTATCTATCAAAATAGTACAACAATCACTATAGGTCAAGGCAACTATTCGCCTCATCATGGCTAGAGCTGTACATACTCGGCATAATCACTCGACTGCATACTCCTCGCTGACTATATCCAGAGCATATCCTTGAACCATGTCGCAATATCGGTCCCCTCCGTCGCCGACGCAGTCAGATTCTACGCGAACATATGCGGCTTCAAGCTCGTCGGCGATAAGATCCACCACCTCAAGCGCGACGAGTCTCCGAACACCTCGATCTTCGAAATGTACCCACCGAGCCTCGAGCAAGTCAAAGTAGCCATGATGACTACCGGCAATGACGTAGGGCTTGAAATCATGGAGTTCGTCGACCCGCCGTGTGTGCCTGCGCCGGAGTTCGAATACAATCGCGGCGGCTGGTTTCACATCTGCCTGACACACACGGATCCGGATGCTTTTGTGGAGGAAGTTGTTGCGGCTGGCGGCAAGAGGATTGGGCGGACGGCGGATCCTATTGGTAATGGTGTCAAATGCGTGTATGCGGCGGACCCGTGGGGCAATGCTATCGAGGTGTTGAGTATCAGTTTTCCCGAGATCACGGAGTTGGCATCTCAGGCTTTGCCGGCGTAGGGATCGTTGAAGATGGCGAACAAGTGCTTGTTCAACGATAGTTGTACGCCAATGCAATCTGCCGGTCCAGATGATACATACGAAGCATCTCAAAGCACAAACCTATCAAGGAATCTTGGCCTTGACGGCCTAATACGATTCGCAGATGCGAGGCCACGCTGCTTGGAGCCGTGTTTTGTTTGATCTCTGCCATGACAGTATACAAAATCCCATGTCTGGGCCATTCATACACAGGGAGGAAATGCTTACCCAGCATGAATCGTGGCATCAGAGGCTTGTATAGCCGGTCTGGTGACTGCCGAAGGAATAGGTAGCATGATTTAGTTCCATTTGGTGGCATTACCAAGGGGAAGGGGGAGCAGAAGAGAAGCAACAGAGAGTCGTGACATCGCTTCCGACCACCAGCATCAAAGAAGCACGGAACTTCTCCGAGAGACTGGACTCGGTCCTCCAACTCTCGCCATTCCATCACAAACTGAAAGGGTCTTCCGAGGGGTGTCTCTGGAAATGTTTGCTCGATGGAGGTGTGTAACTTCGTGAGAGTACATGTAGAGCAACAGCAGAAAATAACGGGCAAGCCGCCCTCGGAGTATTTTTCTTGTCCTGCCTTGTCCTCATGCAAAGTGCCGTGATTGGCGCATGGCGATAGCATGGCATTGTTGTTTAAGCGTGTGCTCTCAGCACTACAGCGCCATGTCCATCACGCGATAGAGTCTCACAGCATTGCGCAGTCACACACCATAGCTTGATGCGGTCATGGCTTCACGACTGTCCAACCCAAGTCTCCCGTACCGAACATTTGCGAGGTCAAGAATCATAGTATCACGAGCGCTTCTCAGCTGGCCACATTACAGGTACTCCGGGATGTGGAATATTGGCTCAGAGATGGCTGGAATCCAGCGATGCCGAGGTCGGCCAAGGGCGATCTTTACTTGGCGAGAGGAGAGTTTTGATGCTTGCACCGCTTCCTTTGAGCCCTCCTCCTCCTCCACCTTCCGCAATCCTGCACGCATGGAATCAGCCCTTGCGGAATGGTGCTGTCAGCAGACCGCCAGGGCAGCTTACCTCCAAGCAGGCACTGGAAAACTCTCTGTGCTGTACTATGTTGCAGTGCAAGGCACAGCGCATGCACATGCCGCCAGACCCGATGTCACCATCTACCCCATGGGGCCGTGAAGGAGGAGATCGAGCAATAGTGGAGTATCAGTCAAGCTACTGTGCATATTCAAGGCGGGGAACGCAACGGCGCCCACAGGAGCTTGAATATCGTGAATGCAACGTCGGGATGGCTGTAGGATCAAGATGGACTTAGCTGCATCGCAAGCAGCATGACGTCCCGTGTCTCTAAAAAGTCCGAAGTGCGACTGCCTCTTCGATATGTGATAAGTACTTTGCTCCTTCCCTTCTGCACCGCATCGTCCTTCTTCCACACGGAACTACCTAAGTCCTGAGGATCTCCAGAGATGTATCTTTACGCCAGTATAAAAACAATCTTGCTGGCCAGCAGTGCTTTGACAAGCGCAGCAATACTTCCGAGACAAGCTAACGGCACCAGCTACGCCGTCCAAACACCACCCCTCGATACAGACTGGACATATAATGTCGGCACGAATCCATGGCCAGAGTATCCCCGTCCACAGCTTGAGCGCTCGCAATGGAAGAATCTCAATGGCATCTGGAGATATCAGAACGCGTCTGGCACCAACGCCGTTGACAACCCGCCTTTCGGGCAGACTTTAGAGCGGGAGGTTCTGGTCCCGTCATGTCTCGAAAGCGGCTTATCAGGTCAGTAATATAGATCGAATTCCAGTTGCGATCGATCATCTGGCTGACATCTGCGCAGGCATTCAAGGCAGCTGGATGAGGTATTCCTGGTTCTCGACTTCCTTCGATGTTCCAACAGATTGGACTGGTGAGCGGACACATCTGAACTTCGGAGCCGTTGACTACGAAGCGTGGGTGTACATCAATGGCCAATATGCTGGCTTCAATCGTGGCGGCTACTTCCACTTCACAGTCGATGTGACGGATCATCTGTCAACTAACGGTACCAATGAGCTGTAAGAGACGATTTCCTGCCAAAGTTGTAACACATGCAAGCAATGACTGACATTTTTACAGCCTTGTATTTGTCCACGATCCGACCGACAGCGACGACAATGTCATTCCCATCGGCAAGCAGACCCTCAATCCCTCGCACATCTTCTACAGACCCTGCAGTGGTATCTGGCAGAGTGTCTGGATTGAGTCCGCTCCAGCGAACTACATCACAGAGCTACAGCTATCAGCCGGTGCTGATGGTACAGGTATGAGTAATCATGAGCTCATTACTCTTTCAAGCCCACTAATATTGTGAAGTAAATGCTACTGTCCACACCTCCAACAACGGCACAGCGGACGTTGAGATCAAGATTCTCAATGCAGACGGCAGCGAGCTCGCAGGCTGCAGTGGTAGCTCCAATACAGCACTCACCTTCAAAGCTGAAGGCGCCAAATTGTGGACGCCAGACTCGCCTACGCTATACAATGTCAGCGTTACCCTCGGCAACGATGCCATCAACAGCTATACTGCATTCCGGACTGTAAGCCGTGGTGAAGTCAATGGTATCCAGCGCCCGCTACTAAACGGCGAGTTTGTATTCCAGTTCGGCACTCTCGACCAAGGATACTGGCCAGATGGTCTGTACACGCCGCCCAACCGAGAAGCTATGGAGTATGACCTCAAGATGTTGAAAGACCTTGGTTTTAACATGCTTCGCAAGCACGTAAGTTCGCATCACTGACAGACCATCAGTATCTCGCTGACCACTTGATCAGATCAAAGTAGAAACTGCCTTGTTCTACCAATCCTGCGACCAGCTCGGTCTGATGCTGATCCAAGACATGCCATCTCTCCGACCTTCACAAAGTCGCACACTTGACAACTGTACCGTCGAGACCATCCTTCCCAATGCCGAGCAACAGCAGGAATTCCAGCGCCAACTCGAAACGCTTATCCGACAGCACCGCAGCTACCCCAGCATCGTCACCTGGGTCATTTACAACGAAGGCTGGGGCCAGATTACCGAGGGTGAATATCCCGAATTCGCACTCACCGACCTTGTACACTCTCTGGACCCAACAAGACTCATAGATTCCACCAGTGGCTGGTTCGACCACGGCGCCGGCGATTTCCACGACAATCACCACTACGCCAACCCTCAATGCGGCACCCCCTTCTACTCCATCCAGTCCACTCCCTTCGATCCGAGCCGCATCGCGATCCAAGGCGAATTCGGCGGTCTCGGGGAAAACACGACCATTGACCAGTAAGTCCACAACACCACCCGTAACCCAACCACTAAAAGAAAGAACCCCCGTGCTAACAAACACTTCCAGCCTCTGGAACGTCCAGCAAGCCATCGACACCATCAACCAGACCTACGAAATCGACCAGACCAACGAAGCCTACAACTACCGCTCGCACCTGCTCCTCACGGAGCTCGGCGACCAGGTCGAGAAGTACGCCTGCTCGGGCGGCGTCTGGACGCAGACGACCGACGTCGAGGGCGAGGTCAACGGCTTGCTGACGTACGACCGCCGCGTGCTGAGGCCGGACAAGGACCAGTGGCGCGCGGACATCCAGGCGCTGTACGATGCGGCGGCGGCGAGGAGCAACGGGACGATGGGCGCAGGGCAGGGCTATGGTGCGAGGATGCTGTAGGACTGCAGCGGCGAATCCTGCTAGCGTATTCCACTATTGCGAGGGCGCAGGAGTGCGCTGGTAGTACGCGGCAGATGGTCTTGGACGCGCAGCACGAATTTTTAATCTCATGACCATTCTCGAAATCGACCTTGATACCCTTACTCCCTTCCCTTTATGGCGTGTTCACGTTTTTGTCGACACGCAGTCAAGCAAGAGCAGGATCAAGGAAAACCATTTTCATGATACTCTCTCACTGGCTCGCATCCCTGTATTTGCAAAAACGTTGCCCGACATCGCCACTTCAGAAGTCCCATGGGCAGTCAAGCCTTGCTCGCCCGGACTGATACGAAACCGTCTTGCGCGCCCCCATAAAAATTCTCCACGATCAAACATCTGTACGACCCGCACGTTCTCAACCTCTCTCCGCTAGTCTAGCTACGCACTCTAAGACGCACGTTCATGGAGGAGAGATGAAGGACAAGAGTTCTGCAGGAACACAATGGCATGCTCTCGTTCACGGCCAAACGACACTTCACGTCAAGGGGCATTTCGAAGTCGTTTTTTAAAATGTTTGTTCGCGAACCGTGCTGTGGATCCGTGGTTCTATCTGGATTGCTGCAAAAGTTGGAAACCCCAAGTCCCGTTCCCATACCATATCCTGTGTTGTGTTCCCAGACATACGAGAGCCATGCGCAGCATGCGTGCATGCTTTTGGCGCGGAGACGCAAGGGAAATATGTTGAGAGAGTGCCGCCCGGTGTGTATCATAGAAAGCTCGTGGGAGCTGCGGATTCCGAGTAACGCCGTTTTCCAAATACCGGTGCCAATATACGAAATGCCTGGACTACCATGACTCAGTGCCAGGCTTATATTACATCGAGTGCATCTCGACTCTAGAAAACCATCCTGCCCTTGCGCTCAAGGAAGGGACTGGGCATCTCGGCGACTTCGCCGCTCTCGACCAAGCGGTCCCATTTGGTTGGGCTTTGCGGTGCTTGGCTGAGCTCGACGAGGGTACGACCTTGCAGGGCGTTGCGCTGAGCGAGCTTCATCATGTCGCCTGCACGGCGAGCGGCGGCGAGAGGAGTGCGGTTGGCGCTAGGCGCTTTGGGTGCTTGACGCGAAGGAGTGAGCTCCTTCTTCTGCGTAGGCGCAGTACGCTTCGGTGAGTTGGCGAGGACAGGCACTGTGCTCGGGCGGGTGGTATTTGATGGCGGGCGGTTCTCCTTCTCCGTGCCACGAGATGTGGGACGGGCAGGGGCAGCGTCCTTCTTGGACAGAAGAGTAGTGCGGCGGGTGTTGGCTTGTGGCATTTGGAGCGGCATGGTCTGTTGACGGCCCAGGCTGGGTCTAGGCTTGCGGGCAGCCGGAGCAGTGATTGACTTGAAGGGATCTCCTTTCTTGTTTGTAGTTGAGCCGCGGCTGGTGGGGCGAGACGGTGACTCTGGCTCTTCATCGTCCTCGAGGATGTCGTCTGCGAAGGCGTTGTCGCCCTGTTCCGCAAAGAGGTCTGGTGCTGATGTAGCAACGTTGAGACCGGATGATGGTTGGAGCTTCGCGGCTTCTGCAAAGATGTTGCGGCGTAGAGGCTGCCCGGACACGCCCTGCTTTGATCGCAATTCCCTCCTGGGAGAAAGAGCCAGGCCACGCAGACTGTTAGGGGGCATTGGACTTGGATCTGCCATCTGGACGTCCATCGGAGAACCGGGAACCACGTCGATTGCTGTTCTGGCACGGGAGAATGGGGTACGTCCGGTCCTGCGAGGTGGTGGCTTAACGCGCTGTCCCAGAGGCGAGATGTCGTCGCCGAGGCTAAGGCTCGTGATCTCCGTCTCCAAGCTGTCATCTTCGATCTGACGTTCTGGGGATGAAGCTGCAGTGGCGATTGTGGCAAAGGATGATGTCTTGCTTTGCGGAGGTGGTGTGTTTGACCTGACGCTCACAGAAACACCCTGCGCGGCAGGTAGGCTTGCCAAATGAGCTTGCAAGCGCCTCTCGACCTCACTTTCGAACAGTGCGCCAAGTCTCATCTGCTCAGCAGAAATCTTTTCTTGGATCTCGAGCGTGCCTTTGCACTGCCACTCCCTCCTGACTTTCGCCTCTATATCCTTCAGTTTCGCAACCTCTTCCCGGAGTGTGGCGTTCTCTTTCTCAGCATACTTCAGCTTTTCGAGCAAAGTCTCCCTCTCTGCGCTGTCTTGGCCGTGACCAAGCTCGTTCTGGAGCTTCAGTCTTGCATATTTGATGCCATTGGTTTGAAGCATCTGTGCGGTGTCAGGGCGCTCATCAGGGTTAACCCTCAGACATGTGGCAATGATCATGCCAAGCTCTTTCGAGTAGCGTGACGGTAGAGGCTTAACTTTGCCAAGACGGATCTTTTGGATGAGTTCAAGATGGCTGCGGGCGTTGAAAGGGGGCTCCAAAGTGCAGAGCTCGTACATGATGCAACCAAGCGACCAGATGTCACTCTTACCCGAATAGCGCTCGCTGCTGCAGATCTCCGGGCTCATGTAGAAAGGTGTCCCGACGTAGGTACTGGCGAAGTCGTGTGCTGACAGAAGCTTGGACAGGCCGAAGTCGCCCAGCTTGACCGTCGATCCGTTTGTGAGGAAGACGTTCTCGGGCTTCAGATCTCTGTGGATGATAATCTGCTCTTCATCCTTCCTACGGATGCCGACAACAGGTTTGGGTTGGTTGAGTTCTGATTCACGTCCGGGCGGGGGTGCGTCCTGGCCAGAATGGCAACGGTAGAGCGCGCTCGCAAGCTGGCTGAACATTTGCCATACGAAGTCCTGGATGATTGTCAGTCGCACGTTCAGATGTAATGTCATGATGAATGATGAACAAACCTCATCGGCATATGAATGATTCCGCTGCAGGCGTTTGATATATGTGCCCAGGTCACCGCTACTGCAGTATTCCATGTAGAGATGCAACTCGTTAGACGCCTTGACGTGGTGTCGCGAGACGTAGCGAACGATGTTTGTATGTTGTAGACGCTCAAGGACTTTGATTTCGGCGTGAAGCTGCTCCTTCTCCCGCTGCGACATGGCAGCATATGAAATCTCCTTGCGTGCCAGCACTTCGCCCGTCACCTTTCTTCTGACCTTGCGGATGATACCGAAGGAACCCTGACCGATTTTGTCCAAGACCTCGAACTCTGACGAGGGATCTCCATGCTCGACGGAATTGCCGCTTCCTGCGCGTTTGCTGGTGGTAGCCATGCTGTGTATGTGGTGTATGCTGGTGGTGGGTGGGTGGTTGTCGTTGTTCGTTATCGTCTGTTTATATCCAAGATCCAGTTGGTGTCGTGCTATGCTGTGCTATGCTGTGCTGCGGTGCCGTGTATGGTGAGTGTCTGCGTAAAGACTGCTGTATCTCCTGCCTGTAATCGACTGCGGGATACTGTTTTCTGTGCGAATGAGTGCGCTTCAGATTCGTATCATGTTTGCAATAGAGACGGACGGATGAGATGCTGCAATGAGAGTGCGAGGTTGGTTAGTTGGGCGAGGGTGGTAGTATGTTCGCAGGACGGGAGGAGGCTCTTGAAGGAATATCAGGGACATAGTCGAGATTGAAAGCGGCCGTGTGTTGATGCGGCGTTGTTGTCAGGGAAACAGCGGTTTGACATCCGGGGGGGGTCCTGAAGACAGAGCAACCCGCGCTGTTGCCGAAACTAGTCCGCTGGAGCGCACGTCACATATCACGTCACGGGGTCTGCACAAGAATTGGGCATCGTGGGATCGAGGCGTGCAAGAGGTGAACATCGTGAGATCGAGGCGTGTCTGTGTCAGATGTGCAAGCATTGCTAGCGATACCCAGCTCTTCCCTCCACCAAGCACAGTCCATCCGTTTTGTTTGTTTTGCTGCCAGGCCATCGTCATGTCCTCATACCCGGAGAGAGAAGACCTACATCATCATGAAGAAGAAAACAACAATACCGCCACCGCCGCCGAGGAGCGCACCACCACCCTAAAACACAACATCGAAAAGGCGCTAGCCCAAGAAAAACAAGACATCCAAGCTGGCCGCCTGAAGGATGAAAATCCCCTCGACAAATCGCATGACTTCTACCTCATGTGTGAGGCTGCCCGACGGGGAGACCTGAGACTAGCCCAGGAACAAATCACAAAGGGGGTCAACATCAATGCTCGCGATGAGTACGATTACACGCCTCTCATCCTGGCATCGCTATGTGGCCACTTCGAACTCGTCCAGATGCTGCTCGAACAAGGCGCAAAGTGCGAGCGGGACACTTTCCAGGGCGAACGTTGTCTCTACAATGCGTTGAACGATCGCATTCGCAATCTGTTGCTGAGCTACGATTACTCGAAATCGACGGATCCGTTGCAACCGCTGGCTGCTCACATCACCAGCCTGCTCACGCGTGAGTCTCCTCAGACGGCAGACATCACGCTGCACACGTCCGACATGAGCTTCCAACTGCACAAATTTGTTCTCTCGGCACGATCGCCTTATTTCCAAAAGAAGCTGCGCGAGAAGCCAGAGACCAAGTCTTGGAAACTCGCCCCTAAAATCGCCACTGACAGCTTCGAGACCTGTATTCGATACCTATATTTCGGCGAGGCTAGCGTTCGCCCACAGGATTCCGACGCCGAGGAGACATCGGTATTGGAGGGTGTCGATAAGCTTTCTAGGCAGCTGGAGATTCCCCAAGTCTTCGATGCCATATTGAATCCAGGTGATCGACGACAGGCACGGCAGCGTAGGCAGGATGAAGTTGAGCGTGGACGTGATCAGATGCAGGGATGGTTTAGGGAGCATGTGCTGCAAAAACAATTCGAAGTGGATGCAGACAAGACGAATGAGGTCCAATGGAGGCGAGACAACCCCAGCTTCGCAGACGTCCTCCTGCTAGCAGACGTCACCGACGAAGACGAGTCCGATGAGACAGCGAATGCACAATTAAGCAACATCCCCGTAGGACCCTCACAAGCCAACAACACCAATACCCGTCGCAAGACCCTCTTCCCAGCCCACCGAGCGATGCTCCTCCGCTCCGAGCTCTTCGCAACAATGTTCACCTCTCCCTTCCGCGAAGGCCAAATCTCCTCCGACCCAACAACTAACGAAGGCAGCACCGACTCAGCAACCCCTCTGCAAATCATCCCCGTCGACTGCACCCCCGCCGTCCTCTCCGTCATCCTCACCTTCCTTTACACCGAAAACGCCTCCTTCCCACTCTCCATCGCCCTCGACGTCCTGCACGCCGCCGACATGCTCTTCATCGAGAAACTCAAGCAGCGCGCCGCCCTGCTCATCTCCACCCTCGGCAACGGCGCCAGCGCCATCACCGAAAACGAGCATCCTCGCGGCAACAATACATCCAAGCTTGGAGCCGCCGCCGTCTCACCTTTCACATCCGAAGAGCACGAGCAGCCGCTGGAGTGGATCTACGAGGTCGTCCGCTCCGGCTGGGACTGCCGCGTGCACCGCCTGGAGGAGTTCGGCGCGCGCTACATGGCGTACCGTCTGGAGTCGTACATCGACGACGAGGAGTTCAAGGAACTGGTCCGTGAGTCCGCTGCGAGGATCAAGCTGCGTCAGGAAACGGACACGGTCGAAATCGTCGACGATATCCGGTACTACCTCTCCGAACGCTTCAGGCTGCGCTTCGAAGACTCCGGGCTGGGCGAGCTGATGGATGAGAATGCGGGAAGGAAGCGTCGTGGCAGCGACGCTGGCAGCGATAGTGACAGCGACGGTAGCGATCGGGATGTCGACGACGAAGGCTACGCCGGTTCTTCACCCGGCGTGGGCACCGCTCCGGACATGGAGGGCCACGCGGAGGGCATTGTGCGGACGCTGGACGGCGAGATCGCGGGCGATGAGTTTGCGCAGGACGCGATGAATTATCAGATCCTGCTGGGCAAGATCGATCAGTTGTTGGAGGAGCTGACGTTGGAGGCTTGAGAGAGTGGTTTTCGGGGTGACGGCAGTTTTGATAGCGAAGCCACGTGCAGCGCGTTTATGTCGCATATATTCTGGGATGGATCCGGAGCATATAGATGTGTGGATATAAGGAGCATAGCATTTGATCACAATTGTACAAGGCATGGCTCTCGCAATAAAGTTCGCGTACGATATGCAATTCGACTTGTAAAGTTTCAGATGTTGTACAATGGGTAACCTCTTAGGCTATTCTTTTTGATTACTCTTCAATCTACGTAACATCTTTTTCTTGTTTTCTCAACTTCCGGACTGCTGAAGCTTGTTTTCCTAATAATATGCACACATTTTCCTCGTTGTCAAAATATTAGATCACCCGATCATTTTTGCATGATTCTTTCCCAGCCCATACATATCCTACGCGCCAAGAGGTCCACCCGCAGGCGGTGTATCTGAGCTACTCGCGCTGCTCCTCTCGCGACTCGACTCGCCCTTGGTGTTGACCGGACGCTCAGTCTGCTGCGGCTGCTTCAGCTCGAGGGAGTTAGACTCGCCATCGATGGTGCGGCTGGCGGGGCCCGCCTCCTCATCGTACTGCCTCCAGAAGTCCCTCTTGCCGGACGCAGCGCGCTTGACCCAAGGGGGCAGAATGCCGCCGGGCAGCTTGTAAGTCCAGGGGTCTTTAAGGTGCTTGTCGGCGGGGCGGATGCGGCCGCCGGAGGCCTTCTCGATGAGCCAAATGGTGGTGTTGATGAAGATGTAGGCGACGATGCCGGCGATAAGGCCGTCGGCGATGCTGTAGGTGAAAGGCATCATGGTGATGGTCAGGAAAGCCGGGATGGCGTCGCCCATGTAGTTCCAATTGATCTCGGCGGCGGCCTTGACCATCATTGAGCCGACGATGATGAGCGTGCAGCCGGTGGCCCACGGCGGGATGGAGGCGAAGATGGGCGCGAAGAAGATGGCGATGAAGAAGCAGAGGCCGGTCGTGATGGCCGTGAGACCTGTCGCGCCGCCTTCTGAGATACCGGCTCCGGATTCGACGAAGGCGGTGACGGGAGGGCAGCCGAAGAGTGAGCCGATGGTGACGCCGAAGGCATCAATCAGGTAGGCGACGGCAGAACCTTCGAAATCCTGGGTTTCCTCGTCGATGGCGCCGGCGAAACGAGCCATGGAGTACATGGTGCCAGTGCAATCGAGAATATCAACGTAAAGGAACCTGGGATGAATATTAGCATTGGTTGATCAATCGGAGTGAATATTGTGACATACGTAATGAATGCCAAACCAAACTGGCCACCATATGAGCCGACGTTCCATTCCTGAACGTTAAGAGTCTTCTGAATAGGGTGGAAAGACGCGACCTTCTTGAAGAAGTCGAACCCGCTGTCTCCAAGCTCGGTGTATGGGAAGTAGGTGACCTCTGTGCCTCTGGGCCAGGAGATGATGCTGACGAGCAAAATGCCAATAATGATTGCGCCCTTCACGCGGAACATCATCAAGAAGACGGTGAAGAAACCGCTGCAGAAAATGCCAATCCACATGGTTGGGTTGCGCATCTTGTCGTAAGAAGGGCATGTGCCGGTCGTGGGGTCCTTGTTGTAATCGTGGCAGCCAGCAAGTTCCATAGGAGTAGAGGTGGCGCCAGTGACTGCACCGATACCAGCAGAGTAGGTGAGACCAATGAGCGTAAGGTAAAGACCGATACCAACACCGGTTGCAAGTTTGATCGATGAGGGAATTGCTCTGGCAAGCCATTGACGCATGCCACAAACGGTGAGCGCGACAAAAACGAGACCTTCAACGAAGACGGCCGTCAAAGCAACCTGGTAAGAGACAAGACCAGAGCCGTGAAATCCAACAACAGTGTAGGCGAAGTAAGCATTGAGACCCATACCCGGTGCGCAGGCAATGGGCATGTTCGCTAAGAGACCCATAGCAAAGGTCGTCAAAGCAGAGATAGCAGCAGTGGCAGTGACAAGATCACGCTTGATTTCCTGAACACACTGCATGTACTCGACGTTTGTCGCACAGAGATCGGCCATGCTTTCAGCAGGGCAGACGCAGGTGCCACCAGTTTCCGAGACAATCGTACTGTTGACCGAGATGATGTAAGCCATAGCGAAGAAAGTAGCCAGACCAGCGCGGATCTCCGTGAAGAAGTAGGAGCCCTTGCGTTCCTTAGGCTGCGAAGGGTATCAGCCCTGTCGACGTCGGATGTTATATCCAAGTCATCTTGTGGCAGCGCATCAACTCACGTGTCCAGAGCCCTCCAGACGGAAATATTTTCCAACCGCGCTCGAGGCGACGGCGACATTGGCGCGGTGCACCAATTCCTTGACACCCATGTTGTACAATCGGACCGCCGTCGAAACGTTCGATGCGTTAAACAACAACAACAAGACGTTGTTGGGGTGTGCGAATAGTCGCAAAGACCAAGAGTCACAGAGACGAGGATAGATAGAATTTCTTCTCGTCAGAGTCGCGTGGCCAGGCGCGGGTATAAGAACCTTGAAGCGCACAAAAGCTTTCCAGAAGCCTATCGCTCCCGACTATAGACCCTTCCGTAGGCCGCCATGCTCTGGCCTGGTGGCGCGCCACATTGCACATTTTGCAATTGGTTGCGATAAGGAAGGGCGACGGCCCGCGGTGACTTGGCGAGGCTAGAAGCGAGTTGCAGCTGGATGCCAAGAGCCTCTCCCAAAGCCAGGTTGCTGGGGGCAGATAGCAGACGGCCGCCAGGGTCTGCATATCTCGACAATCTTGATATCATTCCTTTTTCGGCGCTCGAGTGTAGGAGGAAGCGACGTCTGATGCAGCCACGGCGTGAAGATCACCTTCCTTCTGCTTGTCGTCGTGACTACAGACGTGTGTCTCACCTCAAGCAATCTTCAACACGATAGCACATGGCCGCCCGCTGGCCTTGCCTCTCCTCTCCTCGGCAGGCTACGAGGGCTGAAACGGCGCATTAGTTCGGGTCGCGTGGAGTCATTGCTCCGGTCTCCAACATAGGGCAGAGAGATACCCTGGCATGTCGTAGATCTCTGCACTATAGGGCGTGAAGTGAGGAGGAGCTGCAGCCGCCTGCAGTTATGCACCTCAAGCTTTGCCTATACTTTTCGGGATACACCACCGAGCATTCTCCTTGTATTTGTAGGTTACGTGTAAAAAGTATCTCCCAAGAGCTTCGAGCCCTTTGGCAAGGAAGCAAAGTATATTGTCGTACATGCAGTAGTGTCGCGGTGTATGTATTTATACGAGAATAGCCACGTTATGCCCTGAATGCTCTCCAGAGCTGAACAGGTCGCGTGGCGCGCGTTTGCCCTGTTGGCATCGGAATAAGTCCACAAACGACCAGTAGCATTTCGCTTGAGCTGTATGTAATCTGGCTGGTGCTATCAGCAGGTTGTAGATGAGTCCGGCGCGAGTCAGGTAGTAAGACGGAGGATTGTTGAAACCAGTTGATCTATCTTCATGTAATTCCAAGGAGGAAGGAGGATTCTGGATTACGTGTTCGGCTCACTAACTGATTCGAAGCTGCCAACTGCGCAAGTTCGAGCGTGCGGATTTCTAGGGTTGATAGGGTATGGGGCGGCGGTCGAAAGTACAGTACTCCTTTGACATGAATGTATATGTAAGCACACGCACGAGTGTAAATGTATTTAAATCCAATTAGATATATATAGAAGAGATTTGGACAGGTGACAGCATTGAAGTATGCACATCGCGTTGCAGACATCGTTCTGTGTCAAGGCTGCTTCGTTTCGTTCTTGTAACACCCACAGGTTGGGGACGTCGCAGCAATGACTATTTCCATTTGCATCCTGGCTCACGAACATGGTCAAGTCGTGTCATCACTAAGAAACCCTTGAGCTCTCAGACTCTATCATCGATCGCACCTTGGCATATTAGATAAATCGTTCTAGCTTGTATCACCGTCGACATGCGAGGTTGGCTTAATCATTATGCTCCACGACCAATTCAACAGCATGATCTTGAAATCGGAGTTCATATTGTAAGTCTACAGCTCATCCCTCTTCCTGACATTGCCCTCAGCCTCAGCATGCTTCGCGTCTTCCACATCAGCCTCGAACTGCTTCTTTTTCGGATTCTTTGGAATGTCTCCTCGATCCTGCAGGACCGTGCCATCTCCCCGAGTGGTCTTCTCAGCCATTTCGCCGATCTTCTCGCTCTCTTCTCCCCTAAGCTCCCCCTTCTTGCCGAGCTTGGCTCCTGAACCGCCCGCGCCAGAGCGCACACCTCCCATACGGGCAACGTCGTCCGCCATGCCTTCGACAACTGGAGCTCGACCTGATGCGCTTGGCTGGATGATGAGCGGCGGTCGTGAAGTCGAGGCTTGAACTTGTGTGCTCCGCGAAGCTGTGTAAGGCTCAGTCGTGATGACGCCCACGGTTGTCAAGAGGAAGACCAGAGGTTTGAGGACCGTCCAGTTGAGAATAAACGCAAACACGTTATACAAGAACAGCGGGAGTTTGAAGAATGGGCCGTAGAGGATGCGGCGGAAGAGCAGCCACGCGAGCGTCGCGAGCAGGATGTAGAAGGCGGTTTCCAGGTACCAGGTGTCGCTCTTTTGGCTTCGCAGAAGTGTCCCGAGCAAGTCCCGACTCTTTTTCAGCACGCTGTCGAGGTCGGAGTAGGTGTCTCCGAGATCTTTGAGGGCGGCGGTGCTTTCGTCGAATGTTTCTTGCGCGAAGCGGGAGCGCGCGAGCTCGGTGGAGAGGAGGTCTGTAGTGCGACGGAGAGCAGAGGTGACGTCTGAGGATTGCGCGACGAGGAGCTCGTCTTTTGTAAGGTGCTTCTGCTGCTGGCGCTTTTGTAGCGAGGTGCGGCCAGCAAAGAGATCTGCAGTGCTGCCGTTGACAGAGGTGGAAGTCGGAGTTGAAGGGTCAGACGCTTGCTGGAGGCTGGCAAAGACAAGCTCTCGCTCTTTGACCTTGGACTGGTCGGCGGCACGTTTGGCAGAGATTTGCGCGCGGCGGAAAGCTCCTCTTGCGTTCTTCAGGTCTTCTCCCAAGCGGACGACTTGTGTGCCCAGACGTTCGTGTTCTTGCCCTTTGCTGCTATGCCTGACGCTGCCGCTGCGCAAACGACCAGTGGCTGGAGCTTTTACTACGGGGGTAGAGTCTTCGATGTCACCGCGTAATAGCTCGAGGTCTTCTTCCAATTGCTTCAAGCCTTCGTGAATGTCCTGGGCAAGCTCGATGCGTACGCTGTTGCCTTCGTCGTCTAGCGGTTCGGCGCCAGGTGGGAATGTGAGTCTTGCGAGACGGGTGATGAGGATGTTTGTGCTTTTGAGGGAGTCGGTAACGCTTGCCAATGAGGCGGCAAGCTGTGCGGTGGAGGTCATTGCATTCTTTGTTTGGAGGTGGTAGAGCGGACGATCTTGAAGTTGAGCACACGATGTCATAATGGAATGTTAAGGGTTATGCGGGGTGTCCTTTGAAGTGAAAGGTGGCCCGTGCTAGAGTACGTATGGGAGAATAGCACACAATTTGAGGAAAACATTGCACAGTGTATACATGTAATTATTGTGTCATGTTCAATCATTGTATATACTCGCTTGACAATGCGGACAGCCATTGCGCCTTTCCAATCCACTCCGTCCAGCATGTCTGATGCTGTTGTTCTTTAGCTCCTTCTGTCCAAAGGACTTTTCGTTCTCGAGCTATGCGACCCAGTAGTCCGATCTAAGCATGATGAGCGATCGTGTTGATGACTTTATTTGAATATGATGCGCTGTATGCCATCGTCTTTGCACGTAAAACCCCGATCACAGCTAGCAAGGCGGCACGGCCTGATCGTGTCCTTCATCTGACGAAGACATCTCTGCCTGGTTGTTGCTCTGGTGTTGCTTCTTAAGCTTTTGTTGTAGTCGATGTTCTGCCGGTAGTCGTATTTCTCATTCAAGTCATATCACGTTTGCTCACAAAGCCAGCGACAACACTAATGTCGTCTAGCTTTCCGCCTTCAATAGCCAGTCCCTCGTCAACAGCTTTCTCCATGAAGGGACTCTCGGCGAATGGGTCTTCGGCTATTTGTCGTGCAGCAAGTACAAGCTCCTGTGCAAGGAACTTCATAGCCTCTGTTGAAATCCCGTCTGTTCTTTCAGTAGCCGTTCCGTCCGCGGCATGTTTCTTGAGCCATGTGCGGAGTGATTTGAGCGCGTTGGCTGAAATTTCGTGTTGCCACAAATTGTCTGTGACGCCGTCGGACATTGCTAGCACAAGATCACCCTCCTGTACCGTAACAACATCGAGGACGGCGTTTTCTTCCGGAGTGTCTGGCGAGTTTGTGCCAAGTTGGCGAGGGCAGTCGAAGTAATGCCACTGTTCTTTCGTCGCAAAGACAACGTTCCCACCAATGTCTTGCTGCTCATCAGCTGAAATGTCGTCGTTGCCCTTGTACTCCTGATCCGGTCGAAGAACCAATACCTTGCAGTCTCCCAGCTGCGTCACGTATAATGTCGGCCTATCTCCTTCCCAGTGTAACAGTGCCGAGGAAGTAGTTGTAGTCCCATACCACTCATTCGGAGGACCCAATGCTTCCTTCGTAGCCGCATAAGCCTCACTTAAATACCGCACCGGATCCGGCTTATTCTCTCCATCTGCCTGTTTCGCGTCGAGGCTGACGCCTGTACTTGCTGCTCCGATCCCATCCTTCTCCGCCGCCGTTGCCCAGAAGTGGATGATCAATCGGCTCCAAAGCGGCGCGTGTCCTCTTTCTTTCTGCGCCCATGCTCCAACTCCGTCGTTTGCCGCTAGGAGGTTCTCGGTGACCAGCATCGCATCATCCCCATTCGTGACGCCGAGGATCATCTCGCCGTTGACTTTCGGCCGTCGGTCACGGCTGCGGTTGTGGGTCGAGAGCGGATCTGAGAAAGAGCCTGAAGGCGGAGAGAAGAAAGGCGGCGGGAAAGGACGTGAGGGCCGTTTGGCCCAGCCTGCGTAACCGGTGAGGAAGTAGAATGGCGACTGCTTTGCAGGTTTACAGTCTTCGTCCGGGACGGGTGTCATGGTGCCCGCCTGGGGCGATCGCGAGCGCCTCTGCTCTCGCTGTACGGCAGAGGAGTGGAAGCCATGGTTGCGTGGCAGTCTAAGGATAAGACGTGTTTGTGATGCTTGTTGCGCGCGTAGCAGGGTCAGCCGCCCAGTGTGAGGTCGTAGAAGCATACTGCCTGTGCGCCGCCGGCTGCAGCTATGTATGTGAGTCGCGGCTGCATGCCCGGAAGCGAAAGTGTATAGCCGTGAGTACTAGACGAGGTGGAGGTTGCTCGTGGTGGTAATGTCAGAAGGCAGCCTCGAGACAGCGTCCGGTATGTTCGCATGCGAGGATGATGCTGCTGCGAGGTCGGCCCCACATCTCAATGGCCTCACTAAAGTCCGTGTCCTCGAGTCCACAAGGGACATCCGAACAAGAGATATCCTCACATTCATTCACCGTGACATGATCATCGCGATATCGGTTTTCATGCAGACTGGTTCTTATTCGGTAACGGCAAGAGCAACTGATATATGCCTTACCATGAAGACAGCCCAACCAAACCTAGTAATGGCTGACTACAGACGGCATTCCGAATATGATACACAGAGGACCAAAACCTCCTCCGGTAAGAACAGGCAGTCCGGACACCGCTCCCTAAGGTATATGTTCCCAAGTCACATGCTGTATATGACCTGGTCTCGAAGGGAAGCATAACCGCAGAATTGTATACAGTCCAAGTGCCTCTAGGTCTAGTCATTTACACAACTGTGTACAAGCAGAGTCCAAGCCGCAGGCATGGCTGGTCCAGCCTCCATACCTGACAGGGTCAGCTCCTCGGCCCATGATTCCGCACGCAAAGTTAAACACAAGAATAAGGAATAGCGCTCTCTGCCTCGTCACACTCTAATGGACGACAGTGATCATCACTCCTACTCGGACCAACCAAAGAACTTGACTTCGACTGAGAGCCCGCGCAGAGTGAACTCTCTCTCCAACCAGGAGGTAATCATGCGCATCTTGCCATCGTCTAGCGTGGTCATGTTCCATTCATCGGTGAAGAATCGCAGACGCAAGACTTTCAGTCCCTCTAGCTCGAGGAATCTGGTGAGCTGGTACGTCTGCGAGTCATCTTCGCCCTCTTGCTTCATCGCTTCCATGATATACATTGCTTCATCCATGTTGTATGCTTCTTGGATCGCCAACAAGAATCGGTCGGAGAGCGAGACGTCCACCTCTACGTAACTGAGATCTCTGCACCTCTGTGTGAGCTCGAGATCATTGGCCCAGGTCGATGGTGCAGGCCATGTCTGGTCGGAGATGAGAGCCGCAGTACGATTGACGTCGGAGAAACTCAACGCACGTACAGCATCGAAGCCATTGAGGATGTTAAATTGGAGAGGCATGAAGTCAATACTCTCCAGCCATGTTTTCAAGATGTCCAGGTCGCGCAGGCTGGTGATAACCAGCACTGAATTCCGAAGCACGGTCTGGGTATACTTGAGACGCCTCGTGGTGCTGAACAGCCGCACTACAGACGGCATGAAGCTTGGGAAGTGGCCAGGAATCAGCACGGTCTCAGGACTGGCAAGGTTGATGCGACGAGGCACCGACATCTCCACCATCGTGTCCATCAACTCTTGTGGGAGCGCCTCGAACTTCTCCACGACGACTGGCGCCGCGGTCATCATGACCCGGCGCGCGTTGCACTGCATGCCTGCGGCAACTCCGCGATGCATGTATTCGCTGCCCTGGGTGACCTTCGAGTACCGTGTCAGCATCCAAATTACCTCGTAATTGAGGCATAGCACTTTACCTGCAAATTAGCGGACCTGCAGAGGACCGCGGTATACGCAAAGGTGGTCTCTAGGGGATCGACCGCGCCTGTGGCGTTGTTCTGAGGAACCTCCAACACGACTGTTAGCGAAATGGCATTTGTATGTTCACACAGGGCATTGTACCTGTGAACGGATAGCCTCAGGGATGACCTTCGCACCCGGCAAGGGAGGGAAATTCTCCATGTCCAGGGAACTGGCGTCAGATGCCTCTGTTGCACGTTGTTGCATACTGGCAGTACGAGGAGCAGCTGTGTGGGGAGTGTTGTCCGGAGTGATCTTTCAAGACTCGGGTCAGCACACAAGACATCTTGTTATCCATTTTCAACAAATGGCAGTATACCTGTATCTTCTTGCCTCCACGGTAGTTCGGGCGAGACGAGGTCTTCGGAGGATCGGTCGTGGTGGCAGAGGTACTGGTAGATACCTCTGGTATAGTTGGCCGTGGTAGGTGGCCGAAGTTGCGCTCGCAACTTGTGCTGGCGAGACGCGGGCTGGGGTTTTATGGAGAGTGGACGTCCCATGGGAAACCAGCGCTTTCACGCGACTCCTTGGGCCTCAGGCTTCTTATTGTGGTCAAGGAAACACGGCAGTGACTCTCTTTCCGCACCGTCCTCACTCCTTAGCGTGCGGTATGGCAGCGGGAAGAGCCCGCGTCATGCATTGGTCGTCCGGTCCACACGCCTAAAGAGTGAGGACCGCATTGGGGCTTGGCTCTAGCATTCGACTAGACTGAGAGGGAGTGACTAACAACTTGAGCCATCAGCTTTGCTGATCTAGTGTCCTCGGGTACTTCGGCCTCTGCAGCATCTTGGAGCCACGATAGGGAGTCGGTAAGGTACTTCTCCTTAGAGGTATCGGCGTATCCGACTTGTCGGTCAGACAGGCGGATCTGCCACATGTGAGGCTCGTCTTTGTGCACATGGCGACCATGTTCAGCCAGTATCAGCATTGGATGCTTTGCAGACGCCTGTGCCTGGATGCAGCAGAGCATCTTGATCATGTTATCAAAGCTGCATCATCATCAGCAGGCGGCAATGGTCTCAACTTTGAGCACTTGATGTTGGAAGCAAGAAAAAGAGCCTGAACACCCCTTGCATCGTGATAATTACTGATTGGCGTTGGTGGTTGAAGCTTACATTCCACTCCAGCTATGGCCCAAACATGGCTGGCAGACGCGTCGACCAAGGGACGTACCTCTGCTCGAAATGCACGCCGTTGTCCAGCCTCGTTGACCTTTGCCCTATTCCTACAGGTCATTACCACCATCCTCTATTCTGTCGTTCTTTTCACACAAATCATTGCGAGATCGCCCAACTATTGTCGCTCTTTCGGCTCAACGCGCGGCCAACCATGGCACGATCAGCCACACTGCGTAATGCAGTCGCTAAAATCACAATATTGCTCGCGATCCTCACATCGGCGCTGGCCTTCAATGAAATCAACCTCGGATCCCTCGAAGACCATGCCTTGACCGAATTCGACCTAAGGATGCGGGATCCAGACTTCTTCGTCGGCCCCCAGGTCGAGACAATTGTTGAAGAACTTGAAGAGGCGCCCCCAGACACGCACCGACACGAAAAGCGCTACGGCTCTGGGGCCCCTTACTGGGTGTCGCAGATCAAGCGCCAGGGAAAGACGCCGTATGGCAACCAGACAAACTTTGTGATCTGGAGGAACGTCAAAGATTTCGGAGCGAAAGGAGACGGCGTGACGGACGACTCCGACGCTATTAATGCTGCCAACTCTTTTGGCAATCGATGTGGTCTTGGATGTGACAGTCGCCTTTCCGAGTCTGTCATCGTCTATGTCCCTGCTGGAACCTACATGATCTCCACTCGTATCATCCTATACTACCACACGGCACTTTGGGGCGACGCGAACAATCTGCCAATCTTGAAAGCATTGCCCTCTTTCAACGAGATCGGAGTACTCGATTCTAACGTGTATCTGCCCTACGGTTTCAACTGGTATGCGAACCAGAACAACATGTGGAGACAAGTGAAGAACTTCGTCATCGATATCAGTGATGTCCCACCGAACAGAGCGGTCCATTGTATTCACTGGCAAGTGGCGCAAGCGACTAGCTTGCAAAATATGGTCTTCATCATGGCTCCCTCGACACCGGGTGATGGTAGCCAGCAGAAAGGCATTTTCATGGACAATGGTTCAGGCGGCTGGTTGGAAGATCTGGTCTTCTATGGCGGGAATGTCGGTCTTTTCGCTGGCAACCAGCAGTTCACGATCGTCAATGCGACGTTCTATAGATGTGCCACCGCAATTTTCCAGAACTGGAACTGGGTCTTCTTGTACAAGGACATTGAGATCAACGACTGTCCTATTGGCTTCGACATGACCCAAGGAGGCGATATTGCAGCAACGGGATCAGTCATCCTGCTAGACGCAGTCATCAACAATGCGCAAGTCGGCATTCTCACGACTTTCAGCGACAAGAGCACGCCCGCATCTGCCGGCTCGCTGGTCCTGGACAACGTGGACTTCGTCAACACCGACCCGGCCATCTCCTATCCGAACTTGACTGTCATCGCGTCAGGCAATCGGAAGATTGATCATTTCTTACAGGGAAGAGTTTACTCCGCGTACGAAAGCTCATACGTAGAAAACAACCTCACGTGCTACGGGCCTGCTGCAAAAGCTGCCCGAGTCCAGCAGCAGGCTGGAGCGATTCCTAAGTCTCCGAATCTACTTGATGCTCGCGGACGATACTTCCTCAGGAGCAAGCCTCAGTACGAGGGAGTGCCTGTCGAGAAGTTCAAGTCATCGATGGACTTTGGCTGTCTTGGTGATGGCTACACCGATGACACGGATTGCGTCCAGAGATTCCTTAACTCGATCAAATTGGACGAGATTGCGTACTTCGACCACGGTTACTACATCATTACCGACACCATCGAATGTCCGATCAACATCAAGATCACCGGCGAGTTCTGGCCGGTCTTCATGGTCATGGACACTGGCAACTTTGGCGACATGGATAACCCCAAGGTCGCCTTCCGTGTTGGTCAGCCGGGAGACGTGGGAGCTGTAGAGATCACCGACATTCTCTTCGAGACCCGCGGTCCAACTCCAGGCGCTATCATCATCGAGTGGAACCTCGCCGGTACATCACCCGGCGCGGCTGGAATGTGGGACACACACTTCCGCATCGGCGGCACAAACGGCACTCTGCTACAATCCAACAACTGTGCGAAGACCCCAGCCAGAGCACACGGTGCCGCTGAGAAGTGCTGGTGCGCTTTCTTGCTGATGCATGTGACCAAGACGGCTTCGCTGATCATGTCCAACAACTGGGGCTGGGTGGCGGATCACGAGATGGACCTCGACGACCACAACCAGATTGATATCTACAATGGCCGGGGTCTGCTGGTAGAGTCGAACCCGGGTCCCGTTTTGATCTATGGAAGTTCGTTTGAGCACTCGATGTTGTACAATTACAACTTCGCCAACTCAAAGAACGTTTTCATCGGAGTCATCCAGCACGAAACAGCGTAAGTTTGCATCGTGATCCCATTCACACAAACTCAAATAGGACAACCAGCTAACGAATCTCTCTCCAAAAAAGCTACATGCAAAACAATCCCAACGCCCTCGCCTCCTTCCAACCCCTTGAAGAATGGTACGACCCGGGCTTCGAGCACTGCTTCCTGCCGACCTGCGCCAAGACCTACGGCGTCGCCATCACCAACAGCACGTACATCTTCAACTACGGCGCCGGGCTGTACAGCTTCTTCAACAACTACGACAGCGGCTGCATCACCACGACCAACTGCCAGCAGTTCATGGTGACGATCAAGGAGAGCGAGGCGATCTACTTGTTCGGTCTGAACACGATCGCGGCGCAAACGCTGGTGGAGGTGGACGGGGTGAGCTTGGTGCCGGAGGGCCCGAACGTGAACACTTTCTGTCGGACGATCGCGCTTTTCGAGTATCCTTGAGGGGGAGGATGAGGAGAGGTTGGGCTTGGAAGTGATGTTTGTAGAGGCAGGGGTGGATTTGGAGGTATGCTTGGCGGTGTGGTTTTTCCTGCAGTGGTCTAGTCTGAATCTCTTGGTCTATAGTTGGCACATGTGCATTTCTCTTAGTATCACTCTTGCTGGGTTCATGTGCTTTGAGACGTGCTTGTGATTGTGAATGTGGCCTGATCGCCAATGGCCAGCTGATATTCTCGATACTATACCATTCTTATCAGTCATAAAAGGCCCACATAAATAAATCATTGATACTTGGACTATTGGGTATGGAGGACAAAGAAAGGAGAGAGGTCTTGTCCTCTTGGCGGAGTGTCGGAAACATCGTTCACATGCATCCGACGATCCGCCCTGGCCGCTGCACGCGCAAGCAGCCCGCGCCACCCACGCTAGTGTCTGGTACTAGCACAGCCCTACGGGTGCTCATCCATCTTCACATCCACCTCCACCACTCACTGGCCTTTGTCGCGATACATACACCTTTGCGATTACTTTCATAGTCGCTTACCGCAAATCTGAACAGCATGGCGCCGATCGAGGAAATGCACACCGCTATGGTGAACCGCTCCATTCGCACCATCAAGGCTGTATGTCCGCATGAACCCCTCTTATTGCCGAAGCTGTATATGATGTCTAACAGGGTACTGCCAGGAACTCGAATACCTCACCGATTCCGGCATCATCACTCCCCAAAACCTTTCAGACCTCCTCCAGCGCTTGCCACAGCAAACTGCCCTCCATGCGCCTATTTCCGTGGGCGCAGTTCCCACTGCTCCGTCCCAGGCGGGCACTCTGCAACCCCCGCCGACCTCTGCCATGAACAACATGAACTTGAACAACCAGAACGGATACGGACAACAAAACAACGGCTACGGCGTCGACAGAACGACAGACGAGAAGAACAGCAGCTACTACCAGCCCCAGCCCGCTGCGACACCACAACCTCCGCCAGCCTACGGTGCTCCTCCCGGACCTCCTCCCCAGGCCAACTACCCTCCTCTCGCCCACGCCACAGCTTTGTACGCCTACAACTCCACCGACGCTGGCGACCTTGCACTCCAGCCCAACGACCAGATTACCGTTACTGAGTACATGAACGCCGAATGGTGGAAGGGCCGCTCTGCCCGCACAGGCCAGGAGGGTATCTTCCCTCGCTCATATGTCAAGGTTGATGACAAAGCGCCTCCGGCTAGCACTTCCAACAACTACGGCAATGCGCCACTTGAGGTTTCTGGTAAGCTCTGACAATGACTTCCACCACATTCTCTCAGCTAATTGAATTCCACCAGGTATGGGTAACGGTGAGGGCAAGACTCCCAGCAAGTTCGAGGAGAACGGCAAGAAGTTCGGCAAGAAGCTGGGTAACGCTACGATCTTTGGTGCTGGCGCCACTATTGGTGGTAACCTTGTCAACAGCATTTTCTAGGCTTGTTGCGTTTTCTTGCTATTTCCCACATTGGCGTTTGGCGTTTCCATTGCACATAATCGATGTCGTCTGAGCGCAGGAGCTTACAAGTCACGGCCAAAAATTCAAATCAGTTGAAAAGCGCCTGATGTGGCTGAACATTAACTATTGCTCGTGACGGTGAACGTGGACTCAGCGACAGCATTAACTGCTCTTTAGTACCAGGAGTGTCAAGCATGATATGATAGGCTGATGTTGGGACACAGTGAAACTAACATAGGCAGGTTTCACTGCATCCGACTTTGGCCGCGCGCCACCTCTCAGGCGTCGTACGACCTCACTATTACTTACATAATCCACAGCAGACAAGGCCGCTCTTACGCAAGCAAACTTTTCAATCGCAACGACTCGGTGGCGCAACCTACATACAAACAACACCAAGACTCGAAACTACGAGACTCGAACAATACCAGCCTCGAAGCATCGCCGTCATGCCAACAAACTTCGACACGGGTGTCGACCTCGACAATGCTCTTGAGTTGCCGAGAAGAGCCTCGTCGTTGAACGACACCAACCGAATCAGTACTGCAACATCCAAAAGACATTCCACTCCCCCTGAATTACCACCAAGAGACAAGAAGACATCGAGGCGATCCTGGCTACTAGGGTACAGTATGAGCACTCCGACGCGCTCACAATCGATGCCGTACAACCAGGACCCTCACCAACATGACACACATGGACATGCCGACCATGATTTCGAAGATATCCTCCTTGAAGACATCAAAGACGCGGATGAGGAACGACCAGAGCCCACTAGGCGCAACGTCCGCGATAGCCTCACCCGCTTCTCCGAGCGCTTTTCGTCAACACCAAGCGAAATGCCCTACCCGGCGCCTCTCTACGTGCGCCAAAAGCCACACGAAAACCCTCACAAAGCCGAAGCTATCCTTGGCCTACGTCCAGTTGACCCAAATCCGCCGCCAGTTCCGCCAAAAGGACCATATACTAATGCCTCAAGCACGACATCTTCCTTGCCTTCGCACAACAAAGACAAGGAGCTTCCGCCGCGCCCTCTCAAACCTCTTAATGGGCGTACTGCATGGCTGCACGCTCTCAGCGCTGTGCTGGTGGTCGGAAATTGCTGGGGCATCAGCAATGCCTTTGGCCTGTTCCAAGCGTACTACACTCGCGACTACTTGCCTGGCACGTCTCCTTCCACTATTGCCTGGATCGGCAGCACACAGCTTGCCCTTGTGTTCGGGCTGGGCGTTCCGGTCGGTCGGCTCGTGGACCTTGGATTCTTCCGACACATGTTTCATGGCGGAACGTTCCTGATGATCCTGGGATTGTTCGCGAGTAGCTGGCGCAAGGATTTCTGGAGCTTGTGGTTGACTCAAGGTCTTATCACTGGTTTTGGCATGGGCATGGTGTTTTGTTCTGGCGTCCTGGCTCTTATGAGTTGGTTTGACGAGCGCAAAATGGGCGCTGCCATGGGCCTGGGTGCAGCTGGGAGCTGTATCGGAGGAATCGCCTACGTCCTGCTAGCCAGACACTTCCTTGTGACTGAAGGCTTCGCAACGACCATGAGAATCATAGGCGGCGTAGCAGCAGGGACCATGATCCCTCCAAACCTGATCTTCCGCATGCGAGACCAGCGCCACCTCAACCAACCCCGAGCCAAACACACCGTGAAAAGCGCCTTCCACCTCCAAACCTTCACCTCACCGGCCTACCTCTGCGCCGCTGCCGGCATGTTCCTGACCTTTCTCGGCGTCTACTTCGGCTTCGTCTACATTGTCTCCTTTGGCGCTTCAGTCCTCCACCTCAGCGACACCGCCGCCACAAACTTACTGATCTTCATGCTCGTCGCGAACCTCCCTGGTCGCTTCGTGCCCGCTCTGATCTCAGACAGATGCATCGGGCCCCTCAACACCATCATACCGGCGGCTTTCCTCTCCAGCGCCGTCATCTGGCTCTGGGCTGCGACAAGCGCTCACCCCAACCACGCCAGCCTCACGATCGTCGCATGCTTCTACGGCTTCGTCAGCGCAGGCGTGCAAGTTCTCTACGCTCCCACAGTCTACACGTTCTGCCTCGAGGCGAGCAGCGTCGAAGGCGAAGCGGCGCAGCTGGCTACGGATAAGATGGGCGTGAAGGCCGGGGGGATTTTCTCGTGTATTGGGGTTGCGTGCTTGGTTGGCACGCCGATCGGAGGCGCGCTGGTTAGTGCAAGGGTTGATCGTGGAATGGGGCAGCCGTTTCTGTATGCGCAGGTGTTTGCTGGGGCGTGTTTGCTTGTTGGGGGAGTGTTTCTTTTGGTTAGTAGAGTGGCGAAGGTTGGGTGGGCGGCGAAGAGGGCTTGAGGTTGATGTATTCTTTCGTGGGGAAGTGAGGTGATTCGGATTCGTTGCAGTGCTTATTCAAGTGGACTTTGGGATTGAGGGTTTGTTACAGGCGAGTTTGGTAAATGTTTGCATAATTGCGTAAGCGCTAAGGTTATGACTAGCTTTCATGGTTGATATGACTCCTGATCAAAGCCTCGGCAGGATTCTGTTATCGATATACTGTATTTGCACTCGCCACTGCTGCCGCTCTCATTGACTGTTGTTTGCAATTAACATTGAGTACCCTGCTCTCCAGTAAAGTCAAATCTTGACTAATCGATAATCATGTCCAAACTACAAGACCTCGCAGCCTCATTGATCCAACAAACAAACCCCTTCATCTCATTAAAACCCGGACCAAACCGCATCGCAATCTCCCAAACCCAGCACCGCCTCAACCTCCTAGAATCCTGGTTCGGCAGCCTCGAAAATGCAAGAACTGCTCTCGAGGGTAAGAATGTCCTCGAGATCGGCTGCGGCCAAGGCGACATGACCGTAGCTCTCGCGTGGGCCGTCGGACCAAAAGGAAACGTCTACGCCATCGATCCCGCGCCTTTGGACTATGGCAGTCCGGAAACGCTGCGGGACGCGCAACATCGTGTCTCGACTTCCACTCCGCTTGGAGCAAGAGTCGAGTGGATACAGTCTGATCCGGTCGAGGCCTTGGAACGGGATTCGAAACTCCGTGCTGCTGATTATGTTGTGCTGGCGCATTCGCTGCTTTACATGAGGAGTAGTGAGTATGTTGGGGATTTGTTTGGGGCGATACGTTCCGCTAGGGTGTGGTCTGAGGAGTCTGTGTCAGAACCTAGGTTGCTCATCGCGGAGTGGGGAATGCGAGTCTCTAATGATAGTGCGAGAGCACACTTGCTCGCCGTTCAAGCGCAGGCTGCTCAGCCGCTGGAATCGGGGAATGTTCAGTTGTACTTGGAGCCGAAGGTCACGATGGGGCTTGCTGTGAAGGCACGGTGGAAAGGAGAGAAGGAGATGTGGATCGAATCGCCGGATCTGGACGATGGTGTCTGGGAGGTAGCGGCGGCTCGATCTATGTCGGTCGATGATGACGCTGATGGAGAGGCTCGGAGTTACATTGGAGAGATGGACCGCGTAGTATCCGAGCCCATGAGGTCTATGGATGTTTGGACTGCTGTTCTGCGGTAGAACCTCAGCGGTCTGCATCGAGCCTCACACTGATGAAGGAAATCTTTCCTCAACATGCTAGATGGTAGAAGTCTGCTAGTGCTCTGCTATCATGTACAAAGTCGGACGGTATCCCAATGCTGAGTACTCGCATCTCTCCACCTATCCCCGATTGTATTTGCACACAACTCACAGAGCTGTGAGCCAGCTCGCTGTCTCAAGCTTTCACTCACCATCGATCTTGTCGTCGTAAGCACAAATAGAGCACCGTCCTAGTCCCAATACACAGCCTGCTGATCCTCAGGAAACTCAATCACCTGCTCCAAGCCAGTATACCTCCACCTCGAAACATATGCGCTGAAAGCACCCTCCCCAAACCTGCCATTACTGGTTGCATAAGCACCGACTACAACCCCAGAATAATGCGGAACCAGGTAGTTGCCCCTCGTGTACCCATAGACAGTCATCTCAGTCTCCCCCTCACACCCGCCTAATCCCGCGGAGAAAGCATAATGCGTAGTGTTGACCGCCTCGACTTGCAACCTCACCTTCTGGCCCAACAGAGCTTCCGGCATCGGGAACGTTTCTTCGACGAACTTGAACCGCTCTGGCAGGCGGTAAGTCGTCGTGCTGATTCCACGGAATCGAATATGCGGCGTCACGCCTTCTGAGCCGTTTTTGGCCTTGAGCATCGCGACGCCGATGTCAAAGTGCTGCGCTTGGTCCTGCAGCGCGGTCACACCGACTTCATTTTGTTCGCGGGTGAGCAGGCCGGCCCATTCGACGTCGACGCTGAAGCGGAAGCGCGTGTGTTCCTGGCGTCTGGCGAGGAACGTCTGTCCGAGTCCGCGGGTCGAGTCGGCGTCCCAGGCTGTGAGGTTCAGGACTGAGGATGTCAGTCTGAGTGTATTGCTGTGGCCTTCTGGCGAGATGGCGTAGTTCTTCTGTACAGGTAGGCGCCAGTAGAAGAGATGCGATGGTAACTGGCTTCCGGGCACGAAATCGACCACATCGTCTGCTCCACTGAGGCCGCCTTCGCCTTGCTCCGGGATAGTATTCGGGCTAGGCTCAATAGGTAGTACAAAGTCGCCTGTCATAATGCCAGAGACATTCTGGTACGTCGGCCACTCGCCCCCAGGCCACTGCACCGGCGTCAAAACCGCCTCCCTGCCCATGGGAAAGATCGAGTTATACGGATCGAAATTATAGCCATGTCCCGCACGCACAGCCAGCGCGATAGCCCAATACTGACCCAGCTGATCAGTAAAGACATCTGAATGCCCAACGGCCTGGAAGTACGAGTCGCTCAGATATCCGCTGAGGACAGGATTGCTCGGATCGCCCTCATAAGGCCCGTACAGGTTCCGCGAGCGAGCGAAATTGCTTCGATGACGCTCTCGCGTGCCGCCTTCGGCTGTGAGGAGATAGTACCAACCGTCTTTCTTGTAGATGTGCGGTGCTTCGGGCGAAGGCAAGCCCGTTCCGTTCCAGATATCGACCAAGGGGCCCAGGACCTCGCCGGTTTCAAAGTCTAGCCGGGCTTGCCAGATTGCTTTGCCGTCGATCGAGCCGGTGATGTAAGTCTGGCCGTTGTCGTCCCAGAAAGGCGAAGGGTCGATGCCGGGGAAGTCGAAGTGCACGGGATCAGACCATGTCGACGACTGGTAGGGATCATCGCTGGTCATGATGAAGTTGTCCCATTTTGTGTAATTGTTGTTGTACAATGCTTGGTTTGCGAGAGTGGTGAAGATGTAGAACTTGCCGTCGCGGTAGCGAAGAGTTGGAGCGTAGATACCACTGGTCGCTCCACGGGGCAGGAAAGCCAATGCGGGTAGCTGCTCTGGGCGGCTCACGGCATTGGAAATGAGTTTCCAATTGATGAGGTCGTGGCTGGCGTATATGGGAAGCCGGGAAATGTGATGAAGCTTGAGAATGTGCAGAAGAAAGTGTTGTCCAGCTCTGGTACGAACGTGCACGTAGGGTCAGGGTGGAAGCCGCTGATAATGGGGTTGTGGTATGTGGAAACGTTTTGTGCAGAGCCATGCAGAGTGAAGAGTATGCCCGCTATGCCGGCCACTGTTGATCGTAGCATCATGCTCACGAGCCCTCGAAGTAAAGTCCAGCAAGTGGACTGATATTGGTGAGATAGTTAGCTACCACTAGACGCTTTTGCCACTTGCCATTGAGAGCTCTATAAGTAATCGTTCGTCCTGATCGACGAAAGTCCCCCACTCTGATCAATCGACAACTCCATAGCGCGCATTACATCAAGAGCGACAATAGATCTCTCTCTTGCTAGTGCGGGGAACTACTCTCGCCCAGACTGCTATGTTGCCGTATCGTCATCACTATTTCAATCCACTGTGGCAGTGATGTGATGAAGACGATTTTGCGAGATCAGTACATGCGGGGTGAGGTTCACGTTCAGGCTGAATCCCGGGCTAGGAGTATTGTGAGTCCGTACATCAATAATGAAGGTGAACTTCAAACCTCAATTTTTCCACGCAAACTGATCGTCTTTTACGATGAGATCATGTCGAGGATTTTTTTTGGAACGCTTTTTTGTGAGCTTCAGAAGAACGATAGAGTACCGGACTCGACCGTCCCTTTCAGCGATCTATAGGTGGGTAAAAAATCGCGTAAATGTGCCGAAATGAAGTGTAACACCTTCTCTCCTTCTTCTTGTCCTCGCTCCCTGATGGGTAGCGTCACTCCACCACTTGAACTCCTAACCAACCATTTACTGGAGGGAGCTGACAAGCGAGGTGTAGGCCTCCTTGGGCTGGAAGCTGGCGTCGAAGAGGAGAGGGTTCTCACCGGGCCTCCAGGACTGGGCGTCGGAGACACCCCAGGCAGTGATACCAACGCAGTTGTCGAGGTCCAAGCAGGCCTTGGTGACGGCCTCGTAGTCGGAAGCCTTGGCACCAGCGATGTCAAGCTCAGTGATGGCAACCTCGGGGGCAACGGCAGCGAGAGCCTTGAGGGCGTCGGCGGTGCCGCCGGAGGAGGAAAGGTGAGATTGGGAGCCTGTAGTCGTGTTAGCTGTCTGTATGTCTATATGAAGGATCGTTGTTAGGCTTACCAATGCCATCGATGGGGACGCCAGCGGCGATCCACTCCTTGACCTTAGCGGCGAGACCGGTAAGCTTGGGGTAGGTGGCGCTGTCGAGGTTGTAGTCGTTAATGTACAGCTTGGCGTCGGGAGCGGCCTTCTTGGCGGCGTTGAAGGCAATGCTGACGAACTCCTCGCCCAAGACCTGGGAGAAGACGGAGTCGCGGAGGGTACCGTCCTCAGCGAAGATCTCGTTGACGACGTCCTGTTAATCGGTTAGCTTTACGATCAATCGATGCATTCGTTGAACCTATGACTTACCCAAGCGAAGCACTTGCCCTTGAAGTGGCCAGCGACCTCAGCGATGTGGTTCTCGATCACCTCGGTGAGCTCAGTCTTGTCAGAGATAGCCTTGACCCAGTCAGGGAGCTGGCTGTGCCAGACGAGGGTGTGGCAGCGGAGCATCTTGCCGTTCTCGGCAGCGAAAGCAGCAGTCTTGTCGGCAGTGTCGAAGGTGAACTTGCCGCGGGTGGCCTCGAGAGCATCCCACTTCATGCTGTTCTCGGGGGTGATCTGGCCGAAGTCGGCGTTGATGATGTCGACAGTCTCAGAGGAGCCGAGAGTGCCAGGGTCGGCGCAGGTACCGAAGTACTGCTTGCCCTTGGCGACGAAGAGAGCGTTAAGGCCCTTGGCGTCGGTGGACTTGCCAGTCAGACCGGAAGCCGAGCTGGTGGTGGAGTTGGAAGAACCAGCCTCAGCAGAGACGCCGGTCGAAAGAGCCGGGGCGGCAGCGGAGACGCCAGTGGCAGCGGCCTTGACGGGAGCCGCCTCAGCGGCGGAGGAAGATGAGCCATCAACGTAGATCACAGGGCAGTCGTTGGAAGAGGCGGCGGCGGCAGCGACAGCGACACCAGTTCCGGCAACACCAGTACCAATAGGAGCGGCTCCAGTACCGACGGGAGCGGAGCCAGTGCCAGTCGGGTAGACTGGAGATGCAACAGGAGGAGAGGCCTCAGTAGGAGCTGCAACACCAGCGGCGGCGGAGGAGGCACCAGCAGCAGGGGCATTGCCACCCCAACCGCCATGGCTGCCCCATCCACCATTGCTACCCCATGAGCCAGCCCATTGCGGCTGGGCAGCAGGAGCAGCGACCGCGCAGCCAGCGACGGCGGCGGTCAGAGCGAAAAGATCGGAACGCATGTTGTATAAGTTCTCGGCAGAGATTTAGATATCAGTATGAAGAAAACGAAGGAAGGACGCGATGAATTGATTCAATGAACGAAAGAGTGTATGAATGAAGCGAGCCAGTCGCTTGAACGGTTAGGTAGTAGAAAGAGCTTGATAGAGAGAGGAGACCAAGCAATGCTAAGAGCGCAGGAAAGGCTTCTTGTACTTACAGTGCTCTCCCCGGAGGAGCAGGTATGGGCTAGTGAAACGCGTCGTATGCCATCATCACAGTATATGGTGATAGTGGACCAGAGGATCGCGACTATTGTTTGTATGGTGGCATCAGATAGACAGAGCGGCCAGAAATAAACGAGGTCGAGGTGAGGTGCTGGGGGCAGGCAGGCGGTATAGTCCGCTTGTGGTTGCTTGAATGCTTCACGTTGGCAAGCGGCGCGTGGAGATTGCGTGTGGAGGCGTATAACTGAAACGTCGCTTCGGCATTGCGCCAGCCAAAGCAGGAACTTGTCCGCGATGAAGTTGCGGCGCATCCACTCTGGCTCATACTAGCTGAGCCGGCGCGAGGTTCGGCGCAAAGCAAAAGGGACACAAGACATCGCGCCAAACGCTGGTGGCTGTAATGGCATTGCTTGCCCTCTTCAAGGTCGAAAGCTCCCATGTCCAAAAGGTCCGAGCAAGAGCATCTTCGTTCTTGATCCTCGGCAGATGATGCGGCCCCAATATCGACCCTTGGCGGAACACCATAATGTGACGACGAGTCCTTTCTTGGTCCTCGTACAGACTTTGGTGAGGCCTGGCAGTCCGGTGCAAGTTTCCTGATGGTCCAGTCGGCTTCATTCAGTCGACACCGTGCTCGCAATAGAGGCGTGCCATGCTGTAGATTGATGACGACAGCTACTTCAAGGCGGCCACCCAAGAGATGTAATGTTCACACTGCGACGGAAGTCAACTGTTTTCCTTTGGATGATTGATGAGATGGGCAAGTGCAGTCGGGCAAAGAACGCAGGCAAGAGGCGCCTGCATGTAGAAAGCACGAAAGAACACAGCCGCGAACGACGAGGCTTCTTATATATGCAGCCTGCAAAAGCCCTATCGAGGGCTCGCAACGCCTTTGCACGAGTGATGGTTCACATGTAGGGTTGCAGAGGGCTGAGAAGGGATGTGCAAGTAGGGTTTGGCAAGCAGGAAGCTTGCTTGGAGCCAGCCAGACACGTGCATGCAGCTGCGTGCAGCGATGAAAATCTCGAGAACCAGAGAAGAAGATATTACCTGGCAACGATGTGTATGATATGATGTATTGTGTCATGTTCAGTTGTATTTGGATAATACTTGGTTCTCTCTTCCGTTGCAGAACGACACTTCCAACGTGAGTTACAGGCTAACTCGTACCACAACATTACCTCAAGTGTACGTAGTAAGAAGTGTTAATCAAATTTTTTAATACAATAGTCTTTTGTTCAGACACAATGAGCAGCGACGTGAATCCCTACCTCCTACCTCCTTCCTCTCCGCCACTCCTCCCGCGACCAGTTTTTGTTTGATATCGCCGGGCCCTGAAAAGATCTGTCCTGAAAACCCATACGCCAAATCCCATCCTATGCAATACATAAACAACGATCAGGAAAAGCAGAAGCGTTGATCTATCCTTCTAGCCTCCCAGCCTCCAATCGCCACAAAACACATTTTTCTCTCTTTTGATCTTACACTTTTTTCCCGCCATAAATTGTGGTTTACAAGAAAACAAAGACTCAAGGGAAATTAGATGGCCTGGCTTGTTCAAGCCTTCTTGGCTTCCTCGGCCTTCTTGTCGGCGGCCTCAGAAGCAGCCATGGCGTTCTCCTGCTTCTTGACCTCTTCCTCAGCCTCGTCGATGTCGTCCCTGTCGTTGGGGACCTGCTCGCCACCGCGAGCGTCGTTCTGCGCGGCTTCCTCCTGGATCAGCTCTTGCTGCTCCTTGAGGACTTCCAGACGTTGCTTGTTGGTAGCGGCGCCCTCGGCGTTGTGGACTTCGAGCTCGATCTCGTGGAAGAGCTCCTCAGGGATGGAGCTAAGAACAGCTTGCAGAGCGTCGAGCAGAGAGTCGAACTCGGCTTCCTTGCCTTGGGTGTACATGAAAGCGTTGCTCAGGACCAGGAGGGTGGAGGGAACGCCATACTTGAGACGCAGGTCGAGCCAGAGGGCGAGGTCGTCGCGAAGGCGAGCGGGAGACATGCCGTGGGTGCGAAGACCACGGGAAGCGCAGGCAGTCTGGAGCTCGGGGACGGAGAGCGACTCGACGCCCTCGTAGGAGATGGCGCGGTCATCACGCTTGATCTGGCGCATGCGGTGGCGAACGGTGTAGCGCAGCATGGCGTCGGTGCCGAAAGTGCTGAGGTTCATGTAGCGGCAGATGCCGACGAGCTGAGGACGGGACAAGTTGTCAAGTGTCAGGTCATCCTTGAACAGCTTGCAGACCTTGACGACGTCAGCCTTGGTGGGCGACTCGCCAGTGGTGCGAATCTTGCGGAAGAACTCGGTGAACTCCTGCTTCTGCGCGTTGGCGGTGCTGATTGGAATACCGCTCTCCTTGAGTGTCTGGCGGAGGAAGCTGGAAACTTCCTTTCTTGAGCTCCTCAGCTTCACGGCCTTGCCGTCCTTGCTCTTAGCGTCCTCGAAAGTGCTAGGAAGCATGTTGGGGAACAACTTGAGCGCTACAGGGAGCAGAAGCTCGGCGAAAGGCACCAGGACGAAGGGCAGGAAAGGGACGAGACGACCAACGTCGATCACTGTTCTCTTCAGCTGCCTGTGTTCTCTCCTTGTGAGTTCGTATCCCGCAGCCATCTTCAGCACCAGCTTGCTGGAGATCTTGATCTCAGTGCCAAGCAGCTTCGTACCGTCCCAGTAGTGGTGGACTTCCTTCATAATCTTTTGCCTCAAAGTCATGCTCTTCTTCTCCTCCGCTTTCTTCGCCGTCGCCTTCTCATGCGCCTTCACTTTGTCATCGAGAACGTTGAGTGTCGCGGTCTCCTCGGACGCAGTCGGCGCATGCTCAGTCGGTTGCGACGCAGGGATGGCGACATCAGGTGGGTTCGAAGTGTCGGCCTTCTTGGGCTGAGAAGCTATGGGTTGCTGGTCTAGAGGCTTTTTCGCCTGCTCAGCGCTGAAGCCCGGAGGCGGGTAGTTCGCATTGTTGGAGCGGTTTGATGTGTCGGTGGAGTTGTATCTGGACTGTGCAAGGAGGGCAATGACTGATGATTGCCTGGGAAGGCGAGCCTGGCGCTGGACGGCGGCGCGAGCACCGTTTCTGAGGACCAAGGGGGCCAGCTGACTGGCGGCGCGGGAGGAGAGCATGATGCTTGCGCCTGCGGATGTATCGGAATGGGGCGAAGGGTATGTCCAGCAGTTAGGAAATGTATATCGCTAGAGATTAGAGGGCGCGATGTCGAGATGGGTGTAGAGGGTCGAGATGGGGAATGTCAAGAGAGGGAGATGCGAAAGAGAGAGCGGGCGAAGGATTGATGTCACAACAGCTCGATCCAACGTTTCGTCCCAGGGACCATTCAATTCTAGAAAACTTCGCCGCGAAAGGAAGGAAGCCGGCAGCAACGCGGCACGCTGCTGTTATGCAGGGCAAATTGCTTCTTGAAACTGCGCATGATCCAACAATAAAGGAATTACCGTGTTCACTGTAAGCTATTGCTAAATCATCACTGAGGTTTGCTTTAAGGCTTGACAGCCCCATTTCCAGAGAGGGTGCATCACCGCCGAAACGGAGATGATTTGCGGTCTTACAAACATGAAGCTTTCGCCCCTTGTTCGCCGCGCGAGACGAACGTGTTCAGTGCATCCTTCTGGTCAATCGTTTCAGTAGCAACTCGGTATGTATAGGTCGTCTTGGCTCTACTTTGACAACTCGTGCTGAATCTTGACATGTCTCAGTGGTCGACACCTTGGTTATTCTATGCTGCGCCAGAAAGCAGCGTCTTTGTCATTGGAGGTTGTATCTATCTCTGGACACGGTCGGACTCGGTCGGCATTCAGAATGGCAACGATTGCTATAGATCTCTTCTCTGACCCAACATCTACCACGGACAACGAGTAAATGCATCCGAGTCACTTTTCGCAATTTCACATCGCTTCAAATATCAGCGCAAGTCCCAGCGGGAGGATTGTACAAGATAGGATATGTGAATCGATGAGCCATGGAACCATCGAACTGATGGATCTGAGCGAGTTCACTGCATTATGCCTCTTGGTCCTGCCTTCCAGTACTATCAAATCCGGTTATTTACACGTACTCGATCACAAAGAGCCGGGCAAGCATTTCAAATTAATAACAATTAGGGCGGCGATGTCGCAATTCCCAACATGCCTTATCGGCACTTTAGGCAAGCCATAACCGCGGCTCCTTCGCGTATGCTTGTGTCTCACGGCCGAGTATCTGGGCATGCGCGAGGATGATAAACATTGGTATAGTTTAATGCGGAGTATGCTATGTGTATCAGTATGCCGAGTGTGATGGGAGATCAAATGCCTTGACAGAGGCTACCTCCTACCTCTGCACTCTTATAAAGTCGATGTGTCTCCCGGCGTGTCGATCAGCTTATCAGGCCATCGCTGCAGTGAGAACGGATGGGCGAAGCCGCGCGGAAAGCGACAAGCCGGGTGAATGTTGAGGTGCTTGGTCGGCCGCCCGTTCGCCCTCGGCGTGTAACATTAAACTCGTCCCGCTCGGCAATCAAGCACAATCACAAGCACCACTACCACCACCACCTGTGCCATATTCACACCGCAACATCCTGCAGTCACTTTCTCTCCCACACACTCTCTCTCTCTCTCGCCATTGCCTCATCCAAACCTTCTGTACAATATGCGCTGAACATTTTCGCACACTCGGCGCCTCGAGCCTCTCACCACTAACTACCGCGACCATCCGCTTTCGCGCGCCCTGCCCACCACATTTATTCGATCGATAGCACGCCTTCTGCCAGAACCACGTAAACCCACAGACTCGCCCAGAAAATCATAATACAGCGACCATGCGTCTCCGGAAGGCCGCTCGCATGATCCTTATTGGCGCTCCAGGCGCTGGTAAGGGCACTCAGTCCACTCGCATGCTGGAACGCTACGAACAATTGTCCACAATCAGCTCTGGCGACTTGCTCCGCGAGAATGTGCGCAACAGAACACCACTTGGTGCGCTCCCCTCACTATCAACTATCTCATGATTGCGTCCGCTAACACGTCACGCGACACAGGTATCCAAGCCGAACACCTCATGAAAACTGGCGCCCTGGTCTCCGACAGCATGATCCTCCGCCTTATTCGAAACTCTCTCACAAATCGCGGCTGGCTCGTCGAGCGAGGAGGAATGCGACCTATGACCCTCAACTCGGTCGTCAGCTCATACACCACGTCTGGCCTGCAAGATTCGATGATGGGAGACGAGCACATTACAAAGAATATTCCTCGAGACCACGAGTGGGATCGTGAATACGAGTTCACTGACCACCCAGATGCATCTTTCATTCTGGACGGATTCCCGCGCAACGAACACCAAGCAGAGCAGCTGGACGAGCTAGTCCCTATGAACTGGGTCGTGAACATGAAGGTGCCCTCGGACGTCATTATGGACCGCATTTGCAACCGCTGGATTCACACTCCGAGTGGTCGCACATACAACACTACCTTCAACGCGCCTCAAGTGCCCGGCAAGGACGATGTGACTGGTGAGGCGCTGTCTCAGCGTGAGGATGACAAGCCGGAAGTTTGGCAAGCAAGATTGAAGCAATTCGAGGACGCCAGTCTGCCATTGCTGGAGCACTACGACAAGCTTGGCGTGTTATGGACAGTTAACGGGAACACCTCGGACGAAATCAGCCCGAAGCTTTTTGCCGAGTTCGAGAAGCGCTTCGCGAAGGCTTGAACGAAAAAGATGAGTCTTAAAATTGACAAAGAATGAGAGGCAGTGGCTATGGCGATCGATCGCCATTCGCGCGACACACGATTGGCAACCCTTCACCAGAGTTGGCGGCGTTACGGTGATGAGGCGACATTTGTACATGGGACGGACTTTTTGCTATTTCTTGCAAGATACCAAATTGTTACGACGCGGAATTTCCGGATTATCAACGGCCTAGGAAGAACAAGGGTCAAAGGATGAGTCGTGGGTTCACAGCTTTAGCGGGCCCAAAAGGTGACCACCAAGGTAGCTCCCATCAAGGTAGAGTACCAATGTTATATGACGAAATCAAGTTTAAAGACTACCATGCTCTATACGCGTATTGACTTTGCGAATACATACCGCTATTTTCCTGCGTTGCTTTTATAACAACAAACTCCACAGAAAGACAAAACAACCAGCAGTGAGTGGCAGCGAACCACTCGATCATTTCCAACCATGCTCCAACCAGACCCTTCACCAACATCCGCAGCAACCCTCCCGACAATTCACGACGTCCTAATCATCGGCGCCGGACCCAGCGGCCTCGCAGTCGCCGCCCGCCTCCGCGAACACACCCCGTCAGCCCTCTACACCGACGAAGAGCACCGCCGCTTCCACTGGCTGCGCAAACACGCCGACCACTCCAGCGTCAAAGACCGCCGGACCGGCCGCGTCAAAACCGCTTCCCATAGCCCCTCCGTCCGCGACCTGCTGGTCCTCGACGCCGAAGGCAGCGAATGGCTGGCCCGCTGGAACGCCCTGTTCGCCGCTTTCAGAATCTCGCACTTGCGCAGCCCGATGTTCTTCCACCCGGACCCAGGCGATCGCGACGCGCTGCTGGCTTTTGCGCACGAGAAGCAGCGCACCGACGAGCTGGAGGAGATCGCCGGGTGTGTGGGCAAGGAGCTCAGCAAGCACAAGCAGAAGAAGAGGCGGCGCGAGATGTGCGGTGGGAAGTGCAGCGGCGGTGGTGGCAGGAGTTCTCAGGCGATGGCGCCTTGCACCGTGGACGAGAGGGACCGGAAGGACTATTTCACGCCTTCGAGGGGGATGTTTGGAGATTTCGTGAGGGGGGTTGTGGGCAGGTATGGGCTCGGGGCACAGGAAGGGGAAGGGGTTGTGAGGGAGGAGAGGGTTGAGGATGTCAAGTATGGAGTTTTGCCGCAGTTTTCGGCCGAGGGTGGCAGTGAGAAGCTGTTTACTGTGCGCAGTCAGGGTGGCGGTGTGCATTATGCTAAAGCGGTTGTGCTTGCTGTCGGGCCGGGGAATGCGCCTTGTATTCCGGCGCCTTTTGAGGGGATTGGAATGAAGCATGAGGCTGCTTGTCATGCGCTTACGCTTAGAGGGGACTGTGGGTTGCCCAAGGCGTTGAGGGCTAAGGTTGCCGCTGGGAAGAGCACGAATGTTCTTGTTGTTGGAGGCGGGTTGACGAGTGCTCAGACTGGGGATTTGGTGCTGAAGCAGGGTGTGACAAAGGTTTGGCATTTGATGAGGGGGACGCTTAAAGGTATGTCCTTGCAGATTGTGTGGTTGTGTGAGGATTCTGGCTGACGGAATGATCGATCAATCAGTGAAACCTTTCGATATTGATTTGAACTGGATGAGCAAGTTCAGGAACCAAGAGAAGGCTGCCTTCTGGATGGCTGACGATGATTACGGTATGTGCTACCTTCCTTTTTGCCATATGCAAGAGACAACTCAACTGACAAGATACTCCAGAACGAGCAGACATGCTCAAAGAAGCCCGCGGCGGCGGTAGCATCACACCACGTTTCGCCAAAATCCTCCTCTCGCACGTCCATTCTGGCCGCACTGCTCTCCACTACAACACCACTGTGCAATCACAAGCCTACAACACCGACTCCCAGACCTGGAGTCTCACCACCTCTCCTCCAATCCTCGACCTCCCTGAAATCGACTACATCTACTTCGCCACCGGCGTGCAAAGCGACATCTCGACCCTCCCTTACATGCAATCGATCGTCTCAGAGTACCCAATGGAAACCTACGACGGCCTACCAGCGCTAACGGACGATCTAGCCTGGCGAGACGACGTCCCCCTGTTCTGTGCTGGCAAGTTTGCGGGGCTGAGACTCGGGCCTGGCGCTGCTAATCTCGAAGGTGCGAGGGCTGGGGCCGAGCGGATTGTGCTTGCTGTTGAGAAGATGTTGGGTTCTGGGGAGGAGAAGTCGAGGAGGGATTCGGGGTATGAGGGTGATGGGGATGTGGTTGATGGGAAGAGGTATGAGGCTGGGTTGGGGAGTCGTTACGAGGCGTTGAGTATGGACGAGTGATCCATCCGTTGCTATAGACATTGGTGACACGGTCGGTGGACTATGTAACGAATGTAACGAATTGTTGTCATAAAGATCTGATATCTCCCCCAACAACCATCCCCGCCGAGAGCACGACAAATTTGATGAGCGAATGGCATGGGCTCAAGGAACCTCATGGGGCGGCATGTACAGCAATCATTGGAAGGCTTGCTTTGAGCGGGTTGAAGGTGCATCATCTGGAGCTTGGGGTCTGATCTCACGGCTCCTTAAATCTGTCCTGTGTGAATGACATCGGTGATTGCTTTTTTGGGATTTCTAGGATGCGTTCATGTGCACGTGGTCGAGGAGGTTCTTTTGGTACTCGGCATGTCAAGACATCATTTCCACGACTGTATAACTACCACGTTTTGATCCAAGCGCCAACAAGCTCCGTGTTAATAGGCTCGCTGCACCGCAGTGTCTCGCTGGCCCTCTCCGTATCTTTGGTGGCAAGACGTGGTAAAGACATGCCTTTCGAGCTGAATCCCTCGTAGAATTCCAAAAGCTTGATCGCCGGCTTCTTCTCCATTTCCTCGGCCGTCTCAGGACAGCTTCGCAAAGCCTGGATCCAGGACTCGAACGTTACGGGTTTGACCCGCTTGCCTGCACTTTCTTCGAGCGCTCTAGAGATGCCCGGAACCAAGTCTGGCCATTGGACTATGGAAGGGTTCACTAGATGGTAAGCACGAGTGAGATCTTCGCCGTCGTTCGTTCCGGTCGAGCGAGCCAGTGTGGCCTCCAAAACTACTCTGGCAGCAGTGTCCATGGGCACCCAGTCGACTACGTTCTGGTTGCCGAGCGTTTGTGGAACCATGCCCATCTCTTTGGAGGAGATGAAAAGACTTGGGAGCCACTCATGGCGATTCCAGGCACTGCTTGCATCACTTGGCCCGGCCAACTGACCGCATCGGACGACTGTCGATGAAATGCCTGCCTGTTTCGCGGCGGACGCGAGAATGCATTCGGCCACGTGCTTTGATTCGCCGTAGCCCTGAGGCAATGAGACGGAGTGATCTTCATAAATTTCCTCTGCTACAAAGTCACCGGCGGCAAATGACTTCTGGCGCGGGAGGTTACTGACTCCTGCGATCGAGCTGATGAAGACAATGTGTGCGCGATGCTGAGACTCGTTGCTGAAGTCGACCACCCGACGCGTGCCAGCAATATGGGTGTCCTCAAAGGACGCCACGGTCTTGTTGAAATCGACCGCCCATGCGTTGTGTATGAAAGTATCGACGCTACGCAGGAGCTCATCGTAGACCTCCTGCGGAAGGTTGAAGTTGTCTTTCGCGAAGTCGGTCTGCAAGAAGGTGACCTTTGCAAAGTCTGGTGTGGCCCCTCTTTCCTCAAAGCGCTTGCGGTTGCGTTCCGCGGAATCAGCGGAGCGGTTCATACAGTAGATCTTTGAGACGTTTGGCGAAGCAATGAGCTCTTGCAGAGTGTAGTTGCCAAGAGATCCGGTCGAGCCAGTCAAGACTACAGTGCGGTTATGGGGATCTGGACGCTTCGCAGGTCGAGATGTTGATTGCAACTCCTTCGTGTATTTGTCAATCATGCTGGTCATGATCTGCTCGCGGCTCAGGCACGCGCCAGCAGAGGAATCCTCATTGCTATCACGACAGAGGTATCTGGCGAGTGCGTTGACCGTGGGATACTGATAGATGACTTGAGGCAAGATCTGATCGTCTCTGATCTCAGAGTAGGCGGCGGTCAACGCCTTGGACAAACCAAGCACTTGCAGTGAATCGACACCATAGTTGAAGATATCTGCGTCGTCAGCCGCATCTTGTGGGAAAGGAAGTCCCTTGATTTCGATGGCAGCGCGGACCAGGGCTTTCGTTTGGTCAAGATCAGCGTCTGACCTGGCCTTACCAAGCTTGTCTTCGGTTGACTCATCGCCGTAGAGAACGTTGATTTCATTCTCGTAAGCTTTGATTGTTTGCTTGCGAATGATGCTGCCCTTCGCCGCTCTGATGAATGGCTTTTCGCGCTTGGCAATCAGAATCATGGATTTCCAGATTCTTCCTTGGCTCGAACTGGTCTTGTTGATCTGCTCGATAGCTGGCCATAACTCATTCACAAGGCTGATTTGGTCCACGTTATCCGGTAAGCTTTCCCACGCTGGTTCAACGATCAAAGCTGTCTGGAAACGAGCTTGCCCAACGACTAATGCACCGCGTACGAGGGCAAGGCCCTCCAAGGCCTTCTCAAAGCCGACGGGATTGTACTTCTCGCCATTGCTGAACACGATCACATCGTCTCTGCGACCCCTGTAAGTCCAAAGGCCAGGTTTCTCGGGATGCGGTGCAAAGAGGTCTTTCGTTCGCCATTCCTGCAGTTCCGGGAAGGTGTGGAAGACCGCTTTGGATGCCCGGTTGCCTCCCCTCTTGATAACAAGTTCCGACAACTCTTCATCTGCCGGTTCCATCACGAAGCCATTCCCTGGAATCCACTCGAAATATCTCCAATCATGCGGGTCTTGCAAGACCAGTCCTTGCAGGATGCATGCTTCAGTTGAACCGATGATGCTTTGCAGTTGAGTGAGCTTGCATAATTTGTCTCCAGTCTCATTTGCCAGTGGACCACCGCCAAAGACGATGAGCTCGAGTTTCGCGAGAGTATGAAGCCCATCGTCTGTGGCGCAGAGCTCTTCCAGCAAAGACGGAGCAAATGCGCCTGCCTTGGGCTGCGCTTCCTTCAAAATTTGTGCAATGGATATCGCATTCGCAGGTCGATCCGCCGAAGCCAGTATCAAATTGTCTGCAGCGCATATCGTCCTAACCATTGAAATTATTCCAAAAGCGTGGAAGAAAGGCATTGGACAAAAGATCTTCCCGTGGCTTACAGCCCAGGAAAGGTATGAACTCTGGCGACCTTGTGGAGGAGAAAACGAGTTCTTAGGGTCCACACATGAGAGCCAGCCATTCGTCAGAAAGATGGGTTTAGGTGTACCGGTACTTCCAGAGGTATGCATCACCAGAATTTGATCATCGCAATCAACGCTGCCTCGACTCTTGTAAGGTCCACGAGTCTCACCTTGCTGGACCAGATCGTCGAAGCGGGGGATCGAGTACATCCGAATCTCAGGCTTTGCACATCTGGCAATCTCAGCTTGACGCTCCATCTTTGAGTCGTAGAATAGGCACGTTGCGTTGACCGCGTTGAATAGCGATGACTGGTCTTCCTTGGAGTTTCGTGGCGACGGCAACATAACGATGTATCCGGCTTTGGCAAGACCGATCATCGCGACGGGGTTGCACTCATCGGTTCGACCCATGAAAGCTACGACAGTTCTTCGATCACCACTTCCGTGTGTTCGCTCCACAAAGTGTGCAAAACCGTCGACCGCGAAGGCGAACTGCTGATACGTGATGTGTTTCCAACCAGATGATAGATCCGACGATTTCGGAATTGACACCCATCTTCGATCCGGGAACTTCGTAGCTGTCTCAGTGACAAGCCGGTCGAGGGAAAATCCTGCTGAGTCGCTTGACAGTTGTTTGCAAGTAGAGTTGTCCATGTCGATTGAGATTCAAGATGTGATGGGTTTGTGACAAAGATCAAGGTCGGGGGTTCAGGTTGCGAGAGGCATATTTATGTCTTGAAGGGAAACTGCTTGGGCCGGACAGGCCCACGTTACGAGACTCTCATTGCTTTGCCATCAATGCATTATTGTTCTCGGTGCACTTCTCTCGATGTCCGAGTACCGTGCCACGTCATGAGCAGTACGCTGCACAAGAAGGTTGAGGATACACGGGTGTGGGGGATTGTATGAGGCATATTCGCACGCAACGCGGTGATTAACAAGGCGGATAGGAAGGCCGGCATCGCAACATCCGCAACACGCCATCACTAAGGGCCTCGGTCCGATGGGTGGTGCGTTAAAAAGCGCCAGGCAGAGTCGGTACAGCTTGAATATCATCCATGTCCGCAAAAATTCCGCTGCGTGCGAGCGTTGTTTCAAAGGTCCCCAGGCATAGGTTTCCAGGCATAAAAGGAATTTCGGAGGATTTATTTGAACGAGAGGCGAGAAATATGTCATTTAGACTTCGCTGAACTTGCCGGTCTACCGGGTAAATTTTGTAGCGGTGTCTTCGTAAACGTCTCGCGTCTTAACAGATAAGGTATTGATTTAAGGACACGGGGAAGAACATCATTAATGACAGAGAGACAGGCATCGATGCCATCGTCAGTAATTCCTACGCGTCTGTTTTGATGTATTCATGTGTTCACTCATTCGTTTGGTAAAGCTTATGGTGGGCATTTTGCGGGTTACGATGCCGCTATTAAATTAATCGAATTTGCCTATGCGTTGCATATCTCAGATACATATTTATGAATCCTTCGAGATAAGCTATGCCGGCCGGCGCGGCGCGGTCCCAAACCATCTTTGAGGCGTAGGGTTTGGGTAGTATCCAAACCCAAGCACATCATTTCAGGCTTGGTGTTAACATCGTTGTAAAGTGCTTCATCCGCCAAATGTTTTGCTGTCGCAGGTTTCGATAAGCTAGGAAGAGCTGTGATGCAAATTGATTATTCGTGACAAGTCGTATAAGTTGTATATTCTAATCTATTCTGTTTGCGGATGTGGTTTTCTAGGATGAGCTTTTCCAGGCAGCGAGTCCTCGACAATCAAACAGTGTTGCTGTTGTCAGCACAACTCCAAGCTGCGGACCCATCATCAGAAGCAAAGGTATCAATCAGGCCGACCACTGACCCGTAAGTGCCAGCGACCATGAGGAATGTGCCGATCAAAATCACAAGCACGCACCAGGCGACCATAGCGGTCCAGCGGGCGGAGCCTCTGTTGTACGCGTGCCAGTTATCGTACAGCCACATGATACCTTCCGGCTGGAAGCAGAGCAAGGTTCCAAAGAGAGCACCAACAAGGGATACGAGACCGCCAAACGCAGGGATACCGCTGGCGATGCAGTATGCGATGATAGTAGTAACGGCAGTGCATCCGAGCCAGGTTGCCCAGTGGATGACGCTGTTCGCCGTCAAATGCTTTGAGCCTCGCAAGATGCGAATAAAGATGTATTTGGCGGTGATCTGTCGGGTGTTAGCAAGTGCTACTTAAGTTTCAGGTTACAAGATTGTGGCTTACATGAAGGTACAGGGTCATAGACATGATCAGACCAGGAATAGCAAGACCGTAGCAGACTTTCTTCATCAAGACTCCAGCAGATCCAAGGGCGGGCGACGCAACATAGTCGCCACAGTAGTAGTAAACGACAATGCCGATAGTAAGATAGACACTGGTCGCAATGCCACGGCAGAGCGCAAGAGCTTTGGGATATTCACGTGGGTCTGCCATCTCTGAGATGACAGAAAAGTAAGCCGGAACGCCACAAAATGCGAAGATGATAGAAGCAATAGCTGCCATGGCTTCCGCAAATGTAGGCGTGCCAAAAAGCTTCCATGTCGAGACGTAGGGGCCCTCTTGAGGCGCCTCCGCTGGACGATCCTGGACACCAACTGCGACAGTAAGCGAGAATACTAAGAAAATTGTTAGCGACGCCGAGAAAAGTCATAGACGATGTGCTTATTTACCAGCTGCTACGATGCTGATCATTCCCACCCAAGCGAGCCAGCTCATTTTGCTCAGCGTCCTGACACTGGACACAAGGAATCCGATGATTGCTGATACCGCTACGAACACGGCAGTGCAAGTTCCATGATGAGAGATAGCATTGAGGCCAATCGAGACACCAAGAAGTCCAGATGCTGCGACAAAGATCCAGAGCAGGCAAAAGGCGATAGAGGCGACTTCTTGCCCAACAGGTCCAAAGATGATTGCGGCAGTGTCTGCGAAGCCATAGGCTTCAGGGTGCTTCAGCTTGAAGACACCTACGACATATGAAGACCAGGTGGTGATTGCTGAAATGACCAGAAGGACGATGATACCAGGAATCAATCCCAAAGTGCCGAAGGCCTGGGGAATCGACAAGATGCCAATCCCCATTTCGGACTTCATCATGAGAATGGACGCGCCTAACCATGTGACAGCGCGGTAGTCTGGTCCGCCCTCCTCGACAGCGCCGAAGACAGCATCCTGGGCTTCGACGTTCTTGTCATCGTGCACATGGGCGTATTCGTCGTCGATATTTTCAGGCTTCTCCGAGTAAGATGTCATGGTGGATGGGTATGTTCTGGAAGCAAGATGAGAGCACTAAAGTCACATAAGGAAGAAGTAGCATAGTAACACAAAACAGTACTCCTCGCGCCTTGGCCGGGTGGATATTCTCGTAATTGGCAACTGATAGCCTCGGGCACTGACATCTTACCATATCCCGACTGTCCTGTCTCATGTCTTGGGCATGATTGGATGCAAGATCTGATACCGCTGGGCGAAGTTGAGCCGCTTTTTCGGCTCATCCTTCCTATTGCGGCAAAGCCGATCCTGGGCGCCACAGCCGAAGTCTTGTCTGAGAATCATCGAGCTTAGTTTTTGGACAGAATTTGAAGCTGGCTGTGTAAGCGTGGCTGATTTGCTTGAGAAAATCTTCAGAAACCCTCATTCGAGACTCCCCAAAAAACGGTTTCCTCCGCACAATATGATGCTTCTTACGAGAGAGAAACACTTAGCACGACCCCTTCTCCGCGCGTCTCCCCAACACTGCGGAGGGTGTGCCTTTCCATATGAAGGAGATGTGTGTCATCGAAACTGATTCCCCAACATGAACTCGGCTCCTCCACGGTCTTACTGATTCGTCCACCATCAATATTCGAGCAAGGGGGTGAGAATGCTGTTTCCGCACATCATCGATATCTCATGGGGACCATCTCATTTTCCAAACACGACAACAGTGCCAAAGAGAACGCATGAGAATGCTGACGCAAGAGACCCGATCGAGCATGACGAAATCGATGGCCAAGCTCGAAAAAGTTCTCCAAGTCATGGTCAACCCAAGATTTTTCCCCGGCTCGGGCGCAGTGGCCGTTTCGCAAGGCTATCGTCGGGCTTACAAAAGTGTGCTTCGGACGGGCGACAGTTGACGAACATCAGCTCATATACTGTCTGTCGTCAGAGAAACCGCGACCGCGGAAGTCGCTCGTTGGTGGAGCCGAGAGGTACCCCGGGCCACATGGCAAGACACCCCATGGAGTTGAATCTTCGATTACTGCTGCTGACGATCTGCAAAATTCGAATATTCGATTCTGTAAATCATCGTCTGCACCAGGCTCAGCATGTTCCTTCAGGCTGTTGATCATGTCCGCGTAAGTCAGTATCTTGAGCTAACTTAGCGACCAAGAGCAGAGACTCCTGCACTCCCAGTGCATTGTCCGGGGGTCTCTGAGGCTCATGCGTAATACAAACTGGGCTCTCAATCATATATTTATAGGAACAGATCGACAACATCGCACTCGCTTTGAAGACGAATTGCACAGGAGGCGAAGATGAAATTTACAAGAGGGGTTGACTCAACCTGCATCATTGATGCTACCACGAACTGATTGCGTGCGAAATTCGACCCTCAGCGGCTGACATTTGCAATGTACCGCCGAAAAGCTTACGAATCCGCTTAGGAGACTGATTACTCGATTCCAAAAGAAGCATCGCAGAGTCGGCCTCGGAAGACTCGGAAGTTAAGGATACAATCTTCATCAACCCTGGCATACAATTGTTCAATTGCAGCTGACTCGTATGTCATACCTTCGCAGTCTGACTGCAGTAATCGGCACATGTTAAACAGATTTGAGCTCACTTGGCGTAGTTTTTAGCCGCCTTAGATTCCGTACCCCTCAAGTCTGCATGGTCACAATTCTACCAGTTGATACACTTGCTAAAACGTTATCATCCGCTTACATTAGCGAACCAACAGAATCCTTGCCTCGCGCGATGCAAAATGCAACTCCTTATGCAGGCGGAGGTGACCCCGCTTTCGAAGAGGATGTGACCGACCTCCGTGCTGAGAAATGATTACAGGCATGTGAAAGCTGAATTACAGCAATATCTTTATCTTAAATATCGAGGTCACAATCCCAAACCTTAGGTTCTGGCCAACAGATTCTACCTTTCAATACCACAGCACCTCCAGGTCCAAACATGACAGTGAAGGTTATCGATCTCGATGCGCTTATTGTAGGCGCAGGATTTGGTGGCGTATATCAGCTGAAACGACTGAGGGATGAGGGCTTCAACGTTAAGTTGGTCGAAAGCGGGACCGATTTTGGAGGAGTCTGGTAAGAAAGGCCGACGATCGAGAGGAGCATGGTCTTGAGTGAGTTACTTCAGATTTGACATACCGCACAGGTATTGGAATCGCTACCCAGGCGCCAGAGTCGACAGTCCTGTTCCACACTACGAGTTTTCCGATCCTGGTCTGTACTCTGACTGGGCGTGGTCTCAGCGCTTCCCAGGCTCAGCGGAGATCCGCAAGTACTTTCGTCACGTCGCCGACAAGTGGGATCTGGACAAAGATACCGTTTTCCAAACAACAGTCAACAGTGCCATTTGGGACGACGCTGAGAGCCGTTGGATGATCCACACAAACAACAACGTCGCCTATAGGTGCCAATTCTTCTTACCCAACACCGGCATCGCAGCGAAACGGCACACTCCCAGTTGGGAAGGTATCGAAAAATTTGAGGGAAGCTGGATTCACCCATCATACTGGCCAAAGGAGGAAGCTGATCTGCGCGGCAAAAGAATAGCTGTCATCGGGACTGGTTCATCAGGTGTTCAGATTACCCAGGAGATTGCACCGCTAGCCAGCGAGTTCGTGCTGTTCCAACGCACTCCCAACCTTGCTTTACCGATGAAGCAGGTTGCATTTGCAGGGAAAGGCACCGAGATCGTCCCGCGCAGCGAGTATGAGTCTTTTTTCAACGGTCGAAAGGACAGCTTTTGCGGCTTCGACTACAGTTTCGCAAGCAAAAGTACTTTCGAAGACTCCACCGAGGATCGTCACAAGATGTACGAAGACTTGTGGAGCCATGGCGACTTCCACTTCTGGCTTGCCACATACTCGGACATGCTGTTTGATGACAATGCGAACACGGAGGCCTACAACTTTTGGTATGTACGCTGGCTTTCCAGAGCTCCAACCTCGTTGTCCACATATTTAAAGGTTAAGCTGACACGCAGCACTGCAGGCGTGACAAAGTACGCGCTCGCCTGCCCAACGAAAGGCTTCGTGAGAAATTTGCACCTACCATCAAGCCACATGCTTTTGGTTGCAAGCGGATCTCACTCGAGAATGAGTTCTACGAGCTCTTCGCCAAACCCAACGTGCACCTCGTGGACATGAAGGAGACACCTATAGCCGAGATCACTCCGAAGGGCATCAAGACCACCGAGAAGGAGTGGGAGTTCGATCTGATCGTGTGTGCGACAGGGTTCGATATGGTCACTGGTGGAATCCTAAAGATGAATGTCCAGGGTTCAGGTGGTCTTCCTTTGCAAGACAAATGGCAAAGCGGTGTAAAGACCTTCATTGGCATGTCAGTCAACGAGTTTCCTAACATGTAAGTACCAGCAACCCAAGAGGCTGCGGGAAACCAACTGACGCAACCCAGGTTCTTCACGTATGGCCCTCAAGCGCCGACGGCGCTCTGTAACGGACCATCGTGTGCCGAGCTGCAGGGCGAATGGATCGTATCGCTGCTCAGACATATGCGCGAAGGCAATCTTCGCACCGTGAATGCGACAGCTACTAGTGAGAACGCGTGGACAGAGAACATTTGGACGATCGCCAACCAGTCGCTGCTACCGAAAGCCAACTCTTGGTACATGGGCGACAATATTCCCGGCAAAATGCGCGAACCTCTGATCTACTTGGGAGGCGTTCCAAGTTACTACAAATTCATCAACGACTGTGCTGCCAGTAATTATGAGGGATTTGAGCTTGAGTAGGGCTACTAAGAGCGATTTTGGCGGGTCGAGATGAGAAGTAGCTAGTAAGGATGATGGAAGCGACGCGAAAGTCGCACTTTCCTGCGATCCACTTACAGCCATTGCATATTGAGTGACAGTTTCCACTTTAAACCTGGCCTTGAATCTTTGGGTGCCCTGGTCATGCGGTGCGGCGCAGCGTAGTCGCATTTCCACCGGGCTGTGTGCAGATTCGTCGACTTTCTGTGGACACGCTCCCTATTAAATGCGAGATGGAGCAATAACATCGCTCACGAACGCCACCTTGTCGCTGTCAGATTTGTCTCGAAACGAGTGTGTCTGTTGCAATAGCGCCAAAGAAAAAAAATCGTCAGCATGGAGCGATCAAACGAATGCGCAGCATGTGTGTGGGGGTGGAAACGAAAGCGAGATGTGGAACGAAGGCTGAACGAAGATGTGGATACACACTTCGAGGCTGAGCTCTCGAATCTCCTGCGATTCTTACTGTAAATCTGTAAACATACTATGCGATTTGGAATGCTTGCCATATGAAGCCATACAATTTGCTGCTATATAATCCTCGTAGCCTTTTGTAAAATGCCATCAACATCATCCAAACTTCAAGACTTTCACAACACTAGCGACCCAGCACCATGAAGCTCACCATCTGCGCAATCATGCCTTTCGCGACCATGGTTTTTGGGTTTGCCACTCCGAAAGGTCATGGCTATCGCGCTTCCGGGCCCTTTGACAGTAAATCAATCCATCAGGTCTTTCGTGTCGCGAAACGCTCACAATAGTTTCTCAGGTCGATCGCCGTGTCCAGGACTCAACGCTCTAGCCAACCATGGCTACCTCCCACATGATGGAAAGAACATAGACTATGAAATGATCAATGAAGCATCGCAAGAGGCTTACAACTTCGCGCCGGGCTTTTACATCGACGCTGTCAACATGGTTTTCCAGCTAGGAATCTCAACCACGAACCGACCGAATGAGACGTTCAACCTTCTCGATCTAGCCAGGCATGACGAGATTGAAGCCGACGGGTCCCTGACACGCAACGACATCTTCTTCGGCGATGACGTCCACTTTGACGCTTCAGTCTTCGCTCCCGTTGCGAAAGATCTCGGATTGGATCGTGACCATCGCGCGGACAGTTATGTCACAGTGGATACAGCAGCCAAAGCCACCAAGAATCGTCTCGAGCTCGCTAAGAGGGTCAACCCAGCTTTCAACGCTTCTGCGCATCAACATGCGACCGAGTACGGCACTACCGCTCTCTATCTTCTGACTGTCTGGGACGAGAAGAAGCAGGCTTCGCCGAAGTCCTGGGTTCGTGCTTTGCTAGGTAAGATGCTTTTTTGTCCACAAAGGTTCGCCCATGGGTAGTAGCTGACCAGCCACCAGCAGAAGATCGAATTCCATACAAGGAAGGTTATAGTAAAGGCGAGTCGGTGAAGACAATGGAGCAGATTGGCAACTTGACCCAGGCTGTCCGAGAGGTGGCTGGATGGAAGCCTTGAGCACCCAGGGTGGTTGTCGTCACACTTCAGTTGCGACCATCATGCAAGCCCGAAGGCGGAGTGATACCTGGTATCATACAGCTCGACATGGAACATGAAAGCGTAACATACGTAGTCGTCGCTTACCAAACCTCAAATAACAATTTGTGGTGACCCATTCAGTGGCTCAAGTCTGTCCCAGAATATTTGATTCTTGGTTTATTCTTTACTTGCTGCTCGTAAAAAGCATCATAGGCCGTAACAGCACAGCTGACATCCCAACTTCTCCATCAAACCTGAGAGTCAGAAGGCTAGCGAAACAAAGATTCCAAGAGGGGATCAGAAGGGATCTAACTTAATGAGTGACGAGAATCAAACGCAAGGAACAATCCGTTCCTCTCTCGTTTTATGCTTTCGGCCAGTCGCAGAAGTCGTTCAGGGCTCGGCCATTTCGATCTTTGCCGCCATCCTTGCACTTGTCTTTGCCGCAGTATGTCACAAAAGGCACATCCTCATTGCCCCTGCAATAGTACAGGCTCCAGTTCTCGCGGTTCGTGGTGGCACACTGTTCCGACCCCGCCGCGTTGAGTGAGCGGTCAAGGTTGGACTTGTAGTTCCTGTCTAAGTCGCCACCGCCAGTATTAGCAAGAGTCCAAACAGGTCGGATTACGTCAAAGAGTTCGAGCGAATTACCTATCGCCAACAAATCTTTGCCACAGTAGTACGTCCCCTCGCGGCAATCTTTCTTCGCTGCGGCAATGGGCGCAGAGATGGTGAAGATGGCAACCGCAGCCACAATGATAGAGGAAACAGAAGGCATCTTGATACTGATCCTTGGGAGAGATAATCGGTAGGCGTAGAGTGGTTTTGTGCAAGACTGCTTGAGTGGAGAAATGATCTTGATCTTGATCTTTGAAGCAGAAGTTATCTCGACGTCCTACATCGCACTTATATAGAACTTCAGCTTTAGGCAGCTTCGTCTCTAAGTTGGTCTTTCTAGTCGGCTGATGACCCTTTCCTGCCTCACCTGCGACCGGTGTGTATGATGTTACTCAATTTGTCCACAATATCATATCGAGAAGGCTTTGCGGCCGCCATCGTTCCGCGAAGTATGTCTGCCAAGGAGTCGTTTCTCCAACGCACCTTCGATGATAGCACAAGAAGCGAAATACTCACCTGACAATCTGATGGACTCCCAAGCCATGCCTTTAATGCAACTCTCGCGGTCAGCTTGAGCGGGAAGATCAACCAGCCATTGCCAGTATCGTGATACTTCGACATGAAGCTGTAGTGTCAGCCCAGCGTCAGAACATTGGCTGCTCTGAGGTAGTCACAGCTGTCATCCCTCCTCTGAGTCGCGTTTGGCGTATGATGGCTTGAGGCTGAGGCTATGGCGATGTAAACGAAGCGTGATGATCGCGCCCTACACATGACAGTCGGAGATTTGCGGTCGACCGATGATCACCAGATTCACATGCCATATCAGGACAGATGCGTTCGACTTAGCTGATCCATTGGGTAAATGCGTTTTAGAATCCGAGAAAGCCATCGTCGCACAGATGTGAACATTCTACGCCACTGTACAATGCTAAATCGTGTCGAGCGATTGAGAGCCTGGACCACCTCGCTGTTCACGACAACTTACCACGTTCTTTCGGACGGGCATCCCAGCAGCTGGTTTGACAAGCTGCTACATCTCGTGTCGCTCGTGGAGGCAGTAACGTAGCGCATGCGTTTCCTTGAATAAGTACTACTGCACCCTAACCCTACTGCCATGACTCGTGCTGATCTGCGACCAGGATGTTGCTCCTCTCATGCGTCACTCTTGCTGACTGATGGTGCTCAGAAGGGAGCTACATACTTATCTCGCAAGCTTCTCCTCTTTCTGTGATACCCAACGACAATATGAGAAGTTTGCTACCTCATGAAAAGCGCGCGTCGGCGTATCTTCTATGACATACCGGATTCACCGCCGCTGACGATCCCATGCACGAAGACCCACGCTCGGAGCCAACCAGCCAGTAGACTTCGGCTTTTACTCACCAAGCTGGATCTCGTCGCTATGATCGTCTGCAGAATGTCAAAAAGTAGGCATTGCGCTGGTGGTATCCTGTGGGACTGAGTGATAGTGGGCATAATACCCTGAGCTATACATGCCACACAAGCCGCACATATCCTGTCGCTGTTGTCCAGCTTCTTTCTCATTCATCATCTTGCCATTGTACAGCAGACTATCTCTGGCATCTCTATCATCATGGGTATCGCTCAGAAGCTTCTCAAGGTGTTTACTGACCTGTTTGTCATGACTTGGGACCTATGGCTTGCTGCTCTGAACATCCTTCTTCCCCAGCACAAGTCCGGACACGTTGTGGCTGCAGGTGTTCCCGGCCACAATGGGAAATGGCCTCAGTATGTTGCTCCACGCAAAGGCGATTCGAGATCGGCGTGTCCGATGCTTAACGCTATGGTAAGGCAATCACTTGGGCACCCTCCCCTGTCGACTCCCATCCTCGCAAAAAGGCCGCTCACACAATATACAGGCGAACCATGGCATCCTTCCTCACGACGGCCGCAACATCACATTCCGCGATCTAAAGACCACGATACACCAGACTTTCAACTTCGCTCCCACGTTCTGCTTCTTCGTTCCGAATTTTGCAGCAAACTTCCTCAACCGCTCGTACTGGACAGGCACGTTCGACCTCGAAGAGCTTAGCAAGCACAATGCTATCGAGCACGATGCCAGTTTGACTCGTCGGGACTCCGCGCTTGTCCCAGATCAGGGTCAGCCAGACTTCGGCCTTGTCTGCCAGTTGCTAGAAGGCGCGACTGGAAGAGGTCCCAAGGGAGAGAAACTTCTCACCAAGGCTGATCTGAGCAAAGCACTGAGCAAGAGAAGGAGCGAAGCAAGGGCGGAGAACAAACAGTACTCCGAGAGTCTGTTTCACAACATGTTCGGCAGCGCAAATTCGTCGACAATGCTCACGATCTTCGGCGGTCGCGTCGATGATCTAGTGCCGATGCTGGTAGAGGAGAGATTCGCGGATAATTGGGAGCCGAGGATCAAGTCACACTTTGGCTTGACGATGGCAGAGTTCAATGCCACGGTCCTCCCTGTTGAGATCGGTGTGCATCTGAAACAGAAGAGCCAGTAGCAAAGGTGTTGTAGGACGACGATTGCACCACCTAGCGGCGCAGCACTCATTCACCAAGTGAATCGACGGCTTTGAGAACCTTATCATTACACGTTTCCAATATATCCAAGTACAAACAGAAGCAAATAGTCTATCAAAAGCAGCTTTCCGCCAAATGCCGGCTTCGTCCGCGTGTGCACGCTTTACCAACCTGGTCCGAAATTTAGCTGGAACCATACACTCGAAATCATGTTACTGGCCTTTTGCCGACCGCAATACACGCTTTCTCCCATTGTTTGATCTTTTCTTGACGTGGTGGATCGGCTAAAACGCTGAAGCTACCCCGTAGATCTGCCTCGTCTCCATCCCGTGAGTCCAGTTCTGCTGAGGCTGCACTGGAATGTGGGAAATCTGAGTCAGAGGCAAGAGACATGCGCCAGCCCTCTATCATTTCGTTTGGAGTATTGGCCTTCCAGATGGCCTCCGGGATCGGGGGATAACCCTCATTGTCGTCGTATTCGTCCACAGAGCTCACAGCTAGGTCATCAAATTGGCAGCCTCCTCTGATTGCAGCAACCAGTGCTGTTTTCAAAGCTTCTTCTGCATTAATGAGCTTTCTTGTGAGCTTTGAGCTGTGCTCGACCCAAAGCAGATCGAATTCCTCTTGCGATATGCCTTCGGTACCACCAGATCGTCGCATATCTCGATCGTTCCAATACTGCTCGTGTGCGCGTGTCTCGTCTCGGACATCAAACTCATATTGCGCCCGGTCTAGCCGATGCTTGGCACTTACATACGCACGACGCAGATGTGAAGCAGTGGAGGACTCTTGGAGCTCTGCTGTTTCGGAGTTGTGGTGCGACGAGGTGCGACATTCGGGAGTGCTGGACGTGCCTTCCGTGATGACAGGTTGTTGCGTCTCCTCGTGAGCATATTTCTCAGAGTTGTATTGGCGTGCTGCAACTTCATCGTCACGTCGCTGTTTCGCAAGACCATCGCCGGGAGCTCTGCGTGCCCAGCCTATCTTCTCATTCTGCTGATGGCAGTCATCGCTATCCAAATTATGTGGAACCGGGCCTCTGAGTGTATTTGGCAACGGCGACAAAAGCCTAGCGTCAACGAAGGCAGCCTCGAGAAATTGGTGCGCTACTTCATGTGCTTTGAAGCAATCTTTGTAGCGCAGCTGCAAGGAGTTCTCGCGGATGCTCTGCTCTCTTGCATCTGCGTAGAGGGTCTTTTCAAGTTCATCAATCTTTGCATGAATCTCCCGCATCTCTCTCTCGAGCGCGTGCGCGACAGATTTTTTCCATATTTGTGTTGGTGGCTTCGGCTTCCAGGGTTACTATGCGCAAGCGATATCTTTCGATTTTCTCTCTGACCTTTCGCCGAGACTCTTCTGCTACCTTGTCCTGCTCGTGCGAAGTTTGAATGAATTTGACAAGTTCTCGTCGAGCTGATATGGCTGCTTTGATACTGTCGGAGAAGTGTCGATTGAGCAGCAGCACTGCACAATTATCATCCACGCCATCCGACGCAGCGATGATGCGAATCGGGCCTCGCGTATAATCGGAATCCTCATCTCCGTGAAAGACGATGCACTGAGCTTCGCGCGTGGCGGCTTCGCTGTCGATACTCTTTGCAGCCGTCGCGATGTACTCTGTTGATGAGTCGTTCAACAGCAACCCCCTTGCCGGGCCAGTTGCTGACCTCTGGAAAGCCGAAGTTCTATCCATGTCTTCCTGAATCTTCTTGATTGCAGACTGTCTCGAGGTCGAGCTCATTGCCAACTCTTCTCGTTGAAAGTCCTCTTTTGGTCGTTTTGGAAGAGACCTTGAATGGCACTGTGGGTCGATTGCATCGTTTAATGCTTTCGAATTTTGGACGCCGGCTTGGCCTGCTTTCCAAAGACTAGGGCGAAGGATGTGGTGCATTCTTGACATTAGCCTTGAAGTGCAGCTCGGGGCGGAGCTTTCCTTTTCGAGTGGCGTTGAAGCTGCCTTGAGGTTTCTTGGTTTCCTGCATTTAATATTGTCGTACTGACACTTGACGCTCATGCCATATTGCTCTTTCTTCATCTCGATTCCAGAGACTTTCGCGTGTTTCATCGCAAGTGGGCCACACCGTATACGTGACGGCTCGGTGCCAAGGGTAGGATCGGGCTCGAAAGGTTGCTAGAGTGCGTTGGTATCATGTCCTTATTAGCTATAGAGTTGTACTATTTACACACAGTTGACTGGTGCTTCGGGCGTGTTTGCTTGCCTCAGTCAATACTCCCATTTGTCACGCATGTTCGCGCAGTGAGTCTTATCAACGGCTTTAATGCATCCATTGTACTCCAGCCGCTGAGGACGGAGGTATTCACCAACCTGCCAATTCGCGGCAATGCCGGCAGATATCTTTCCTTAAAAAAGCTTTGCCCGCCGGATCGAACTCTTTGGAATGTCAACTACAATACATATATTGTGCTGTTATTCAGAAGGAAATCACGGTGGATAGCATCATCATCGATCACCCTAGGTTCAAACTATAGCTATTTGAGAGAATGCAAAGCACCAAAGTCATCTTGGGCTCCAGAAAATGTTCTCAAGAATCCTGACCACACTGGAACACAAAGCCATAATGGTCACAAACGTCAAACCAGTATTGCCGCTCAAGAACTGCGTGCTCGTAAGCACAAAGGTTGCATAGAGATATACACCCACGGCGAGTGTCTCTATTGTAGCCTCATACCATCGCCAGCTACGGATACCCATCCCATCGGGCATGCTGATCGCCAGCACTATCGTGGGCTGGCTTGAGGGGAGTTGGTTGTTCGCAGACGTTGTCGAGATAGGATTCTTTACTGCAGAAGATGTCGATGCTACTGGTGTAGCCGGATTCGGTGTCGTACCAGGACTAGCCTTGTTCTTGCCGGTGAGAGACGCTGCTGCGCCTGAATTCAGATAATTCTGTGTAACATGCGTTGCGCTCCGATAAGGTAACAACATGAGCTGTGCTATGCTGAGTGTCTTGGCCGTGTCATGGGCGTGTAGCTTGACACTGATAGACTCGCTCATAGCCCAGAGTATTGCCAAAGCCAAAAAGAGCCAGGTGATACATGCAAACGGCCTGGGCTTCAAGCATCAGTTCATTGCTCGTCAGAAATCCCTAAAGTCCAGAAGCAAACTCACCACATGAAGACCAAGAAGCCGTATTCGCAGCGCCAGGTAATCATCACTCTCGAGCTGATCCTGTAGTTGAACCAGATAGCCACAGCGGCCAAACCAAGAACAATAGCATCAACAGCCACTGTGAAACCAGGCTCTCTCCACGGCGGGCGTTTTGAAGCGGACGCCTTTGAAGGCAGGCGAAACCTCCATTCTCGTTTCTTCGGTTCATTAGGCTTCGTGTCAGTCAAACTGGTGCTGGTGGCCCGCAACTGGCGAAAGAGGCCAGATGGCAATCCAATTCCGAAGCAAACAGTCGCCAGCGCCCGATGTGGTGAGAGTAGAGCCAGCTGCACGAGCTCCAGTGGTGAGGCAGCGATGAGGGCAAGAATGGTTGGTACAAGGCCAGCGATAGTTCCGCCGCTCTGAAATCCAGCGGCCGTGTCGGATGGTATGTGGTCAAGAACACATCTCATGAGGGCAGGGCAGCGGCCTGTCGTGAAGTTCACTTGGTCGAAACCGCCGCAGTAGTGTGATATGTTCTGCGTGGAGCTATCAGTAGGGTCTCCGATGTAACGCGTCATAGCACGCGAACATGTCGCGAGGCTGGCGAGCAGAAGGAAGCCATGAAGTATACCATGATAGATCGGCATAGCTATAGGATGTGTATGTCGAGATTCACGTCGTATCATAAACCACCTTTCGAGCTCATGGGGACGTGAGAAAGGGGATCCCAAGAACCAACCTCTTTGAGACTGATCATGTCAGGGTACACACACACCACGGAACGAACACTTGTAGGTGCATGCGGTTCTGCAGGACATTCAGCTGATAGTGTTGGTAACGGAAGGCTGAGGCGACACGGGCTGCAAATCGGCCCCGTCTTGACTGCGCTAACAGCGCCACTTCTGCAGTGCTGCCTTCATGTTGGTGTGACGGTGACGTACACTTTCGCTATCACTATCGAGGAAAACAAAGAAGAAAGAGATGGGACATAAAATAACAAGCCGCTAGTATGCATGCACAGAAGAGCTAATATAGTGTATCTACAAGTCCTCCTCAGCAAAGACCGACCGCTTAGTCGGCACGGCAAAACGCTTGTGACCCCAGAAGAACCAATCGATGAGCGCGGCACAGAGAATGAAAAGGAATATGGGTCCAGAATAGTTCATGTTTTCTCCCGTGACAGGCAGGTAGGGCGGGAAAGGCAGCCAGATTATGATGAAGACAAGGAAACAGATGGCGTAGATATTGATAGCATATCCCCATCGTCCGAGCGTGAACGGACCCCAGGCTGGTTGCCCTCCTCGGATCTTGAAGATGAAGAAAGAGCCCACGATCTGGAGGTAAGAGGTGCATAGCGCGAGATTGTTGAGCGAGAGGATGGCGTAGATGGCTGACGTGGAGGCGATGTTGATGAGCATGAGCAGGAATACGATTGTCAACACGAGGCAGAGAGCATTCAAAGGAATGCGGAGATTCGGATGTCTAGTCAATAGTTAGCACGGCCAAGCACTATCATTATAACATGGCAGGCGACGATCCCACACATGATTACTTACACGCGCCCGAAGAAGTCCGGGAAAGGCAACCCTCTATCACGCGCAAACGCCCACGTCAAACGTGAGACAGACGCCAGTGATGAGAAGAGAGCGACAAGACCGTTCCAAGAAAGCATGACCATGAGCGCAGTCGCACCAGCCGTCGAGCCTGTCGCCTGGCGCAAGATTTCGATGACAGGATATCCAGTGGGGGAGTTGAGTGCCGCAACCGGGTCGCCGATGCATAACAGCAAAACGATGACCAGGATAAAGGTCTGAGCGCCGTTGAAGAGAACAGAGAGCACCATACTCTGCGGGATTCTCAGCTCTGCGTTTTTTACCTCATCACTCATGTGGATGACTCCGTCAAAAGCTGTCTCGTGTCAGTGTCATGACCGATAACTCGGACAAAGATTGGCTTACATACCCGAGAGAGGGAACGCAGCAGTCAACAATCCGACACACCATGAAGCACCCTGGTTCGACCATCCGCCAAACTCAAGCCCACTGTATGTCTCAGCGAAAACATACTGTAGAGAGCTCCGTCTAGCCATTGTCAACAAGACAACAACCCAGACAATCCAGAACACCGTGTGCGTGATGCCACCAACGATCTCAATCGTGCTCAGAACCCTGCGTGCAAAGATATTGCAGAAGGCGGGGATGGCAAGCAGTGCCCATGTGAGCAAGGTACCGTGCCAGTTCTGCGGAACATAGTCTTCCTTGTTCAAGACGATCAGACCTTGCGCGAGAGTTCCGACAAGGAAGGCCGGCGATGCGACCACAGCCATCCATCCGAAAACTGTTATCCATCCTTGAATCAATCCCCAAAACGCTGGTGAGCCGAAACCTTTGGGAGCGTACAAAGCGGACCAACGGTATTGGGCTCCGACGGTAGGGTTGATGGAGGCCATTTCAGCCATTGAGGCGGCGACTGCGAGGTTTCCGGACCAGCAGAGGAGGGTGCCGTAGACAAGGGAAGTCTGCAGTGGTCAGCCATCGCATCATGTGGATTTCAGTATGGTGTATACTTCACATACCGGCCCTCCGTTCAACAAACCAGCAGTAAAGGATACTGCCAAAGCTTCCCAAGAGCATTGTGTGTTTGTACTAAACGCAACGGTGGGCAGAAAGTTTATGAATTTCTGGAAGGTCGTCAGCGTCACATCTAGAAGTCAAACTTAATGCTTTTCTCACATCTAGCTGCCGTGTATGGACCTTGGAAGACTCTGTGTTGTTCGCTATGCGGCCTGGTTGATCTCCTGGGCTATCGTCGTAAGCCTCGTATGAAACATTGGCTGGCTTGCCACGATGTTGCAGCTCGATCCCTTCTGAACTCATCCTGTCTCAATAAGTCTTGCTCGCGATAGGAGTCCGTCGTGTCCAGATACTGGAATGATGAAAGCTGAGAGGAGCTGTGGTGTGAAGAAGAAGGCAGCTTCGGGTCGCGTCAAAAGTGCGAGCGAGGAAACAAAGAAGATGAAAGGGCAAGTCGATAAGCCAGACTAACCTCACATTACTGTGGAGGATAGATTTTGAAGAACCGAGGCATGGCCCATTGAGGGTACTACTAGGTAGCGAGGGTGTTCCACATGGAAGTGGTACAAGAAGGGATTAGCTTAGGATTGCTCTTTACAGTAGCGGCATCAAATCCCGGTCCTAAACGATCGGCTAGTAGTGTATTTCTGCAGGGACGGCAGAATATTAATTGTGCATGAAACCAAGACGCTAAATACCAGCATGGGCTTGAAGACGCGGATACCTGCCTTGACGAGATGCAGCCCCGGGCGCTGGAAGCTAGGCCTTCCTTTCCTCCTCATTGCGTGCCTTCAGACCTGTGAAATCAATTCGCTCCTGAATGGATAATCTTGCAATGTGCTCTGTTCGCTCGTTCTGGACTCTACCCGATACAACACGCGAACGATCGTGATTCAAATGAATGTTCTGTCCTTTCCTTACCCACTCAAGTCTTCCTTAGTAACGATCCCATAAAATGGCAGGCCGCGACCCTCCTCCCTACCTCAACACCCCAGAAGATCGTGGTGGAGTTGTCGCAGTGGTCTCATTTACGTGCATTGTCGTCTCGACATTCACTAATGGCGTTCGCGTATGGAATCGTCAGCTTTCCGAAGCTGCGCTTGGAATGGACGATGCATTACTCGTGGCTGCCAACGTAAGTGTGATTGAGCGGTCGTTCAAGTAATTGCTGCTGATCATACACATTATGGTAGATCACAGCGATCGTGCAGACCATTCTCGTCGGTGCAAGTGTGAAGAACGGTCTGGGGCGATATTTCGATACGTTGAGCGATGGCTCCATCGCTGCATACCACAAGGTCAGGCTTCCAGCATTTCCAGATGCACAGCATCGGATTGAAGAGCTAACATCTCTGCAGTTCTCTTACTCCGGCTCCATTCTCGCCATAGTTTCCATGGCACTCACCAAGTTTTCCGTTCTGCAGCTCCAGCGCCGGCTTTGTGGGCTACAACCCGCCAGTCGTTACATCAAAGTCATGCATCGTGCTCTGGCTGTTGCGATTGTCATCTGGACCACTTTCAGCGTCTTTGCACTGGCCTTCCAATGCGGGACTGTGAGTCCTCACATCTATGAGCCTGACAGGTGTGCTAATGGCGCACTGTGGTATCCTGTCACAATCGTAAATGCTGTCACAGACGCTGCGTTGGCGTTCTCTTTCAGTCCGATCATAATGGCGCTCTCAGCAAGGACGCAGACAAAGGTGAAGGTGATCGTATTGTTGGGCGCCAGGCTATTGTGAGTATAACGTATCCATTACCCAAGGTCTTACAGAGACTGACCGCATCCAGGGTTTGCATCGCTATAATCCTGCAAGTTGCATCTCTCGCACAGAGCTTGAAGAAGGCAGACCAGACGAGAGCTATGATGAGGCCGGTCATAATGCAGCAGATTGTCATGAATCTCTCCATGTTGACCGCAGTCGTGATTGGCTTACACAACTTTATCGGGAATCTCACTGCAGGAGGCTTTGGTGTCGAAGTTCGCGGCTCGAGCCACGGGCGCAGCAACGTGACCTCTGGGAAAACGAGGCAGCCTGTCAATATCAGCAGAGCATTTTCAAGGCCGCATGACGACAAACATGCTCGCTGTTCACCCAACCCGCAATGGCGAACATACGATGACAGCTCTCACGCTCGAGCGGATGAAGCGCTTCGGAACAGTGCTTGGGTGAAACACGAGGAAGGGCCTGAGTGGGAAGACTCCGACGAAAGAAGCCATAGCAGCCAGGAGAACATCATATTGCAGACGGTGACGTGGCAGGTCTCGAGACAGGAAGCTTCATCTCGTCCACCGATCGGGCATGTTGTGGGACAATCACCACCTCACGGTGAGGCGCGCGAGGCGAATGTTAGAAGCTTCGTGACGTAGCAGTGACCATCATGCCACACACAGCCATCATCTGTATGGAAATTTGGGTTCCAGGTTAGTTGCACTGTCACGTTGGTGTGCCTCTGGAATTGCATACATCCAGAGCTTGACTCGCGTGTCACGCAGAAGCTTTGAACAACGAGTCAGCGTTGAGCCCTGAACCTTAGTAGATCTCCAGTGGTCCGCACGCACGCACACCCTCACCAAAGGTTCAAAAGAGATCTATGTCCGTCAGCGGCTGCGCGAGACTTCATCATGCTGACTTGGCAAACATGTTAGCGATCTCGGTTCTGCAAGTAGGCGTAAGGGCTCGCCTCGATGGCCAGGTTCGAGATGGATGTGCAATTGGCTATTTGCTTGAAGTTGATGAGTGGCTGAATGCTAGTACGATGCGAGAATATCTCGGCGCAACTTATTCCACGCGGGCTGGGCGGGGAGTGGCTAGCTCTGCCGCAATCCTTGAAGCGAAGGAATGATCGGCATCAAACATGCCGCGAGGACTTCCACTCTCGCCCATTCACCGGAGACAACGCACTCTCTCCCTTTTGCCGGAGACAACCATCGTCCGATGATGATAGGTAGGCTTTCAGTCCCTTAAGAGTTGCAACGGCACCATAGCTGTTGGGATCTTATGATCTTGCCTCAGCCGACCAATCTTAGAGATCATCCATGCTGAACACGGCATCTAGAGTAGACTGATGACCCAGGAAGGCTTAACCGTCAATCGCGGGCTTTGGTGTTGCTTGAATGCTGGAGCAGCAAGCGGCAGACCAAATGATATGTCTCCAGCCGACGCTGTGACTCGCAAGGACTCCGAACTTGCATCACGCTCCAGGTCGCATATGAACCTATCCATTTCCAAGCGAGGGCAGCACAGTAGTTGTGCAAAAGGACAGGTTCAGCACGTGCGCGCCTAGTTGCATGAAGGGCGACCAGGATCTAACGGCTCCCAGTGGGCAGTGGATCGAGACGCTGGCGAGATTAGACCTCCGGATGGAGTGTTGGTGTCAGAACCGACGCGTTCTGTATCGCTCGCTTCTTTTTTTGTGACGCCATGGAGCAAATTGCCCAAGGTAGGTAAGTCTGTCTCTGCCCACATGTCGACATGTGGCCATCAGCGGCCGAGACCATGCCATATACCTCCATACCAAGGACCAGTCGATCAAGAATTCGAGCTTTCTCAGTAGTATCTTGATCAGCGACTGACTTTGCCCAAATTAACGTGTGACCGTTGCAACACACCGAGCCCGAGATGTCGCTTTGGCGGGCACTGCAGGCCGGGTGGCTCGAATTATTGCTTGCAGGTGTCGCAACTTCAGTCCTGGTACGTGGCCGTAACAACCTACAGCTGCTGCTCCCGGTTGTTGACTCTTTGCGAAAACTTCAGATTGTAGTCGGTACTGTCTGCTATCGCCTCACGCTGCATCCGCTCGCAAAGTTCCCGGGACCTTTGCTCGCTGGACTCACAGACTGGGTGGGGACTTACCAAACTCTGGACGGCGACCGGCATCATATCCAGCTCGAAGATCACAGAAAGTATGGTGCGTAGCGATCAATTTTGCTTCAATCAGCAAATCAACACCAGACTAAATATAGCAAGGCCCTATCGTCCGCATCGGTCCCAATACGCTTTCATTCAACACCGTCAGTGCGGTAAGAGAAATATACACCAACCGCCAAGGCAATACCAGGAAAGCGCCATGGTATACAGTCATCGAGGCTTCAGCAGGAGGCGCAAACAGTATCCATGCTGAAACTGATCGCAACATCCACGCCGCTCACCGACGGGTGATGGAGCATGCATTCACCGAGAAGTCCCTACGATCATCTCAGATGTATCTGATCCAGAATGTGAAGACTTTCCAGGATGTCATTCTCCAGAGTAGCAAGAACGGCAAAGACTGGTCGCAACCGTTCAACATGTCTCAATGGTCCACGTATCTGAACTACGATATCATGGGCGACCTGGTTTTCGGGAGACGATTCGACCTCATGACCAGCGATTCCCATCGCTTTGTGGCGAAACTGATCATGAACAGCACTGCGTTCATATACACGGTAAGACCTATCATAGTCGATATCACACCGCAGATCAAATATACTGACCATCGTTAGTTTGCATCCTTCCCCCTCAAAGTCATCACCCGTCGTCTCCTCTCCAGTGGCGTCCTCAGTCTGCCCATCATCGGCGGCGATATGGCCACCGACGACAAAAGGTTCTTCCAGTACGCCGAGGGGATACTGGGCGAGCGCATCGCAGCCGAGGGTAAAGGAGCCGAAGCAAGAACCGACATCATGCACCACCTGCTACAGGCAACAGACCCAGTGACAGGCAAAGGCTTCAGCCGTGAGCAACTGAACGTCGAAAGCAGTCTTCTGATTGCCGCCGGCGCTGACACGACATCGGTCACGCTGGCTGCCGCATTCTTCTACCTCTTGCACAACCCCTCCGTAATGCATAAACTGGAGGATGAAGTACGGTCTGCTTACACTACAGAGGAGATGGAGCAGATAACTCCCGCCAAGCTCGTCAGCCTGCCCTACCTCCGCGCAGTCATAGACGAATCTCTCCGCCTTTCACCACCCGTACCATCCCTCCTACCACGTGAGGTGCTCAAAGGCGGCATCGCCATCGACGGGCATTACATCCCCGAGGGCACCATCGTAGGCGTATCCGCATACGCCATCCACCGAAACCCCGACTACTTCCCCGAGCCCGATACGTTCTGTCCCGAGCGCTGGATAGTAAGCGAACACGACACCGAGAAGTCTTCGTCGCCGAACATCCCACGCACGCGGCAAGCCGTTTCCCTTGCCCGTCAGGCCTTCTCGTCGTTCTCGCAAGGTGCGCGGGGCTGCATTGGTCGGCAGCTGGCTTATTACGAGCTACACACTGCTCTGGCTCTGACCCTGCACCGCTTTGAGATCCGCCTTGCTCAGACCGAAGACAGCACTGACTGGCGAGAGGGGTTCCCGGATGTGATTGATCCCGTAAAGGAGGTAGCGAAGGAGACATCGGCGTGGAGAAAGGAAGGGGAATTTCAACTTTACGATCGGTTCTTGAGTGACCGGAATGGGCCGATGGTTGAGTTCCGGGAGAGATTTTGAAAGGTTCATCGATCCTATGGGAGGTCTCGCGGTATCTCAACGAGTCGCGGACATTCAAGGGAGTCTTAAGGAGATATTCACTTCTATGGAACATGCTTGAAAGCTCAAGAAACGCAGTTTGATTATAACAGAGTACTTGCAATCACACGTTGCTGTTGTTGTTGTCGAAAGGAGAAGCGACGTACCTATTCTTCTGTCATACTTCAGTATGCGATTGAGGCGTGACATTACAGTCAAGTAAGCACAAGGGAACGCTTCAAAATGGCAAGGAGTGAGAGGCGAAATGCTCTAGCATTGTTCGAGCACTGTGACCCTACCATATCTATTTTGTGTGCAGGATTATATCTCGAATAACCTCCCTCAACGTGGCGCGGGTGATTACCTCTTCCTGTAGCATGCGCTGGCATCAAAGCTTGCCTGCAATGATCGTGGTTCTCGTCATGTATCGATCGCTCAGTCGAACTGTGGCACGTCAGTCTCAAAAGCTTGAGACAGTCCAAGGACAATACACATACCGGCGTCAAGAAGCTCTCAGCTACGAAACGAGCTCTAGCGTTCAAGAAGAGCTTCATCTCCGAGATCTCCTTGTCCACATCCTCCATGAACTGAATAATGAAGTCCACCAGCTTGTGCTTCAGCATCTCCTCGGTGTGGAAGTTGGTGATGAGGAACGAAATGTCATAGCCCTGCCAAACGATCAGCCATGAGTGACTTCCAACAAATGCGCAGTGTCCCGCTTCAACTTACATCGATGGGCTTCCTCCTCAAGATAAAGAATGCCTCCGCTCTTTGCGTCAAGAATCGCGTAAACTTGTGCACCAGGATATGCTCGATCTCGTCCGCCTGCTTTATCCTTATGCTGACACGCACACTGTTGACGGAGGGCTCGATGAGGACACGTTCTTCTTGGTTTCGCGAGACGGTCAATGGGTTTAGGATGAGTTCGGGGGAAGTGCGCGCTTCGATCTCGGGCACATTGTGACGTTCACTTGCTTGCGAAGCGAAGTTGGAGAGGGAGAGGGCAGCGGTCAGGGTGCTGCGGACGCAAGAGAGGTATGGCCTGAGTGATTGAGACTGGAGGGGGAGTTAGCGGGGCACTGCGGTCGTTGTGCTCGGCAAGCGTACCATTGCGGGCAAATAGAAGCGTTGTTGCTATCGCATTCGGCAGCTGCTTGCTTCAAGATATGGCAGCAACCGGCGCAGCGAAATTGTCCAAGAGGGTTGAAGTTGTATACAATTGCTGGTGTTGCGACTGCTGGCTGCCATCCAAACCCCAGAGACAGCTGACGTCTCCGTCTCAAGGTCAAGAGCTCCTGCCGAAGTTGGGCCGGCCACTCACTCCAAACCTTAGGCAACAACATACATCTTGCAATGTAACTACTTGAATACCACGCGCAGCTAGGTATGAAGGGCGCTGTCGCATGCTTGCATCAAACCGAAATCCACCATGCATCAGCAAGCGGACGGCACTGAGCGGCAGACATAGCGTCTGCCCTGCTAGGTGCGCAGTCACATGTAAATCCGACACGATCTGCGTGCGACGATGACAGCCAAACACAATGGCAAATAGCAACGATGCTCTACAATGGCTAACAAAACACCCTGACTTCGTATCAATAGCAGCCTACTGCCATCCTAAGTGGTTTACTTATGGAATTGATCATGCCAGCTATCTTCCCGTCCCGCCCAGTACAATGCGTTGGTATGCGAACCTGTGCAAACGAATCGTACCCAGCTTTCATCATTGAGAGGATTTAAGCGAGGCGGCAGACGGGGATACATGATCCTTTGCATTGGCACAAGATTTGTTCAAACCGATTAATTAATACGTACCAGTAAATCTACCTGGCAACTAAATAAATGCAAACAACGCTACATGATCGGAACAAATTACAAAACATTTCTGCCGCAAGCAAAATATACCTGTCCCAAGCCTGTACCTCAAATCACAACAATCACCTTCGTGCGCGCGCCGTTCCTATAAACCCATTGGAATACGCGGGCCCGACTGTACACACCGAGTTCGCAGGGCAAGTCGTGTGCGTGGCGGTGGTCCACACCGTCGTGTAAGCTGTCACTTTGTTGGCGCATACAGTGACAGTCTGAACGAGTGTCGTAGGGCCAGACACCTTGTACGCGGCCACAGTGCCAGGGCTACCTGTAGTGCCAGTGACCGAGCTGAAGAGGTTACAGCTCGTACCATCTGTGGAGGCCGCAACACAAGCGGTGTATTGGTCGCAGACAGCCATACACGACTGGATAGTGTATGTCGTGGCTTGGCGGCGGTACGAAGGGTTGAAGGGCGTACCGGAGAAGTCCTGGCCGCAGTATACGGTGTAGACGGCACCATTGGAGTCGGTGTAGTTCCTGTTGCTGTACGTCGGGCAATATGTCTCGGCTGGAGGAGTGACAGCGGAGGTGGTCGGAGGGGAAACAGTCGCGCTGCCACCATACGTTGGCGGAAGGTTGCCAGAAGAGCTTGACGCGGATGTAACACTATCGTACGGTGGAGGTGAGTTGTTGGATGGCGCTGGGCTCGCTGTGCTCTGTCCGTATGGTGGCGGAGAGTTGTTCGAAAGCGAAAGTGAAACGCTACTGCTGCCATAGATCGGAGGACCACCATTTGAAGTGGACACGCCAGGCAGGTTGCTGTTGCCGCTCGAGATGGGCACGCCACGAGAAGAAGTGTTGGGATTTGAAGTTGGGACGTTCGAAGAAGCTGCGCCTGATGACGACTGGCGAATAGAGGTGACCGTACCAGTAGAGGATCCCGGGACGCCACCATTGGTTGCCGAAGATACTGGAACAGAAGTCGAAGCACTCGAGGCTCCAGGATTGCTGTAAGAAGCAGGTGGTCCAACAGATGACTGTGTTGAAGATGCCCCGCCCGGACCAGTGTATTGACTAGGCGGCGACATGGAGTTGGAGGAACTGCTTGTTCGAATCGACAGAGACGGAGAAACGACAGGCACCGAGGCAGAAAGACTGGAGCTTGGTACCGGAAGCACGCCGCTGGATGAGCTCGTGCCGCCATATGGAGGATTGATGGCTGATGAGGAGCTTGGATTCCTGCTCGAGACTCCGGGCGAAGAACTGGTCATCATGGGAGTCGAAACTGCCGGGGATGATCCAGGACTTCCAGTCATAGACATAGACTGCCCTGGTGTGGTGCTCGACCCGTACACAGGTGGCTGAGGCGACGTCGTGTACGCAGAAACAGACGTTCTCGGAGCCGTGTAAACAGTGCTGACATCTGGTGGTCTGGTAGCAGCAACGGCAGGTGGGCCAGTGGTCACATCTGTGGTACCAGTGACCTCGCTATGATATTGTCAGCTACTCATCCTTTCGTAACGTTGCAGAGTTAAATCATACCTCAACAATGTACACTCATCGCCAACGTAGTTGGCAGCAACACAGTCAGCCTCCAAATTACACAAAAGCAAACACTCGTTCACGTTCGAGGTCACAGCTCGCTTGGTGACTTTACCAACGTATTGCTTGGAGCCATAAGTCACATTGTAAGTGTTTCCGTAAGGATCCTGGCAAACGCTGCTCTCACCAGTCGATGACACAGTTGCCGCGGCGGTACCAGCACCACAAGTAGGAATTGGACTCTCCTCGGACACGAAAGTGCTGATGCTGATGTATGTCGGCGACAGGGAGGTCGTGATGGACTCCTCTCCAGGGGCCACAGAAGCTGGGAAGCTTGAGAATGACCCGTCAGCACTTGTCGGGTTCGAAGATGGAGGCGGTGACTGTATCGCTGAGCTGCTCTGAGAAGCGGAAGTTGAGACTTCCGGAGATATAGATGGAGATGACGCCGATGAGCTTGGTACTCCTTGCGAAGAGGAAGCGGCGTCAGAGCTGGTAGCGGATTTGTCAGAGACAGAGGATACTGGTGGAGTGGCAATGCCTGACGCCGACAATGAAGAACCCATGGCCATGCTCGAAATTGATGACGATGTACCCATATCCATGCTCGAGATTGACGGCGAAGGACCCATATCCATGCTTGACATGGACGACGAAGTACCCATGACCATGCTCGAAAGCGACGAGGATGGACTCATAACCATACTCGAAAGCGACGAGGAAGAATCCATAACCATGCTCGTAACACTCGTCAACGCGCTGCTCGTTGTCTCAACATAGATTGGTGGCACTGATGTGGCGCTTGGAGATGTAGATGTTGTAGCTCCGCCAACGAGAGATGAGCTGCTGGAAGAAATTGTTGCAAAGCCACTAGAGGAAGCACTTGGCAGATTGGATGGTGTGTCGGACACAGAATTGCCCACGCTGCTCGAAGTTGAGATCGACACACCAGCTGCTGAGGTAATACTTGGTAGACCAGATGACATGCTCGACACAGAGGCGCCCATTGACATAGAGATGCTACTAGTAGTCGATGTGGAGCTGCTTAGAGGAGGGGAGCTGAACGGTTGGCTAGATGACGACACGGTAGACTCCGGGTATGGTCCGATCTGACTTGTGCTTGATGCTGTCGCTGAACTGGCAGATGGTGATATGGCTCCACCACCGGTGGCAGAGGTAGAGCTAGAACCAGCATCGTTGGAGCTGCTTGATGCCACGGAACCTGTCGATGAACTGATAGATGGCGATGCGGTTCCACTGCTAGTGCTGGAAGCAGAGCTAGAACCAACGACGCTGGAACTGCTTGAAACCACAGACATTGTCGGCGAACTGATAGGTGGCGATTCAGCTGCGCTACTGCTACTGGACGCAGAGTTAGACCCAGTAACGCTCGAGCTGCTTGGAGTCACAGAAGTTGTCGCCGAACTGACAACAGGCGATTCGGACCCGCTACTACTGCTTGAGACAGAGCTAGACCCAGTGACACTAGAACTGCTTGACGTCAAGGAATCTGGCGCTGAACTGACGCTCAGTGATCCGGTTGTGCTGCTGCTAGATGCAGAGCTATACCCAGCAACATCCGAGCTGCTTGACGTCGAGGAAGCTGATGCTGAACTGACAGTCAATGAATCGGCTCCGCTACTGCTGGTAGAAACAGAGCTAGATCCAGCGACATCGGAGCTGCTTGATGACAAAGAAGCCGTCGTCATTGCTGAAGAAGTCGTGCTTGTCACCGGGGAAGAGGTGGTCGTAACGATGTTTCCAGCATAGTACTGCACACGGATCGCAGCCACGAGGCTAACGTCGTATCCAGTTCCTTGGAAGTCATGGTTAGAACCTTCACGGAGCTGGCAAGTTCCACCACCGACTCCATTGGCGCCGCCAAAGAATACAAAGCCGGTACAGACTGTGCCACCTGTGTTTCCTGGAGGGTTCTCGTTACAGACGGCAAAACAGTCATTGAAATTGTCGACTGCGCGTTGAGCGAACGTTCCACGGTTAGTGTTGCGACCGCAAGCCAGTACGTAGGTATTTCCAGCCAGATCTGCCACGGTCTGGCCATTATTAGCTGGGCAAGCCCATGGGAATGCTGTAGGAGTCGCTACAGCTGCGGAGCTCGAAGAGGACGTCGAAGAGGATGTCGTTGCGGGCGAAGACGAAGAAGTCGCCGACATGTCCATACTCATCGAGGTGCTAGAAGATGAGCCTGTCGGCACTTCTGCCGAAGACGAACTTGACGTTGTTGTTGTCGTAGTAGTTGTGGTGAGTCTGGCTCTGTCGGCGTAGTACCTCACATCAATCATGCCAACCAAGGAGAGATCATCTGGACCGGTGGAGAAACGCGCGTTGTCGTTCTCATTGATTTGGCAAGTGCCACCTCCAACACCGTTTGCGCCACCGAACCATGTGACGGCAGTGCATCCATAGTTCGGGAGTGTTGGATCATTGATCTCACTACAGAAACGGAGGCAGTCGTTGAACGTCTCCGCAGCGCGCTGAGAAGTGATGCCGTTTGTCGTTCCTTTACCGCAAGCAAGGATATATGACTTTCCACCGGGTTCGGTGACTGTCTGTCCATTGTTCTCTGGGCACTTCCAAGGGAACGATGTGGGTGTTGGGTTTCCTGCACTGGTAGAGCTGCTGGTCGAGCTACTGGTGGAGTCACTGGCCGAACTGGTAGTTCCGGGGGCCGACTCGCTGCTGCTCGTGTCGGAAGATCCTGTAGAGCTTGATCCAGAGCTAGAAGATGTACCAGAGTTTGATGTCGTGGTGAGAGCGTCAGTCGAGGTCGTCGAGGCAGATTGTGAGCTCGAGTCCGAGCTCGTAGTGCCCATGTCGGAGGTCGTCATCGATGCAGAGTCGGTGCCCGAGCTCGAAGACGTCATAGTCATGTCAGCCGAAATTGACGATGAGCTGATGCTAGAGCTTGAGCTTGACATATCAGTCATGGTAGATGAGCTTGTGCTCACTGACATTGTGAGAGTGTTGCTCGAAGATGTGCTGCCCGTGACGGAACTAGAGCTCGACGAATTGCTAGGTGGGCCAGCGGAATACACGACAGCTCCAGCCGGCTGGGGAATCAAATAATCGCCTGCTGACTTGTAGTAGCAGTACTGCTGAGGCTGACCGACGGGTACCCAGGAAACTCCCCAGCAATCGGGGCCCAGATCGTAGACACACTGGTCGATACAATTTGCGAGGTCGAAGGCAGTTTGCCTAGTGTTCCCACCAATAGAGACGTAATCTTGATAGCAATACACCTGGTAGACCTTCTCAGATACTGCACCAGTGTGGTCATTTATGGCTGTCGTGGTATACAGCTGGTTGTCGCTCCTTGGACAGTCTAGCGGGATCGTCGGAGTCGCGGATGCGGATGAGCTGGTTGAGGTTGCGCTTCCAAGGCCAGTGTCGGTTGAGCTTGAGCTTGATGAGCTGACGCTGGCCGAGGCACTTGTAGACGAGCTAGCTGTTGACGAGCTTGATGCAGAAGAAGTATCCGTGTAGGAGCTGGTCGTCGTTGAGCTCGATGCTGAAGAAGAGCCTGACGTAGAAGAGCTGCCTGACGAGGATGAGCTGCTTGAAGATGGACTGGCCGTCGATGAGCTAGCAGTCGAAGAGCTTGACGCAGAAGAGCTGTCCGAAGACGATGAGCTGCTCGAAGAGGAACTTGAGGCAGAAGAGCTCGACGAGGAAGAGGTAACCGTTGACGATGAGCTGAGAGACGACGAGGAGCTGCTCGAAGAGACACTGTCTGTCAACGTAGTAGCCGTCGACGAGCTGACAGAAGAACTGCTGCTGCTGCTGCTGCTGCTGCTGCTGCTGCTGCTGCTGCTGGATGTTGTAACGACAGGAGGTGTATTCGCCAGCCTCATAGCGCCAACAAAATTGTTTCCATTGGAAGAAACAGTATAGCTAGTACCGCTCTTCAGGTAGCACGTGCCTGGACCACGACCGTTGGGATCACCGACAAAAGTGAAACCGGTGCACTGCCTGGCCGAAGCTCCCGAACCGAGAGTCGTACTGTCGCAGGAAGCGAAGCAGTCGTTGAAAGAGCCAGAACCCGGCACGGTTGCGCTGGCCTCTCCGACTCCGCCGACGGCTGTCACTTCGGAAGAGCACAGCAATTGGAAGGCATTGCCAGCGGCATCGACGATTCTCTTCCTGTCGTCGGCTGGACAAGCCACCGGGAATGAAGTCGCGGTGGCTAGCCCTGTCGCTGATCCAGTTGTAGAGCCGGTTACAGAGCCGGTAGCAGAGCCAGTCTGCGAGGATGAGGTTGTCGTGGCAGACAGCGTTGCACTAGTCGTGGTCGTGGTCGTGGTGAAAGGCGCGATCGTCTGACTGTTAGATTCGGGCGCATATATCAAGCCTCTATTCGGGTTCGTCCAGCGGTAGAAGAACTCCATCATAGGGGGAGTGAAGTCGATCGGGTCACCGGTCGGCCAATCGTGTCCCCAGCCTTCGAGGCGGTAATGCGAGATCCTGCCAAACTCTCCAGTGGCATTGCCCCATTGAGTCAGTGTTGTTCGAGCGCTGGGATATGTCGTGTAGTTGTTCAAAGACATTCCCTGGCGTACAACCCAGTTTTGCATCCAGTGAGGAATGGTAGGGAGAGTTCTTCCATTACGGTTGCCGCCGAAGTAGCTGATCACGCCATCGCCGGTGCCGTGTGTCTCGAAAATAGGCATGTTCTTGCTAGGAAGGCACTGAGGCTGGCTGGGTGTATTGGTGTCCACAGTATTAGGATCTCCGCCTTGAAGTGTAGCCGAATAGAAGGCAGCCGCATTTGGGGCAATGGCTGCGAAAATCCTGCTAAGGTCAGGATCACATGCGAGAGCACCGCAGAATCCGCCTCCGTTACTGTGTCCTGCTGCAAAGATACGAGTCGAGTCAATGCAGAACATGTTTTGAATGACTGGGACAAGTTCCTTCACATATTGCAAGTCTCGCTGTTGAGCATTGCCAGCGTTAGTGGCAGTAATACCGTAATCCGGGTTAGACTCCCAACCTGCAGGAACGCCAACACCCTGCATGTAGATGGCAATAGCAAACGGATTGGTGTATGGGTCGTTAAGCCTGGTCTGTTGTTCAATAGTCTCGGCCTTTGCGTTGTTGCCATGGAATGCGAAAATGACAGGTGACGCTTTGTTGATGTCGTAGTCTCGAGGGATGTGGATGAGGAAACTTCTCGGCACTCCGTCAGACGGTGTCATATTGAACCGTACACTCGGTCCGTTCGCAGTCAAGTTTGCTGGTATGGGAATTCCGCAACCTCCACCAGTAGCTGCAACCGGGATGGCGTAGTTTGGATTTGGTGGCACATATCGAACCAAGGCTGCCTTGTTCGCAGCAGGATTTACGAAACCGCTGAACGATGCCTTGAGGTAGCATGTGCCGCCTACGAACACGGCAGCTTTACATCTTGGAGCGGCGTCACACTTCAATGTGCAGTCGTTGATGCTAGCGGCAGCTGCTTGGTCATAAGCACCTGGATTCGTATCTTGGCCACATGTAATGGCATATCTGGTGCCGCATGCATTGGTGTAGTCGCCGATTGGGCCAGCGTTTGCGCTCGAGCACGATATTGTGGTTAAGTTTGCTGGGTTTGGTGCATTGGTGCAAGCGGCAGTCGCTACAGAAGTCGAGACAGACGTGCTGGTGCTTGTGCTCGAGACCGTCGGCGCTGCCGTAATGGAAGAGGAGCTGCCAGTTGCACCGGCCGCGCCCGAAGTCGACGAAGAGGATGCGGTTCCAGTGGGATTGGCTCCAGTTGCACGAGCGATCCTCGACATGTAGTTGACTGTGGGCGCGCCACCAGCCACGGTGGTACCTCCAGATCTCTTGAGGTAACACAAAGCAAGGCCTTGCTGGGGATTCTTGAGTGCGTTCGCTTGTTCGTCGGCGTCCTTGGACTCATCGCCCGCGTAGGTGTAACGGAATGCATTGCAATCAGGAACACCGTCACATTGAGCCATACAACCCAACATGTCCGATGCCTGTACTCCGTTCACGGAAGATTGGTCAGCAGAATCCATGTTGACGGCGCAGTAGGTCCGCCAGGATTGGCCCGAAGCGTCAACGAATAGACCGCCGTTGGAGGAAGGACACTACATGCGGCATGTTAGAGATTCTCAAACAACAAACAGATGACAACAGCTTACAGGTAATTGAGTATTTGCCCTTATCAAATGAGCAGCACCGTACAAAGTCGCTGGATCTCCGGGAGCATATGCGCCGGCTGCGGTGAAATACGAACAAGATCCCGAACCGACCTTCTCGCCCCACGTGTTTCTGGGAACAGCACCGTTGCTATAGTTAGGGTTGAACTGGAAGGCAGTGCAACCTGGACGTTTCGCGCATGCTTTTGAACAGCCATACCATCCCTGGCCATTGGTGGTGCTGGTGCCACTCAACGCCACAGGCGCTCCATTGGGCAGAGTGTTCGCACATCTTACATCCCAGAGACCGCCAAATTTGTCCAAGTAGCCGCCGCCTCCTAAGCCGTTGTTCGCGTTAAGATCCCCGCCAGCACTACAGGTAGGCCCGGGTTTCCATGTACCAGTAGGCGTCACCGTCTGTACGGCAGCTTGTGAGGTAGAAGAGGACAAAGAGGCCGAATCCGTCAGCGTTGTCGAGGAGCTAGTTGTCACAGCCGATGTAGTAGTCGTAGTCGTGGTCGTTGTCGGGACTGCCGGCGTGGTAGTGGTGGTCGTGGTAGTAGTAGGGCCACTAGTCGCGACATTGCCTCCAGTATCAGTCGAGCTAGACGAGCTAGACGAGCCAGTCGTCGCCGGCACAGTCGAAGACGTGACAACCGAGGAAGTGTAAGCTGCACGCGCGATTCTCGACATCCAGTTCGCGGTCGGCGAAGCGTTGGCTACAGCAGTTCCTTGACCCTGCTTCAGGTAACACATGCCTTTGCCCGCGGCAGGATTGGACGTCTCCGTGGCATCCAAAGGCTCGTCATTGGATCCGCCGTAGATGTACCGGAAAGCGTTGCAATTGGCTGCCGCGTTGCATTGAGAAATGCAATACAGCATGTCGTTGGTCTGAATGGTGGTCACATCGCCTCCGCCATCGATATTGGTGTTGCAATAGGTCTGCCACCCGTAGCCATTGGAATCGGTGAAGATCCCACCATTAAAGGCGGGACACTGCACAAGTCTAATTAGAAACACCGTCGCCCACCAAACAAATCTTGCTGACTTACCGGAAGTTGCGTGTTTGCTCTGATCAAGACGGCAGCTGCGTAGGTGGTCACTGGACGGGCAGTGTCGAGCACATAGTCGCCGGTCACGAAGCGATATGAACAAGGTCCTGAACCAGTCATATCTGAAATTGCAACTTGGGAGGAGTTTGCAAATGTGAAGGCAATGCAACTCGGGCGTTTCGCGCATCCCTTTGCGCAACCGTAAATTCCCTGCCCGTTAGTAGTACCACTGACAACGACAGTACCGGTCAGGCCTGTTGAACATCTCATGTCCCAAAGACCACCCCATTTGTCCACGTAGGTACCACCTCCTAATCCATTGTTTGCGGTAGGGTCGCCACCAAGCTGGCATGATGGTCTAGGTTTCCATGTTCCGGTCTGTGTCTGTGCCGAAGCTTGAAGGATGGTAGAAGTAAACGACACAAGCGCAAGGCCGGCCCTCAAAATGAACGCTGAGGACGGCATCGCGAGATGCCTGAACGAGTGACAATATATGGGTAAGAGGAAGAGATCGGTATCGGCAGCGAGGAGAAGGAGACATAGCGGTACCTACCTCGAGGCCCTGTCCTGACCGTCCGCGCGGTGTCAACACGCGATGCATTCCAGTCATTTCGTTCCCGTGGCGCCGACACAGCCGGCCACAATCCACTGGCATGGACTGCCGATCGAGCCGTTCAGAACAAGAGGACTCGCGGAAGGCTTGAGTCGGTGGTGGTGTGTTGAGATGAACTATATCTTTCGATGCGGCCGTTTCGGCATCTTCGGTGGCATCGTGTGTCCGATCTCATGGCCGCGATGGATATCGATGAGCCCGCTCTTGAGCCACTGCCACCGAGGCTTCATAGTAAATGCGCACCTTACTAGTACATATACGCTCTGGCATGTAGCCTGGTGGAGTGACCGACCTTTGCTTCTGCGTTCTAGAAGTGGCGAAGGGGCGTGAGGACAGTGAGGCTTCGTTCTCCCCAACCTCTCACTTCGACGCCAGAGAAAAGCGGAGCCGGCGCCGGCATATTTTAGGGTAACGCTATCAAGGGTTTGGGGTGGGCATTTTTTGAGCATCGAGCGAGCAAAATCAACACAACGACCGCAAACATGCATGTCAGAGCGTCAATTCATTCTCAATGGCTTACCCAGAAGCCACATTGTAGTTTCATTCACGACACTCGTGGTAGAAAGCGTTCTGCGTGTGTTTGTAGTGATTTTGTACGTTCACAGCTCCACGGCTTGACAACGCTATTTCGGAGCGTACAGATCTTCCTTGGTCTTCTGGCATCAAGCCGCAGCTCTCAATCTATTATTGATCACAGTGGAAAGACGACCGGCGGACTAGTGAATAGTAATTTAATAGATAGACGAACATGTATAAGTGATCGGTCTAATATGCTCAGACACGCTATGCGGCGAACACCAAAAAAACAAAGTGCCAGCCCACGCTCGCAGCTCCAAACCCAATCCAACGCCATCCAATGCATCCATGCAACCTAAATCAATTATCAAGATCAATCCAGAACCTCTCCCTAATCCTATCACCATATCTGTAGAAAACCAACGGCGCCGGCGCAATGACCACCGCCAAAAACGCAAACACCGAAACCCCCCACCCATAACCCAACTTCTCAAAAATGGCCGGCGCGAAAAGCGGCGTCACGCCTCCCAGAATGCTCCTGAAAGCCGCGCCCGCCGCGATGGCACTGGCAGCGTACTTTTCGAAACTGTCGATGTAGTAGTTCTGGCAGGTGTTCAGGATCATGACCTGCCCGATGCCGTAGAAGTAGGTGGCGGCGATGGAAGCGAACCAGTGCGCGTGCAGCTCGACCGTCCAGGCGAACCAGAAGAGCGAGACGGGGATGAAGAGGGCGCCGATGTTGGCCAGCGGCAAGCGGTATTCGGGTTTCGCTTTGCCGTTGTTGCGGGCGGCGAGGCGGTTGTAGACGGTGTCGATGCGCGGGACGAGGAACCAGACGGCGGAGAGGAAGCCTAGTCCTGGACCCAGGTACAAGAGGCCGACTTTCTCGGTGGAAAAGCCGTAGTTGTCGCCGTAGATGGGCTGCATGTTGGTGTAGATGCTGAAAGTTGTACCGAAGATTAATGCTTGGTAGGAGCTCATTACGAGGACGATGGGCTGGAGGAGGATGCGGAGGGGTCGGGTCAGCGAGCGGCGGAGCTGGAGACCTAGGGGACGCTCGTCCTGGCCTTCGATGCGGTATTTGTTGGGGTGGCCGCTGGGCTCTTGCTCGAGTTTCTGCTTGCGTCGCTGCAGGAGGACGGGAGCGTAGGTTTCGCGCAGGAAGATGAAACCAGCAGCTGTGTTGACGGAGCAGACGATCGTCAGCGTCCAGAAGATCCAGCGCCAGTTGGCACGTTGGACGATCACACCGCCGAAGAGGGGGCCCTGTCATGATTGTCAGCATGCGTGTACGTGGCTTGAATTGGAAGCAATTGTTCAAGACTCACCAACGTCGGTCCAAGCAGCGGTCCCAACAAATACCACCCAAACACGCCCGCCCTCTGACTTGGGTCAAACATGTCGCTTATAGTCCCACCACCATTAGCTATACCCACACTCCCAAAGAACCCACTCAGCGTCCTCATCGCAACCAGCGTCTGCACATTCGGCGCCAGCGCGCTCGGAATCTGCAGCAGCGCAAACACCGTAAAGCACACGAGGTAGAGCTTCCGGCGGCCAAACGTCTCGCTCAGCGGCGCAAGGAACAGCGGTCCGAGGCCCAGCATGATCACGAAGCCCGTCGTGCAGCCGATGACAACCTCCGGCGTGCTGCGCAGGCTGTCGGCGATCTGCTGGATGCCCGGGGTGAACATGCTGGAGGCGAGGGGCGAGAGGATGCTCATGGCGGCGATGATGGCGACGTTGGCCATCTTGGTCTTGCGCGACCATTGCCGTGGGTTCTCGGGGTCGGTGTCGTCGAAGGCTAGGACTTCGCGGGTGTCGTTTGCTTCGCCGTCGTCGCGCTGGAGCAGTGGCTCTCTTTCCCCGTTACGTATAGGTTGGTTTTGAGGAGGCATCCTGATATCTGTGTCTGCCTTGCTCTTCTTCCTGCGCTGCTGGGACTGTGGTGAGATGGGAGGAGTATTGCGGAAAGCGCAAATGTTCATAAGAGAAAAGCCACCAGACAAGAAAGGAAATGGGCGTTAGTATACTAGACCTTGCATCCTACGGCAGCCTCTGTGCTGAATGCATCGCGCGTGTCTCGATGATGATTTGGGTTGTCTATGACGATCGTTCGACGTGCGCGCAGTAGATCCCACGGCGCACACGATGGCGGCTGAACCCCTCGGCCGCACTAGTCTACCGAAAACCGATCACAGGGTGCGTGCAGTAGATCATCCACGAGTACCTGAGTCTACACACGGCTAAATCCGGATGATGGATATATGTATCCAACACTGCAATGTTCATAGTGAGCTGTGCCAGCATCAGTGCTAAACAAGGCAAATTTGTGATCGTTGTGTTCGATCTACAGTGGACTCTCACATATTGAAAAATATGGAACGAACAGCAGGCAAAGCTACGGGAACCGTATGCAAACTCCTGCACAACAAATCACGAATCAACTTTGTGGGCATCGAAACGATCTAGGCCATCAGCGAAGGCAAGGAATAATCAGATTTACACAAGCCACGCTGAACTAAGGTAGCGTAAGTTTCAAACTTTCATATTCATTTCCATATCCCTATCAGAGTCTGGTCCATCCTTCTCGCCAGAAAGCGCAGGCAATGCGAGCTCGAATCCTCAAAACTAAAAAGAGAGGTCCATTCGACCTATATACTCCGTGGAGCACAGCCTTCCACTTTTTCCCCTCATAAAAATGCTTTGCTCAAATCAACATCGTTAACGCATCTCTTGTATTCTCACGAGAAGCTTTACTGCGAGCTGCCACCAGAGATAGTGATGACCTGGCCGTTAACCCAGCCACCGTCCTCAGAAGACAGGAAGCCAACGACGCGAGCGACGTCCTCGGGAGTGGCGCAACGGCCGAGAGGGCAGTGCTCGGCCATCATCTTCTCGATGGTAGCGGCGGGGATGTCGGGGGTGCCGCCAGGGATGTCTGTTTGCCGGAGTTAGTGAGGATTTTTCTACGGGACGGAATGAGCAGATATCAGTACTTACAGTGCCATGCGTTCTGGGTGAACATGTCGCTCTTGATGCCACCGGGAGCGACACCGTTGACGGTGATACCGCGACGGCCGAAGTCAGTGGCGAAAGCCTTGATCATGCCGATGACGGCCATCTTGGAAGCGTTGTAAAGAGCGTGGTCGCGGACGCCGAGAAGACCGGCAGCAATAGAAGACATGAGGATGAGACGTCCGTTGTCCTCGAGGTGCTTCCACGCGGCCTGGCCGACGAAGAACTGGGCGCGGGCGTTGAGGTTGAAGACGTGGTCGTACTTCTCCTCGGTGATCTCCTCGGTCTTGTCCCAGCTCTCGGTGCCGGAGTTGCTCATGACGATGTCGATCTTGCCGAAGTGCTTCTTGGACTCCTGGAACAGGCGCTCGATTTCGGCGGGCTTGCTGACGTCGGCCTGGATGGAGATGGCTTTGGCGCCGGTGCCGGTCTCCTCGATGAGCTTGACGACCTCGTCGGCGGACTCTTTGCTGTTGGCGTAGTTGACGACGACGCTGGCGCCACGGCGGCCGAGCTCAATGGCACAGCCACGACCGATACCACGGCCGGCACCGGTGATGAGGGCGACCTTTCCATGGAGGGAGGCAGTGAGGACGGTAACGGGACCCTGAGACATGATTGTGGTGTTTGGTGTTTGTTTGAGTTGGTGGTGGTGTTGTTAGGAGTGATTTAACTGGAATCGAAACTCTGCGATTGGGTATCTTGACGGGAAGAAAGCAAGTGTATGATAGAGCAGCTGAGAAGAAGAGAGAACAGATGGGTGGGAAAACAAAAAAGTAAGCGGTGTCGACGAAGGAGATATTAGACGAAATAATAATAGCTTGCCTACCTTGTCCGTCCCTCCAAACCTTAGACCGTCGGCCGGCCATTCAGCTCGACGGCATTCGTAGCAAGAGTAGACGGGTGTGCTCGGCGGAGTCGGCATGATGCAGGAACTATCTCGTCGCCGGCAGTAGTACAGGACGAGAGGGTGCATGCAAGCAAAGCATCGGCCGGGCTTTGTTGGAGAGCCGTGGCGATGGTGAGTGTGGAGGTGGATGTGGATGACTTTGATGGCCTCAGCCCAGCCAGCCAACGCGAGCTCAGCACCAAGATGATGATGATGAATGGCTGGGGCGGGCAATCGGACGCTGAGCAACACAGACAGGCGCAACAATAATGCAGTGCGAGAAAGAAAAGCGTAGGGGCTTGCAGCAGCCGCAGTGGCCAGACTCGCAGCAGTCGCGTGGTGATGGTGGTATGCAGCTCATAGCCAGCAGCAATAATGGCTACACCGCAGATAGCACGGCGATCCTAAGGGCCAGGAAGATGCGATGGGAAGAGGCGTCGGGCTCTCGCGCTCGCTCGCTGCTCGGCATTCGGCGGGCGCGCGCAGGACCAAAGCACGAGGATTGAGGACTGCGAGCGAGAGGGCGAAGTCACAGAGTGCGCGGGGCATGGTGGGGGATTTGCCGGACGCAGAGAGGGTGAGAGGTACTGTACCCACATAATCGAGTGTGATGGATGATGAGACGCTGCAACGGTGGTAGTCAGTCTGGGGTGTTTGGTGTTGGTGTCTCTTCGCGCGGACGAGAAGCAGCGCAGTAACTAGTGCCCTCGTCGATGAAAGCATCGCCGGCACTCCTAGCACATGGAGAGGATGCACGCAGCAGCTCCGTTGAACGGGTTGCTTTCCCATTTACAGTTTATTTTCCGACTTTGGCTCGAAGATCCCTGATGAAACCTGCCCATATGCCCATGCCATGCCCACGCCAGATCGGAAGTTGTTTGGCCAAGTCGTGCGTGTGCTTATGCTTTGCCTCTGCCGGAACTACCTTTTTAGTAGGCAGTCTCACACAACGGAAGAAGCACAGACCGGACTATATGACGCGACGCTCCGGCACTTCTAACACGGGCGAGCTGGCCTGATTATTGTCTGTTGTCTCTCACCATCTCCTTGTTATTGTTCCTGTCCACCTGGCACGTAGCACATCTGTGGAGAGCTGTCAGCATTGCGCAGACCTAGTGAGAAGCTTTCACGCAAGCGCAGGAAGCAAAGCACGATTTTGAACTGTTTTCATATGAAGATGCTGGTTAACTCTACCGCTCGAACGAAACACCCAAATGCAAAAACGCGCCAGTTTCCCATTAACAGTGCTGATCCAGAAGGGTAGTCTTCGCAATCTCTCCAAACCGCCATATGCAAGAGCAAAGGCGTTCAAGGAAAAGAAAGTCCAAGCAACTCCTCCCAGGTCGCCATCAGAGGCGGCAATGGTTGGTATCAAAGTGCGGGCTCGCCGTCCCACGTCAGAAAGGCCATCCCGACCTATGCAGTGCAGTCTCGAATTAAGGGGGAAGAGCAGAAAACCAAAAACCAAATGCAAAACGCAAAACTCCGGTGCTCCATGCTAGTGCTGCCCCTGCAGCGGCCGATGATGGAAGAGTAAAGGATACTACGAAAGTGGATGTGGCCAACGTTCAGCCAGTAGCCATCGCCCGAGAGTAGTCGGGAAGGACTGAGCCATTTGAACGAGTGCCGGGTATTATTAAGGCTCGTTTCGTCGTGTTTCCGGTCATCTAATCGTGCGAATGCTTGCTCCAGTCGAGTAACCAGCCAACTTGTTCACAAGCTAGCCAAGGTGTTGAGCGACTGTCCAACATTCCTTTGCTGTCCAACCAGGGTTTCGGAGCTGACAAATGCTGGATAATGAATGCAGAAGTATAGACGACAGACAAACGAGCGCAGTGCCGAGATATCGGCGAACCGTCGTGAAGCGAATTGCTATTCTGGTGAGATAGCATTGCCAGAGTGGCTTCACTTCAGGAACTGGGCGACAGTGGTGTTGTCGACCACCATGCTGCCCTTGGGCAACTTGGGCAATGAGAAGCCGTGCTGCATCTGGCTCTCGACGTACGTGGACGAACGCTTGAAGCGCTTGTCGGCGTACTTCTCGAACACGGCGCTGTGGTGCTTGCGAGGGTCCTCGCAGCAGTCAAGGATGGTCTGCAGGAGCTGACGGAGCTGGGCGTAGGTGTACCCGGAGAAGTGAGCGTGCGGAAGAGTCCACTGACCCTTGCCAAGCATCAGACGAGCCATGCAGTGAGCACCGGCGGCAGTGAAGCTGGGTGCGCAACCAACGAAGCGCTCGTCCATGATGGTGATCTCCAGGAAGTACTTGGCCAGAGTCCTGGTCTCGAGGTCGTAGTCGTCGGCCTTGCTGATGCGGCGCAGGAAGCTCATTGGCCCGGGCCAGCCGAGCTCGAACTGCAGCATGCTGAGCATGAAGCGCTCGGCCTTCAACAACTCGTCAACAGAATAGCCACCGTCGACCATGTAGATGATCTCCTGGATCGTGGGGCAGTTAACCTCCTCGTACTTCGCGGCGACGAACAGGGCAGTGGCTCCGACAAGCTGCAGTTTTGCAAGCGAGACGATCTTGCAAGACAAGAAGCGGTCGATGTAGTTGACGGTCAGGAAAAGCGTCTCCGGGAGAAGGGCGAAGCGCCCGTGGACCTGGACGACCCAGTCGATCAGGACAGCGCGCATGGACCACTGGATCTCTTGCTGCTGCTCCATGTAGTGAGGGTTCGGGGTCATGCGCTGCTCGAGGGACTTCATGTAACCGAAGATCTCGTCACCGTACTCTGCGACCATGGAGGTGTCCCACTGTTCGTCTTCGATGTCCTCGGCGGTGCGTGTGGACTCGACATGAGCGCGGGCAATTGCAAGTTCGTGTTCGACCTTCTTGGAGTTGAAAGGAACGAGGACGGTGGTGACGCCACCGGTGCTCTCGCCGTGAGTTGTGGGGTAAGCATCCTCGTAGTAGTAGTCATCGTCCTCTTCATCATAGAAGTGCTCGGTAATGGTAGCGTTTGAAGGAAGAATGTTGACAGGGCGGCTGATAGGCACATTGGGGTGGTTGCTCTGAGACTCGAGGTACATCATGTACTCATCGGACGACGCGAAGCCCGCCGGGACACCACTGGAAGCTGGCCTGGGCGCAGCCTCTTCACGCAGCGGAATGGTCTCAGTCTTGCGAACCTCCTGGCGAGGGAGAGGGACGCCGCCCTGTGGCTCAGAGACGAGCGACGATTGCGACGGCAGGATAGACACCGGCTTCTTGATCTCGGCCTCGGATTGGGACACCGTGTCGGCGGTCCTGAGGACTCTGGTGCTCTTCTTGGCGACCAGCTTCTTGGGCTGGTCGGCGATGGTCTCGGAGATCTGTGAGAGGCCCTTGGATGTGACGTTGTTGGTGGAAGTCAGGCTGACGGGCACGTTCTGCGCGGAGATGCTCTTAGCAGCCAGGGGACGCGCAGCCGGGCGCGCAAGGGCGGCAGTAGGCTTGACGATACCAGCGCCGGCTTTCTTGTCGAGGGCAGAGTCGTCCTTGGACGGCTGAGCGAGTCTGAGGTTGGTGTTGGCGTCGCCGAGGACCTTCTTGTTGGCGGCCTTCACTGCGTCGGCCTGGTAGAGGGTGTTGAAGGCAGGGACAGACTTGGTACGCTGGTGGAGAGTCTTGACAGCACCGTTGTTGACGACCGGCGGAGCCATGTTCTCGTCGTGGACACGCATGGCGCGGGAGCGGATGGGCTGTGAGGTCAGGTTAGCGGAGGCATTGTATGGAGGAAGGTCATGTGTGGGAAGTTTGTGGCTTGGTGGGCGAGTGAACTGCTGGCTGGATGTGACGTGTTGTATAGCTACCGTGAGCCGCTCGCAAGCGGCTCGTGATGTCGTCGCGGTGAGCCAGCGAGCTCGTGTCGTAATGGAGGTGCGTTGTCGGATTGCTGATTGTGCGCATGCGCGCTGCTGCCGTGTACGCCAATGTCCCATTCCATGTTCGCGCCGTTCACTCTGCCACTGCCTCTGCCACTGCCACTGCTGCCGCCGCCGCGTCGCGCGCCAAAAACAAGCGAGTGAAGGAAATCGCACTGCCTTACCTTAGCGTCCATGGTTGTGCACGTGATTGCAGAGAGCTGCGGCGTGCTGGTGTCGTCTGGTGTGTGGTGAGGTGGTGGTTACGCGCGATGCGCCTGGCGTCGTCCGCTGCCAACTTCTGGGCGACGTTGGAGCTAGGCGAAGGGGAGGGAGGCGGAGCGGTGTCGAGGTCGCTAAGCGATGCTGCACATGTAGCTGGCGAAGGGTGCAGGCGTGCGTGGGTGGCGTTGAGAGCGGTGGTGCTGATATTATCGCTGCTGAGAATGTGCGATGTCGGTGGAAGAAAAGCTGCGGCGTGGTGGTGGTGGTGAAGTGCGAGAGACTGTTGCTGTTACTGCCCAGACGCATAAACAAAACAAGCCCGGCAGCTTTGGCAGGTACGACTGTCCACTAGCTCGGCCTTCCCGCGCCCGTTGTGCAGCTGGCCCAAAGTCTATCTCTTGGCCTCTGCCCTATCGATCTTCAGCAGATTGGGAGGGGGATTCTTCACTGGGTGGAGGCATGCTTCCATATTCGTCGTCTGTATATATGTATTCCTCGCATTCCCGTCTCGTCTTTGTATGTCTAGCGAGTTACTCCTCTTCCCTTCTCTCTGCCCTGCAAATCCGTCATCACACCCTCCTTCTCATCTCATCACCGCCCTCTGCCCTCACTCACGCAGAGACATGAACGTCCAGAATCAATCAATCCTGCGGCTGTCCGCGCGCATCAGCACGTGCATGCCATAATCTTCCTCAGATGCCATACACGGACAGGCGGTGGACACACGCGAATTTCCGCGGCCTGCGCTTCTGCAACGGGCAGCAGCGGGCACCCAGCGCTGGAGAAATTCTAGCTATCAGGATCATCCTCGCTATGAATTGCGCCGCCTATACAACTCTCTGCACCGTTGCCAGCGTTGCCTATATCGCCACCCGTCCTATGCACCATGTCTCACGCGAGAGGGAGCCCTTGCAGCAGCCTCACTCTCGTCGCACTAAACCCCTTTCAGGCGAGCAACAACTCCCCGTACGTCATGCTTGGCTGCGGGCGCGTCAACACGTCTTACCAAGTCGTCAGCGATGCCGTCGAATCTTCGTAACAGCGTCGCGAATGCGTGCAATTTTGCGCAAATTCACACATGAACTTCTGAGGCTGCTTTGCGTGTCCTGACAGACTTTCACCCCCATGTCTCATCTACAGCGTGAGTTCTTGCCTCACACATATTTTAGCGCTGGGGGCGGGCTCGCTCGCACGAATACCCCGCCTCGTCACGTGAGCCTCGAGGTCTCGACAATGATTTGTAAACTCGCCATCGAGGTCTCTATTTCTTGTCGTGCGGTCCTCCTGCCCGACCGAATACGCCATTCGCTCGCCCACTGAGACGTCAAGGCAGGAAATGGAACTATCTGCGACGTCTGTGACGAGCCGATGCGCTGTCAGGTTGTTCTGCCGGCACACGAGCGGCGTGGGCTGCCAATCGCCTCATCTCCGCTTGGGCAGCTGAAACTCGGCCTAGAAACAATGGCACATTCCCGGGCTGGGTTGATTTGGCTTCGTGGGCTTACAGTAAACTAGTTCCAGCCGCTGCAGGTTCGCCGATTGTCGAATGGAGTCATCTGGAGTCACTCGTGAGTTTTGCTTGCGCCTCTGTAAGAATTAGTGCCTGGTGAGCTGATGCCACGAAAACAGTTGTGCCTATCAGATCTGCCTTGACAAAGTTGCCATTGAGGTAGTTTCGTCAGCGACTCAACACCTCAGCAGGCAGTGCCTTGGTACCGCCAGCTCTTATTGTTCCTATGTTGACTAGTCACTCACGCGCAAACTGCTCGCGCGCTCTGACCGCCTCTTGTTATGGTGTTGCATCGTGCATCGCAGGCCTTGGGCCAAGCGATTGCGGCACGTTGTCTGGTGCATAGCTATCAACATGCCAGTGATATCTAGGCTAGGCAACGCGGATGTCTATCGATCCATAGTGCTGGGAACATCCGTGATGCCTGCGCGACCTGTGGGATATATTATTGAGGTGCCACTGGAGAAGCGCAACAATAGCAAGGCATTCTCGAGGCATGGTTGTCTCGCGGCAAAAACAGCCGGTCAGCATGTGAAGATCAGTAGATATTGATTGCGTTAGTTACCCATGTGTCTCGCAAAGCACATCACGTCGCACCATCACGGTTCTGTGACTCTCGTCAGCAGCTCCGCACTGACATACTCGGGCCTGCTCGCATTAGAATGGCTGGCATCCTTTCTTCCTTGCATCGCACACTCGTGCCCGTGGGGGAGAGGCGCCAACAGCCCAAACTCAAAAAGCGATGCTCGTGGTGGCACAAAAGCCGCGCCTGTACCTCGCGGGCAACGCAGCAAGCAACTTTCAATCCAAGGCGTCGCCCCAGCGATGGATGATCGCATGGCATCGTCTTCAAGCGCGAGGCCAAAACATGGCGCTCTCGCGCTCGACAAAGGCAGTCAGGCGTGAGAGGGTGTGCTCGAGCAAGTCGGCGGCACACGGCCAAGCACGATCAGCAAGACTAGCCAGCGACACGCTGCCTTCTGATTCGCGCGCATGACTTCCGAGTTGAGCCGTCTGGCGCTTTCGTTGTCCACAGCAGTTCGACTGCGCCAGCTGCCTTCTCTGACCGAACGCTGCAGCTGGCGGCCTAGAGCGCTTTTCGCGCTGCGCAGAGCTGCATATCGGGGCCCACTGACTGCCCTACTCTGTCGAGCTTGCAGTGTCTGCTGTTCGCCGGGCAAGGTAGTCGCCGCGCCAATGGTGTGAATGGTCACAGAAGAACGAGCGGGCCCTCAGGGCGGCGTGCGTTGAGCGCCGAAACATGCGTAATCGCACTCTGATGCCACCCTCTCGTACGCGGGCATATGGGGAGACGTTCCGCTGTGCGCGACAGCCCTTGCGAGGGACCTTTGTACCTCGTAGGGAAGGGCATCACCCAGCGCTGTGTCGGCGCAGGCCAGTCCAGTGCAGTATGTGATCGCTTGCCTTCCCTTGTCTCAGTAGTCTAGACATGCCGCCTGCGCGACTCAGGTCCAGGTCCATGTCCACGCTGCCTCAGGACGCCAGGCGCACTGCACGAGTTCGAATGGCACGCACTGTATGATGGCAATTTATTTTCGCAGTGCCCAATAATTGAGTCGCATGTAGAGGCATTGCCATGTAGTCGTGCTGAATTAGCCGCTGGACATTCGTAGGCGTGCTCGTACCAGATGACCTCGACCATCGAACTGCCCGGAAGCCAGCCAGAGCGAGAGAAGCGGGCACCTTGATCATTCCCACCGACTTCCTCTCCTCCACCGCACCACCTCGACAAACACTGCTCTTCACGCCTTGCCCTTCTTGTTCCATCCCTTCGTGTCTCCTCTCACTGTCTGTCTGTTTAGTTCGCCAGAGCGACAGCGGCACATCGACTTTCTTTATCATCTTCCCTTCTCGTCCCTCCTCACCTCTGCTGCGCTCCAGAGCCCCGAACGGCGGCAGCGAGGTAGCGCCTCCTCTGCATCACAGCGCCCTATCGCTCATCAGGAGTGCTATCGACCTCTAGGCGATCCCAGGTGAGCATTGGAACCATACTCATATCATATTCCTCACCTTCCTGTCGCCTCCTCCCTGCGGTGAGCCAGAGCGGCGGCAGTTCCCTCGCTCTAGTCACTCAACCTTCCCTCTTACAACGAGTCAAAGCCTACAATCACATCTCGAATGCAGTGCGATCAAGATGAGCGAAAATCGCTAACATTGTTGACTGTAGCTCACATCCACCTTATCGCCCTCTCCCACACCGCGCAGATTCCTCTTGCGCCGACTTCCGCTATAAGCGGTGGACAACAACCACCTTAGCCAGCGCCACTTCAACACCATACTAGAAGTGCACACCAACTCCCTATAATAAAGCAATAAGAGGTGGGCCTCCGAATATGGACCTCTCCAACACGAGGCACTCCGACACTCAGGGTGCCATGGATGGTCGCAGGCAATCGCACCAAAACACCACACGCTATAGCGGACACTCATGGGATGCGCAGTCCAATGCGAGCTCCCACGGTGCAAGCCACCACCGTCCAGCCCGCCACAGCACTGGTTCTGCCGCGGGCTCCGGCTATGCGAGACCGTCGCCCACAAAGAAAGAGCAGAAGCATGTCGTGTTCCAATTGATCGACCCAGAAGACCCTCGCATACAAGCGCGCTTGCCTATGAGGGTCATGATCTCACCGCACGACACCACAGACTCGATCATCACGACTGTGAAAAACTTCTATGGTTTGTATGAGTATGGCGTCAGCTTCGAGAACAGAGACGGCATCAGCATCATCGCTGCTTTTGACAACTTTGAGAATGACATGGTCGTCTATGTCAGGACTGTTGCGCAGCCTCCTCCTAGCGCACACAACGACCGGGCATATCCCAACTCACCATCCAAGCCCACACTGGGGGCTGCTATCGAAATGCGAGCGTCGCATCACAACAATGTCAACTCACCTTCCAGAGCAGCAGCCAGGAGCGCAATGCGCAGCCGGTCTCCGCATTCCGATTATGCTAGACGTAGCGTGTCTGCTGCGCCATCGAAGAACAACCGCGCAAAGTCGAAGAGCAAGGACAACAGCATCCACGATGACGCAGACGGCTATAGCAGCGACGATGGCGCCAACGGATCTGTGACTAGTTCCCGCAGATCTAGGACGGAGCAAGTCAATGCTGAAATCAGCGTCAACAACATCGTCGAAGGCGGCAGGCGACAACGTGCATTTGAGAGCTCGGTAAGCGCATGTATGCGCATATTTACTGAGCATTGGGATCTAACACTGTTCAGGAACTGCCTCTATTCGTACCACCGCAAGTGCCCATGACCGCGTCCATCTCCTCTGTCTCGCCTCAGAGGCGCAATGGTCCGGCCGTGACACCATATGCGTACCCGAATCAGCAGACCTTTTCGTACACGCAGCCCCTGCCTTCACCGCAGAGTCATGGCAGTGCGCACTACCAACAGAATGGCGTGTCTGGAATGGGTTACGGCTCTCACGCACAGGCGCGAAGAGGAGCTCGCCCAAGTAACACAGTGTTCCCTCCTCCTCGCCTCTCTGGTGATGGCATCCTGCCCACTCCTGACCCTACCATCAACAGCGTCATTTCGGATGAGGATGTAGCGCTTCAGCTGATGCGCCTTGGAGATACCTCCAACTTTTCTCATGGCCGAACGTCAACGTCTACTCTTGACGATGCCCTTAGCGGTAAGGCAGAGGCGCCCTCTTCTGACGAGGAAGACGATGACGCAGAAGAAGAGGTCAGTGGTCTGCCTGCTGTTCCCAGCTGGCCGAAGAACGAGGTCGGTCCGCAGAGGAAGAAGCAGCGCACGCACGAACCTGGCAGCGATGGCACAACTGGCGACGAGTACGATGACCAGCGCGATGGCTCCTTCAAGGGTGACAGTGATGAGGTGATGCCTGACATCGATGGCCAGCGCCGCCAAAGCAAGCCTGCAATGCCTCGACCGCGCTCCACCATGCCAGCAGCTCTCAAGTCTGCCAAGCCGCGCACATCATCCATGGTCAAGCCGAAGATGAAGCCTGTGGGCCACTCGCACTCCCATTCGCACTCTCACTCCCACTCCCACTCCCACACACAGGCCAAGGTACCCATGTCGCCGGCCTCACTACCTTCGCAATCGCGCAAGACCTCCGCTGCGTCCACCATCAACTTCCAACACGCCCTCGGCACGGACGAGGAAGATCTCTCTTCCAAGCCTCGCTGCCAGCGATGCCGCAAGAGCAAGAAAGGCTGCGATCGCCAAAGACCCTGTGGTCGCTGCAAGGACGCCGGCATCGGCATCGAAGGCTGCATCAGCGAGGACGAGGGCAACGGTCGCAAGGGCAGATACGGACGCCACATGGGTGTGCCGGTCAAGCGCGGCGAGGAGGGTTTCATCGAGCCTGACAGCTCGGTGCCTCCAATGTCTCTGGCTGCCACAGGTGGCGGAGGCGGCCAGAGCATGCCGAATGGAGGATACTTCCTCGCTCCCGCGCCTGTGAACAAGGAGAAGAAGAGGAAGCGCTGATGGGGGCGTTCTTGACTAGAGAGTTTTTTTTCTTCAGGTATCCACGACATATCGACTCTCCCCCGTTACAAATTTGTCTCTCTGTCCACAGAGAGACTTCCAAGCCCCTCTAGGCGATTATTTCTCACCCGCGCGCGCATTCGACATCGAGCGCCTATGAAAGGAGCAGGGCTCCACAACAACCACGACCGCGACGATTCTCTTTGCTTGTTTTTCGTTGTCTTTTTGCATCTCTCGTTTTTTGGTCGTACTTGTTTCGTTTGTGTCACTCATTGCATTTTTCTATCTTATCTTATTTTGTTTTTTTTTTTTTTCCTTGCAGTTTCACAACCACTTCACAAAAGAAAGAAAAGAGTATTTCGACGGGAAAGGCGCAGGAAAGGGGAAAGGCAAGGGCTGGGAGGACATGTGATGGGTCAGGAGTTCTAGATCGGGGTGGAAATCGGCGTCGTGTACGTTTTTTCAAATATTAGACTGGATGGAGTGGTTGCTTCTAAGAGGAAGAAGTGATTGTTGTTGTTGTTGTTGCTGTCGTTGGAGATAGTTGAGGTGGCTAGCGCCTCTGTGGTGGTATTGCCTGAATGCCAGAAACAAAATCACAAACCTCCGGTGGTTCAATAATGAGATTGGAATGTATTGATGGATGTGGTGTGTGCACGGCGACAGTCTTGATTATTGTTGGTCTGTGAGGCGCTTGTCGTGCAGGGATGATGCAAGTGATATTCGATCCTTTGGAGCTTGGGGTTAGGGTTGGGTATGCATGATTTTGAGGTCGAAGAGTGCTGAAAGGATGTATTGGTGATTTCCTTGCATTTGAGCTAATCGTCAAAGGCTGAACTGACAATAGGAATCTTTTTGTATGTACTAAGATAGATTCTTGACTCTCTGCGTGATGGTAGCCCGCCGAGAAGCGATGTGGACCTCGAATCCGGCCAAGCTGGCTAAAGCCGCACCACTACATCGCGCTGCATCCTTCAGCCCTGCTGCCTCTCGCCTTCTTCCTCCTTTCCTCTTTCGATTTATTAATAGCATCCCGTGCCCTTTTGGTGTTTGTTTGCTGCGCCGCTTGACTTCGCCACTACTGTCCTACTATTGCCATTCTTGAGCCCGACTTGCATTTTACTTTCTTTAGCTGAAGACGAAGTTACCTTTAGCTTTGGATCGCTCGCTTCGCCAGCTCACGCGCGAACATCAAACTGTCAGCCAAGCGAACACGCGGCCCTGGCCGAGTTGCCGTTCAACGACGACCTTCGTATAACAAACACTACTGTGCTACTCGACGGTGAACACGAGTCTGTTGCTGAAGGGCTGAGCGACTGATTCCTAATATCCCACTACCAGTAAATCTTTGGAAGGTGGCGGCAATATGGCCGACGCAGAGGAGGAGCCTCAGCCGCAGTCCATCCAGCAACGCATAGCCGCTTTGAAGCTATCACAGGTTGGCCAGTCTCCCTTGGCACCCAAACCAACTGCTGTCGCCGGCAAAGCAAGACCGCCACCGCCTCCTCCACCAAAGCCTGGTGTTCCTGCGAGACCGACTGGATATACTCGCCCAGCGTCGACGAACAATCCACCACTGGCAGACAATGGCGATCATGTGAACAATGCTACGATCGGCAACCAGCCAGACTCCTTCCGACCCGATGCTGCGTCTGCTAACGGGATGGATGGTATCTCACGACCCAGCTTGCCGCCGAGAACCTCGACGCAAAGTTCGCAAAGCTCCCTTGGGCCTAAGTTGCCTCCTCGCACACCTTCTGCGACATCTCCTGCGCTACCGCCTAGAAGGCCTTCAGAGATGACTCTGAGCAGGAAAGCGTCCAACGACTCTGTCAGTTCAATGGCAACGACACGCTCGTCGGTGTCGGCCATGTCGAATGGGACTTCGATGACTTCGAGATCGGAAAGATATGCCGTCAGGGCACCGGAGTTCAATCCATCTGCTTTGCCTGCTTTGCCACCTAAGCGGACCAAGGAAGAAGTGCAGGCGCATGATCAAAAGTATAACTCTCTTCGGCCTGGCAAATCGACTTCGGGCTCCCTTCCCAACATGTTCAGAAAGACCAGCACGCCTAATGTGCCTGTTCGGCCGCAAGTCCAAGCGAGACCGACGCCGCCTCTGCCTGCTAGAAACGGTGTCAGACAGGAGCAGCCAACATCCATCGAAGGAGAGACGCAGCCAGAGCCGCCTAGACGCATAACAGCTCCACCCCCTAGAAAGTCTGCACTCACCATGGGCTTTGGAAATGCTGCAAAGCCCAAGCAAAATCCTGTGGATCAACCTAGCGAGAGTACTCCGCCTCCTGTCCCGACATCATCAAGACCCGATCTAGCAGCTCTTCAGGCGTCCAAGCCTACCGCTGGGGCAGCTGTTCCTGCGCAACATGCTGGCGGCGGAGGTTCTTGCCTCAAGTGCCGCGACTTCTCGGGTCCAGATAATCATGCAGCAAGATTCCCTCGCGAGGCCATCCCGTCAACCGATGTCGGCTGGCTCGCTCATCAACTCACGTCGCCCTTCCCAAACGTGACGGACAAAGCGCGTGCCATCTTTACCTGGCTACATCACAACGTTGCGTACGACGTTGTAGCGTTGAGGAGCAATACAGTCAAGCCATCCACACCCCAGTCTACACTGGCATCAGGCCTGGCAGTGTGCGAAGGCTACGCAGGCTTATTTGCTGCGCTTGCCGTCAAAGTTGGCCTCGAAGCTATCGTCATCTCAGGCGCCAGCAAAGGCGGCAGCTACCGCCAACAAGGACCACACGATCCGATTCCGCCCTTCAAGTCCACTCACGCCTGGAACGCCTGCCGCTTCGACGACGGCCAGTGGCACCTCGTAGATCCCTGCTGGGGCGCCGGCACCGTCAACGCCGGCGAACCCTACAAAAAGGGCTTCAACCCGCGTCGCTTCACAGACTCCAACATCGACTTCGGCAGATCGCACTTCCCCACCGACAACAGCAAGCAATACCGCGAAGACGGCGCCGTGCTCTCCTGGGAAGACTTCTCGCGCGGCCACGAAAGCGGCACCCAAGCCACCGTCTACCCCGGCGCCTCGGGCGACGAAGGCCTCGCGCCGCCTTCTTTCGCTCCGCTGACCAACCCCATCGTCCGCGCGCACCAAGGGCCCACCACGCGCTTCATGTTCCAGAAGGTCTGTCCGCACTGGGATCCCGTGCGCTGCGGGCGCGGACAGTACTACCTCTACGTCCTGCACCTGAAGGGTCTGGACGGCACGGACCGCAACCACATTCCGTTCGAGCAGGGAGACGGCGTATGGTGGTGCGATGTTCCCACGGCGGATCTGGGGGCAGGCGCTGACATTTACTCTGTGACCGAGTTCGATGGGCGTGATGGGAGGGGCGTGACAATACAGGAGTATAGGCAGAAGAAGGGCAGGGTCGCGATGATGTTCGGAGGGGTTGCGGCTTGGAATGTTGTGTAGATGGTTTTGGTGGTGGTGGAAATGAGGGGTGAAAGTGTTTTTGTACCCGAGATACCCTGTGCGTAGTCAGAGAGAAGCGTGGAGTGATCAAACTTTTGGTTTCTTTCTACGGCTTGAGCGACGTGCGTGGAAATGCAGATGATCTTCATCGTAAGTGAAGTAATCAAGACCTCTCCAGCTAGTGAGATTGGGTCTCACATACAACATCTAGTGCTGAGGCGCGCGGTATGACTGATTTGAGCGCATATCTGCCAGTATCCGGTGGCTGTGGCAACTCAAAGCTGAGGCATCCTGTGTACACTGTATCCCACTTCGTTGTACATTTGAACAAGAGGCTCGCACCGATCCTACCCTCGTGCGGCTTCTGTTTTCTTTCGGCAGTAATACTTATGAAGTATTTAAGGAAATCGTCCGGACTCATATCCGTCCTCCAGGCCAGGCCAGGCCACGCCTTTAGTCATCGTCCCTCGTTCTAGCACACTGAGGCATTCGACTCCGTCCATGTTGTATGCCAGATCAGTCGTGCCGGCAATTCATGAGCTGTGCTCTCCAACTCTGCTGTCCAAGCGTCTCGACGGGTTCGTGGTAATCTCTTCCGTTCCTGGTTTCTGAACGTGGTTATTGCTGGGGTGAAATGAGGACCACGGAGTCGCCTGTGATATATATCGTCAGCAAAATGCAACCGAAACACCCCACCTTCCTGAGAAGAAAGTGTCCAGAACAGCACAGCACAGCACGGCAGCTTACCTCGCACAAACAGCATCTCGCTCTGCTTCTTCACCGTGCGCACCTCGCCATTACCGCCCTCTTCCTCTTCGTCGACAGTGTAAATCGTCTCTTCCACCTCGCCGAGCACCAGGTTGCAATGGCTGTCGTATGCCTGGTCGTATCGATTTCAGTCAGCACACACCGTCCAAGACTTTCTGATGTAATAGTATCGCATGGGTGTACTCACGTGAAGCCTTCCCTGCAGCTCACGGTCTCCCCTCAGCTTCACAAATACCACCTCGTTCAGCGACAAGCGGACCAGATCGAGCGGCTCGTTGACCGGGTTGGCGGCGGCGCCGGGTTCTTCGGGCGAAGCCATTCAGCTTCCTTCTTTGGTGCGCGAGCGTGTGTGGGATGTTGTTTTGTTTGGTGGTGGTAATAGAGATGCACGGTTCCGCAGACGTACTAGCTCGACTTTCCACCAACTCTCTCTCTGACGTTGGCGCATACAGCAATTGCGAACGGCTTGAATTCCGCTTCTGTTCAGTTCCTGCCTCAGGCTCTCGACGGGTCGGCAACCTCGGGCCAGTGTAAATCCAACGGCTATGGGAACATCAACGGCACGGCTCAGATCCCCACTCACTCATCGCACTGACTCTCCAAGCTCCACTATCCTCACCTTTCCCCAGAGCACTAGAACCCTAGCGCTGGCCCTGACCACGACCCTGACACGGCCGAGTTATCGCGATTCGAGACGAACGGACAAGAGAACTGTTTGGCATAATTGGAAGAGGAGGCTATTGTCATGCGGTGGCAGTCGCGTAGATGAGTGCTCTTCTGGCCCGGTATGGGCCGGCTGAGTCGCGAGCTGCGTCGCTGTGTCTACTCGGGCGGGGTAACAGCAACGGTCCGCTTGTACGGGGTGGGTGGTGGAAAGAACAGCAAACAAGACAGGCGTCATCGTGGTGGCAGAATGGCTATGATGGCGGCAAGGGAAACGGGTCAGGTAAGCTGAAGAAATGGGAAAAAGAGCAACGTGATGCGACCCGCACAGATGAGCAGCGGGAAGCGCATTTGAAGATGAGCCACTTCCTCAGAGGCAGGGCCTGGGGCCTCGATGATCCAGAGCCACAAGATGCTGAGAAGCAGCCCTCCAAAGACAAGATCCTACCCCTCAAAGACGGAGAGTCGCGAGCGGATGATCTGAGCAAGTCTCAGCGGTCGGAGGACACGTTAGAACGATCCAACGACAACATCATACCTCCTGGGCATCGAGATCCCAGCTCAGAAGATTTTGGCTGGTCCAAGAGCTCGGAATATGAGTTTTGGGATCCTGCGTCGAATTCAATTGGCGAGGATCAAAATCAGAATGCAAGCGCGCAAACAGCAGCTCCTCACAAGTCTGAGCTAGGCTGGTCCCAGCAATCCGAGGACATGTTCTGGCAGAGTATGGCAAGCGAAGATGACCCTGCCGACCCTGCCGACTCTGCCGACCCTGATAAAGAGTTGAGCGACATAGTCTTTGGCTCCGAAGTCTACGGCTCTGCCGTTCCTGTTCAGACTAAGCGAAGTCTGAGGGAGCAGGCTTCAAGTCGACCTGAGCCATTGCCATGGATTAATTATGAGACCTGGTTGCCATGGGCCATAGAAGACGAGGACGCAGACACGATTGCGCGTTGCCTGTACACGGCGCAGAACTGCCTTGATTATGATTTCGTCAACGGAATCTCAGAGGCGACCTTCACACAAATCCTGCATGTACTGGAGCCCCGCAACAACGTCGAGGAGCTATCACAGGCGTACGCTCTGATCAGCGAGCACATGGCAAAGCAGATGGGCTTGATACCTGTGAACCGATTGATGGTCGAGTATAGCTTGCTTTTGCAAGAGATCATCGCGCTGAGGAGACAGAATGGACACCCGCTGTCAAGGGATCAGTATTCCATCCTACTCCGGTCTGCCAGGGATCTAGGCGACTCTCGTCTCGCAACGAAAATCTTGGGAGAGTTGCTGGAAGATGGCATACTGCCAAATGTCGATACTTACAACACATACCTAGCGTCTTTCGTCTGGGCAGGGTGGAACAACTCAACTGCTCGACACCGGCAGCGAGTCATTAATGCGAACATGCTTGCAAGAGTCAACAAGCGCCAGGACATGCCGTTCGCAACTTACCACGTCGGCTCACCGGGCGGCATAAAGGAGAAAGCGATGGAGATTCTCACTGTCATGCTAGATCGTGGCCTTGAGGCGAATGAAGAGACTTACTGTTCAGTCATCACTGCTGCTGCAAGAGAAGGCGAGATCGATACGATTCAATCCATCTTGCGCAGAGCATGGGATATCGATGTCCAGAAGATTATGGAGCTCGCTCCAGGCCATCCTGATCTGCCAAAGGCGAAGGCGCTTGCCGAGGACAGCCAGCTGTACCCAAGTTCCAAGTTGCTGTGGACATTAGCACATGCGTTCAGCATCAACAGCGACATACCCAAGGCTCTCCGGCTCGTTGATTACGTGTCGCGAGAGTATGACCTTGCGATCCCCGAAGATACGTGGTCTGTATTGCTCGAATGGACCTTTGTGATGGCGAGACCACGCCACGGCACTACCGCACGCGATGACCGGAAGATTGGCCAGCTGCCACAGAAGTCCGTGCAGACCCTGTTCGATACGATGACAGGCGCGCCATACTTCGTCAACCCCAGCATGGAAATGTACAACCATTTAATCGTGAGCATGTATCTTCGCGAGTGGACGACCAAGATGTTCGAAATCATGGGATACGCCGCGTCGTTGAGGGCAAAGTCCAAAGATACCAGGGATAAGGCGTGGCGGCGTTTCAGGCGGTTCATCATCCGGCAAGAGAAGGGCCAAAGGTACTTTCCACCGCCCGCGATCGTGCGTCGGCGATACGAAACTGCAAAGGTGGTCGATTCGAGAAACAGATTGTGGATGAAGCGCTGGGTGCGACTGCTGCTCGCATCTATGACTCACTTTCATAGACGACACAAGGAAGGTCGAACCTATGCCAATTTCCACGACTTCACGTTCGGCACTGTGCCACGCATGTTGTTGGATTGGCGCGAGTTCGCTGGCGCTCGAGTCAAGTATGACTTGCCGACTGGCGTGCTGGAAATAGAGTTGCAGTCCGAGGAAAGAAAACTGCAGGTTGCGGTGCTCAGGGAGAAGATCTGGCGTGAACGGGAAGAGGCAACGGCCAACACAGGTCTGCTCGTTGGGCACGGGTTATTGAACTCGCATAATCGTCCCGCTGAAGAAGGAAAAGTGGCCAGAGCTACGACTAGGCGTTTGAAGGAAGCCAGGCTGCGTGCAGTGGGCAAAGATAGCCTTGTCAACGGACAATGGCTGGGAATGAAGGGAGCAGCTGGTCTTGTAGAGGAGCCGCAGACGCCATCATCGTCGGTTCGGTGTCAGCCGCCGCCTTTTCGATGAACTATCTTAGCATGATAGAAGATGTAAATTTGATGCATTGAAAACCCATGGACATGGTGGGAATGAATTAATCAGAAGTGATCTTGCCTCCTTATCTCCTTATCCAAAAGCTGCCAAGACTCCGAGGCAGTAAGTCTATTGGCTGCACTTACGGGCTGGCGCGACGCGCGAAGATTGAGCAACGGGAAGGCAAGTTCCAGGGCAGCGCGTCTCCCTCACTAAGAAGCCCCTCCAAGGCAAAACACTTACCTCTAATCAACACCAGCACCAGCAATGCATGGACGCTGACGCTCGCAACACTCAATTCTTCTCTCATTTTCCTTCTTCGGCTTCCTTTTACTCTCCCTCGTCTGTTCTCGAGGTCGGCAGCCTCCTCCTCACTGTCCTTGTGGTCCACTGTATGCTCGTCCGCCGTCCCGCAGGAAAGGCAACCGCGCGACTCGCCTCTGCACCGTCTCTTCAGACACCCACATACTCGCGCGGGCGCGCCTCACTTCCCTTTCGGACTATCCCTACACTCGAGTCGAAACGCACATACACCCACGTCGCCATGTTACGACGAGCAACCGAGAGACACGAACAGGAGAACCAGACTGTTCTGGCGAAGACTCTCTCGCAATCCCTGTTCCCTTCGTCCAGCCCGCCTGTGCCACAAAATACGAGACCTGCGCCTTCGAAGTCAGTCAGTGCTGGCTTCCAGAATGCCCTTCGCCCAAGTCAACCGTCTGCAGCGAACCAGATGAGAGCGCCGCCACCGAGGCAAAATGTTGGAGGAATCAAGAGGACGGCGAGTGGATTTGCAAAGTCATTCGATAGTGCTTTTGAGGAAGACAGTGGATCACAGAACAGACCGATTGTGCTAGGAGGAAATACGCCATCGAAGATCCCACAGACGGACCTGTTCGACGAGGACGACTTTGACAGCGACATTGACCTGGATGTGGAGGAACCGAAAGCAAAAGGAACTGTGAACTACCCTAACCTCGCGAAACCCAAACCTGCTGCTGCACCTCTGCCGAAACCAGTAGTCTATCCTACACTTCCACGACAACAGCAGGCGCGGACTGGATACCAGGACTCGGGCTATGGATCTATCGAGCCAAGTGCGAAAGAGACGGTTCCTGGGAGTAGTAATCCCTTCCCTTGGTCTTCATCACCATTGGAGCATTTCCAGCCGACGCGCGATCCTTCGACGATTCGGCAATTCGCATACGATGGAGGAGAGAGCACACGGGCACAGACAGCTGCAAATGCCGAACCTAGAGAGGTAAAGAGAAGGACTCTGCCGTGGTTGGAGAAGAAAGACGACGAGAGTGCTGGTGCTTCAACATCATACCAGTCCATCGGCGAGGCGATGAGGCCGAGCTCAAGAGGATTGGCAACACCCGCATCGAAGATGAACAAGAAATCACAGTTCCCATGGAACACCACTGCAAGCGCTGTAAAGGACCAACAAAGGAAGCACAAAGAAGAGGTGAAGAAGACAATCAAGAAGAATGAGGGCACAGACGAGAGTATACAAAAAGCAAAGACTAAGCGCAAGCAAGTCGCGCGTGTCTTCTTGAGCGAGGAGCAACAACACGTGCTGGATCTGGTCGTCGAAAAGAAGAAGAGTGTTTTCTTCACTGGTTCTGCTGGTACTGGTAAATCAGTCTTGCTTCGCGAAATTATCACATCGTTGCGCAAGAAGTATGCTCGGGAGCCTGACCGTATTGCCGTCACAGCTTCAACCGGACTTGCTGCTTGCAACGTTGGTGGTGTTACTCTTCACAGCTTTGCAGGTATTGGCCTTGGCAAGGAACCAGTTGCCGAGCTGGTCAAGAAGATCAAGAAAAACCAAAAAGCACGCCACAGATGGATGAGGACGAAGGTGCTGGTCGTCGACGAAGTCTCCATGGTGGACGGTGAACTCTTCGACAAGCTCGAGGCTATTGCCAGGCAACTACGCAATAATGGTCGTCCTTTCGGCGGCATTCAACTCGTCATCACAGGAGACTTCTTCCAACTGCCGCCTGTGCCAGACAAGGGCAAAGTTGCACAGTTCGCCTTCGATGCGTCAACATGGACTACTGCTGTCGAGTACACAATAGGATTGCACCACGTCTTCAGACAGAAGGACCCAGGTATGCATACATTATCAAGTGAGATCAGAGTTCCGTACTGACAGACTCCCAGTTTTCGCAGGCATGCTCAACGAGATGAGAGAAGGCAGGCTATCTGCATCGTCCATCAGCACTTTCAGAAGCCTAAGCCGTCCATTGAACTTTGACGACGATCTCGATGCGACTGAATTGTTCGCTCTTCGCTCAGAAGTAGATAGAGCGAACGCTGACCGCCTTGTCAATCTGCAAGGCAACGTCGAAGTCTTCGAGGCCAGAGATGGCGGCACGATTGCGGACAAGACGCAGCGCGACAAACTACTGTCTAATTGCATGGCGCCAGAAACTATCACCCTGAAAAAGGGCGCGCAAGTCATGCTGATCAAAAATATCGACGAGAGCCTGGTCAACGGCTCCATCGGCCGTGTGATCGGGTTCATGGACGAGGGCGAGTTCGACAAGTACTGTATCAACGAGGAGGCTTACGCGCAAGCCACCGACGGTGTCCTCAGCACCCAAGCACCGAGCATGACAAAAGAAGAAATGGCCCGCAAGCGCCTAACAGACAACCTCACAACCCAGCGCAAATTCCCTCTCGTGCGCTTCGCAATTGCCGACGGCACTTCGCGCGATCTCCTCTGCCAGCCCGAAAGCTGGAAAGTCGAACTTCCCAACGGCGAGGTCCAAGCCTCGCGCTCACAAGTCCCACTCATCCTCGCATGGGCCCTCAGCATCCACAAGGCCCAAGGCCAGACACTCGAGCGCGTCAAAGTCGATCTGGGCAAGGTATTCGAGAAGGGCCAGGCGTACGTCGCGCTCTCGCGTGCCACTAGCATGGCTGGTTTGCAGGTCTTGCGCTTTGATCCGAAGAAGGTGAATGCACACGAGAAGGTCGGCACTTTCTATGCGAACCTTGCGAGGGTCGAGCTCGAGGGCGGCAGCGGTGCGAAGGCCGTCAAGAGCAATCCGCAGGCGGCGAAGAAGAGGACTGGGAGCTTGAAAGCGGAGGACTATGATAGGTCGTTCGTCGAGGATGATTGGCAGGAGATGCTTTAATCGCGGCTTCCATGCTGCCCTAGAGCATGCTGAGAGCTGTTCTCTCCTCTAATGACTATTTGCTTGAGAGTGACACTATGAGGGTCTGGCGTTTTTTTATTTTATTAAGGGGCAGAGGATATCCACACGAGATGAGCATTGCTGGGAAACGGGCAGGTGCGCGAGGCTGCTTTCGACACTACTCTATTGCTGTTCCTTACGGCAAGCATTTTCTAAACCGGAGGAACATGTGTACATGTACATTGCTCATACAACACAAGTGATGATCAAATCATCACGAAGTTTGCCTTGTTGTACTATCTATCCTACTTAAAAGAAGCCCTTTCAGCACAACAAAAATCTTCCAGCCAGCTCTCCGAGACCTCGCCCAGCATACAACAAGCAGGGAACAGCAAACCTCGCTTTTTCCCGGCGTCGGCGTCTGGAGCTCAATCCGTCTTGGCGGACAACCCATTAGTTTCCGTTTCTCCGGAGCGAATGGATATGCTGGGAAGAGGCGGAGTTTGGGAGCCGGGAAGGGTTTGGGTTGATCTAACCCCAACCCTTGGTGTTGTGGTGTGAGGTTTTTTCTAGGTGGTCGATTAGGATGGTCGGAGATGGAATCTGGGCTTCGTTGATGAGTTCGTGATTATAGGGCATTGCTAGTATATGACTGGTGGACCGAAAGTGGTGTGTGTGGAAAGCTTGTAGCGCGCGGTGCGAGATTCTGCTTGTGGATGTTTGGAGGTTGACTGGACATCGCTAGAAATAGAGAGGGTTCGGCAAGATCATGAGGTCAGATATCGAAGCCAATGAAAATTGTAAGAATTCAACTGTCGACAAGGGAAAGGAAGAAGAATGGTCTGAGGTTGTGGATGTAGCCGGCACGGCATGGCGTAGATATGTATAGCCTGTAGACATAGACATGGCGATAAGTGGATCTGATGAATGACCAAGGCCGGAAACGAAGGCGACATGACTTGGCACAAACTGGTAGGACCTTGGCGAAGGTAAGAAGAGGTTTCCGAACAGATGCCGATACATATAGTGCTAAGTCTGAGAGCTTCAGCAACTGGTTTTTCCAACGTCCACAATAACACCGCAAACTCCAGTCGCTCAGTATTGCTCTCTCTCTCCAAGATGGGGAATCTCAAAAAACAAAGTAAAGAATAGTAACAAAACTCGTAAAGCAATGGTGCCTAAGCTTAAAAGCAGCGGCAACACACCACACTCTGATCATCTCCTCGCCATGTCAGGCTCGCGACGGCTGTTCTGCCTGCCACCGGAGTAGTGACCGCTACCGCCACCACCACGACGATCCTCTGGTGCACGCGTACGCTCAGGCTCGCGAACACTATAGCCGTCGTCGCTATCTTGCTCGCGCACGAACCGTCTGCGCTCCTCAGCCTCGTCGTCAAAGTCCTCAAAAGCAGTAGCAGGCGGCGGATCCCTCTTAGTGAAAATGCCGCTCTTCCGCTTCCTCTGCCGCTCCGCCTTGTCGACGCCGGCATAGTCGCGAGCATCCTTCTTGAGGGTGTCCGGCTTGTACTTGGCATCGAGGTGGCGCTCGAGCAGGCGCACGTTCTTGGTGTTGGCTTTAAACGCCGCGTCGATCAGGTCGCCCACGAACGGAATGAGGCCGACGGCGAAGTCGATGATGATGTTGAGCAGCATCTGAATCTGCGTGCCGGCGTCGAGGCCGCCTTCGACTTTGCGCATGCGCTTGAAAATCATGAGGGCGATGAAGGCGCCCAGGGCGTCGCCGAAGGCTGGGACAATACCGATGACGGATTCCCAGCCGAAGCGGATCCCGAAGAGGGTGAAGAGGCCGCAGTCCATCCTGTAGGCGCTCGAGCGGGATTTGGCCAGGATCATGGCGTCGTGCTCGGGGATGTAGGCGGGGATCTGCTTTTTGACTTTCTTCATCTTGCCTGGGTGCTTGGGGTCTTCGACCATGGCGAAGAGCGGGTCCTTGGTGGTGTTAGTGAGGTGGGTGATACCGCTATTGGAAAGGGAACATACTTCGCCACCGGTGACCTTCTTGTCGGTGTATTTGGCCATCTGCTTCTTGAGCAGCTTGTTGGCCGCGTATTTTCCTACCATGGCCGCCATGATGGATAATGTGTGAGATTTCTTGTGTTGATGACGATGAGTGAATTGGTATTAGTTGTCCAAATGCCAAAGCCAAGGACGGACGATGAATTAAGTAGAATACACAGCTGGTCACAGCGGTGTTGCCCCTAATAGAATTATGCGACGATTGGCATGCGGCGCGTTGTTGGACGACAGGTGAGACAGGCTGTGGCTCGCCGGGCGCGTAAGTGTTCCAGGGAGAGCGCTTGGAGGGCCGGGGGAAGTAGTAAATAAGTCAGAGGAAGGGACGATGTCAGACAAATAAAAAATAAAACTTGGCAGGTTTGCTGGGAGAGGCGTCTGCAGTATTATAGCATAGTGGCAGCATTAAATGGCGGTGGATTAGCCTTTGCGCGTTCAGCATCATTTCCTCGTTTTCTCCCTTGCAATCGTCCTGACCTGTTTGGACTGACGTAGATGCTGTGGCTGTGCGAGACGATCAACGCCACACCCAAATGCCGATCGACTCGAGGGAGCTCTGGACTTTGCGCATGCGCCTGCATTTGCGCGTGGGTCTAGAAGGGCAGCTGTGTGTGAGGGAAGCATCATTGGAGATCCGCCTCTCAACCGCTGCAAGACACATCCACATACAATACCAGGAGCACTCTTCCGATGTTGCCACTGGCTGCAAGACGCTTCGCCGCCCGTTGTGCGCGCGCTCCGTCACCCTTCCTCCGATATGCCTCCACCAAACCCAATGCCAAACCCAGCGTCAAAGCGAACATATCCAAAGCCTTCACCGAGCCAAAACCGCCCGTCCTAGCACGCTACCCTGCCGTCTACTGGCCGCTCCAGGTATTTATCTATGGTACCGGCATTACCCTCGCCTGCCATATATGGTGCGAGTACTTCTTCACCCTTAGCCAGGCCGAGGGCATCTCCATGACGCCTACTGTCAACGCGACAGGCGACTTCCTCTTATTGAGCAAAAGATATAGGCGCGGAAGAGGCATAGAGGTTGGAGACATTGTCAGCTTCAAACACCCAGTAGATGAGGGCACCTTCTCGGTGAAAAGAGTCGTTGGCATGCCGGGCGATTTCGTGCTGCGGGACTCGCCTGATACGTCCGGCGTCATGATACAGGTTGGTGGAGCAAATGAGCAAAAACCATTGCGACGTCAAGCGCATACTGATGGGTGTGATATAGATACCAGATGGGCATTGCTACGTTGTCGGCGACAACTTGAAGTTCTCGCGCGACTCTAGAATGTTTGGTCCTCTTCCGCTGGGTCTCATCAAGGCCAAGGTGATCGGCAAGGTGTCTACATTGTACGAGTACTCGTGGTCTGCTTTCCATGACGACGGACTCAAGCCTGCACAGCTTCACGAAGACGAAGGGGTCGATTGAAAGTGTATTGCCAGTGTTCTGGGCTTGAGAGACACGGACATGAGCTTGCTCAAGTGGCGCAGCTGTCGGTCACCGCTGATGTGCATGCGACCACGCAACAAAAAAGCTTTCAGATAAGCACAGATCGGTGCAAACGTTGGCCGTGAACTATGGCCCTGCATATGTTGCACGCGAAATGTTGCAAGAATCCATGTCCGAACAATTTGGGCATTTCAAAGCTCACGTCACCGTGCATGCGCAGCAGATCGGCGCGCTGCAGCGTCGCACGCGAAAGCTTCGAGCAACGGGATTGGTCGGAAGAAACACAGTAAGATGAGCTGAAACGAGGCCACGATACTCAAGAAGGTACCCTGCAACATATTTCTGTCGGAGCTGAAACCTGCATATCTACCCAAACGCCACCTCGTTACACCAATAAAAATAATGTCGAAGAATACATCATCCCTCCAAGACCCTGTCATCATCATTGGCGCTGGAGTCTCTGGGCTGACATTGGCCCAAGCATGTCGAAAGGAAAACATACCGTACCGCATCTTCGAACGAGATGACTCTGCGACGCGCCGTAGTGCAGGTTGGGGCTTGACCATTCACTGGGCCCTCCCGACTTTCAAGGCTCTTTTGCCAGACGACCTCGTGTCGCACCTCCCAGAATGCTATGTCAATCGGGGTGCTGTTGAAGCCGGCGAGAAAGGCAATCTCACCTTCTTCGACTTGTCTACGGCTGAGCCTCGTTTCCAGGTCCCTGCAGCGGAGCGCATCAGAGTGTCGCGGGAGAAGTTACGTTCATTGCTCCTCACTGGTCTAGACGTAGAATGGTCGAAAAGTCTTCAGAACGTCGAAGCCATCGACGGCGCTGTCATAGCTGCTTTCGCAGATGGTACTTCATGTACGGGCAGTATGCTCATCGGGTGCGATGGCGCAAACTCTGTCGTTCGCCGACTCCTACACCCAGAAGACTACCAAAACAAGCAACTACCCATCCGTCTCATCGGCGCTACATCTCACTACACCGAATCCCAAATCACCGCTATCCGCAACCTCGACCCTTTCTTCCTGCAAGGCACAGACCCAAGGACCGACACCTACCTCTGGTTCAGCTTCCTCGAAACACCCTCCGACGGCCTCCCACCCGACACCTACAAATGCCAAATCGTCATCTCCTGGCCATACCGCGAGAACTGGCTCGACCGCGTTGATCCCACCGAGTGTCCTAATACCAGGACCGGACAGAGCTTCCTCATGAGAAATTTCTCCGAATCCTGGGCTGAGCCGTTCCGCTCGCTTGTGCAGAATATGCCCAAGGATACGGACATCCGCCCGATTGAGCTTGCAGACTGGCTGCCGCGACCATCGACTGGACTCGGAGGCAGAGTCGTGCTTGTGGGTGATGCGGCTGCTACGATGGTCATGTATCGGGGTGAAGGGGCTAATCATTCCATTGTTGATGTGAGCAAACTGCTGGAGCAGATCAAGCCGCTGTATGAATCAGTGGACGGAAGCGTAGATGGTGTTTTTGAGATTGCGAGAGCGGCATACGAGAGTGAGATGGTTGAACGCAAGGAGGTTGCGGTGCTTGCTTCGAGGAGAGCGTGTCTGGATGCTCATGAGTACGCTCGTGTTGATGAGAGCAGTCCGCTTGTCAAGCGCAGGATGATGAGGACGGATCTGGAGGAGGAGTAGAGATACAGTAGACAGTCAGTCACATGCCCGCGTGGGCCATCTGCAAAGCTGCAATCTTGAAGAAATCCATTCTCCATCCGTACAGACGTCTCGTCTCTATGCTCAGTCCCCCCACTGCTAGTGCTCGCAGAGATTATACTGCTCAAACCCTCGCTCCACCGACGGCATAAGCTTCGTGCGTTCCTGCATCAGCTCCAGCCGCAGCTCCTTCGCCGTCTCCAAACCCATCGGATAGTCGTTCGCGTGCTCTTTGATCATATCTTGCAATTCCACAGCCAAATCTCGGTCCGCGAGGACTTTGTCTATAGTCTCCGGAGCAACCCAGTCGTGCTGCTGCGGCGGCACGTTCGCCGTGGAAACCACGCGGTAATTTGGATCCACAAGCCATAGGACCAAGAACCGCCGGTGGCCAGCGCTGGTCGGATCTTCGAGTCGGAAGGGCTGCACGCGGTGCTGGAGGGTATTGGGGAAGGCGAGCATGCGGCCTGCTTTGCACTTCACGCTGCCGAGGTTCTGCACGGCGGGCTCGTCGCGCATGGAGGCGCAGCCGAAGACTCTGGCCAGGGGCTCGTGGTCGTCTTGCTCGTAGGAGAGCTCCATTTCGTCGAGGGAGGCTTCCATGCGGAATTCGAGTAGGGAGTCGGAGATGTTCTCGACGTCGTAGTAGTAGATTGCTGTGGCGACGATGTCTGTGGGGAGAGGGTTGGTCAGGTCGGAGAGTTATTTGAATTGGTTTTCTTTTGCGTTTGGAGGATGTACTTACGCTCGTTCATCATTCCCTGGAAGAATGTCAATGTTGATGTTCTGGATTCGTGTGCATGGGTAACGACTTACCTCTAGATGCCAATTGCCACCGCTGTACTCCGGCCGCTCGGGTGTGAGTTCCACACTTGCTAGTTTAACGATGACTTGCAGGCCCTTGTCTCTGAACTCTCTCTCCAGGTTCACCTCAGAGTACGTATGGCGGAGAATCTCCGTCTGGCGTCCATAGCTACTGCCACGTTTCTTCGTCGACAGACCAGCCTTCCACTCGTCGTACGAATAATCTTCACCAGGCTCGGGATGCAGGATTCCACGAATCCTGTTGAACTTCCATTGGAGAGCTTCGCTCAAATCGCAATCGTCGTCATCTTTCCAGGTACCGTCTTTGAAAGCTTCGTCACGGTCATCGTCGTCGGAAGAGTCGTACTCGGGGTGATCGGGCAAAGCCAGGTATTCATCGACTTTGGCTACCCAGGTGGGGTCTGGGCCTTCTTCGTTGCCATGGTCGTAGGGCACATCATTGTGCCATGCTGGCGGCTCCGACGGTTCGATCTTTGGCTCCCTGTGAGGTTAAGTCAGTTCTATCAGTTCTACTACTAGGAACAAATCTCAGCCTCTACCGAGAATAAGCGCGGAAGGTCTCAATCCCAGATGATGCTTGAATGGCAACAAGAGTGTCCATCATGCGGTTACCACAAAGCATGACCTCGGAGATGACCGGGTTTGTGATCGACACCGAGTCTCTTCCGAGAGATTTGACTCACTATGAACCATGTTAATATGCGTTCAACAGCGTGCAATTGCTAATGCATACCCATGTTATGATACGTGGAGGCACTCGACCATGGTAGTCTTTCACAAGTACCTCGTTCCACATGGGAATTGCTTTGCTCATCACTTTGGAGATGGTAGAATAAAGCCCGTTGTGCTGGTTGGGGTGCAAGTTGTTGATGTAAGAGGTGAACTCGACATCAAGGCCCTCTCCCTTGAACTTGACTTCAGCGGGTAGCCACTGGAAGCGCGTAGAGAAGCGGTCGTCCCTTGATGCATGCGTATTGTAACCGTATGAGTTTTTCGGCGGCTCGATAGTAGGCTCCTGGGTCAGGACGCCCTTGCCGCATGATTCGACACAGTCAGACAGGCCTACGAGGCCTTCCTGAAAGACATACGTGCGACCGTAGACGAGCGGGTACAGAGACGGGTGAACAAGGTTGAGAACTTGGTCATTTGAGTTGGGGTGCCAGTCTTTCCCGCTTTCCTTCACGTTGAGTAGGGGCTCGACACCAGCGAGCAATTCGTCTCGAAGGTCATCATCAATGAGGCCGTCAGCTTTCGCGCAGGCCGAGCCAGTCTCGAATGTTTTGATGAAACCGTGCTCCGCCAGGAACTTAGTCTTCTCCCTCAACTCCCGAAGACACCAATTCCAAGCTACTGGCGAGATAAGCGGCATCGCTGTTGCTTCCGCCCGCCACTTCTCTACAATAGTCTCGTCGAACACCTTCTCCTGCCAGCGCGGCTTTTCGGTAATGGCGTCCATGAGAGCCAGCATCGCAATCTCCCTCACCACGAGCCGTTCATTGTGAAAGTCATTGACACCATGCTGGAAACGCTGTTGTTTAAACCTGTCAAGCTCAAAGTCCACAGGGTGGCCGAAGCCAGGGACTTTCAATGGGCCGCCGCCATTGTGGAAATCCTCAGATCCAGGCTTTGATGCGGAGTTGGCGTTACCCGACATGATTCTTGCTTGGATATCGAGATGTATTGCGCTTCGTGTGCGGCGGGACGTGTTTCGACTGGTATAGCGAGAATGAGACGATGTATTTGGAGTACGATGTGATGCCAGACAATGACTAGATGCAAGGTGTAAAGAAGAACACAAGTCCTTGATAAAGCAGCAGTAGGACCGTTTATATGTATTATTCTCAGACGTTTCTAGTACCCAGGCGAAGGCAGCAGTCGACTATGCATTGGGCGCTTCAGTTTGCGATGTAGGGACTAGGGGCGCGGTTGCCTGTGTTGGCTGCGAGTAGCGCGAAGCCACAAAAGGTACCATTTGGACTTGCGCTTGGCGCTTTTCGACCGACGAACTGATTCAGTCGTGTATGAACATGTGAGACTGTGAGCATGAGACTTAAGCGAGAGTAAGAGTGAGGAAAATTATCTCAGCGACGTATGTCGTCTGTGCAATGAACCTATTCGGTCATGGAGAATCAGAAATGTTGCATATGTAAGATTTCCTGATTTCGTGCTGCTTTACTCCATGTGACTGAGTCTAAACTACTCCTTGAGGCCAGTCACGGTCATGCCTGTTAAACCGCAAGCCTTTTACGGTCATTGTGAAGAGAGTAGCGCGCCAATCCGGCCGCACCAGCATTAATATCGACAGCTCCAACGCGCCTTCAAATTTCCAATTCCGCATCATCCATGTTCCTCACAAACAACATGAACCACTTGACAGCGTTCACGTGGTTAGTCACACTGACCTTCTCATCAACAGTGTGGATGTTGCCGAGTCCGTCGTCCAGTTCCACGTCATAACCAGGGCCGAAGCGGAAGATGTGCTTTGTCAAATTCCAGTAGTAACGTGTGTCGGTGTTGCCAGTCATGATGCCGGGAGCGACGACAATGTCTTCACCGTAGACTGCTCTTACAGTGCCAGCAAGGACAGCGTACGGCGAGACGACGTCGACGTCTGTTGGTGTCACAGGCGCCACAGCGAGTGTGTTTGGAGACTTTGACAGAGAGATGGAAAGAGGTGCTTCGGTTGTGCCATCGAAGTCGTGGAACGCGAGGCCATATTTCTTGGCCAAAGGCTCAGCCTGTAACGCAGTCAGTCAAGTCCGCAAAATCTCGTAGGGGTCTTTTGAAGTTTTTACCAATGAAGCAACGCGGTCGAAAGCAGTTTGAGGAGATTCACCAACGTTGATACGGAAGTTCACAATGACTTCAGTCCTCTCAGGGAGAGCATTAACCTTGACACCACCAGTGATGACATCGACTGCTTGCGAGGTCTGCATAAGGTACTTGGTTGCAGGACCAGCTTTAGCTGCTTCAAGAGCGAGCTTGTCAACCTTCTTGTGGGCGGCACAGGTAGGCTGTGACTTGGCGCGGGACTTGAGCAGCTTGCTCAACTTCTTCGGGAAGTCAGGCGCGTGCTCAGTGCCACAATAGAGCTGACCGAGGTAAGGATTCTCGCTGGTAAGGTGAGCTGGGAACTGCTCTGCCTCGATCGCTTGGATCAGCTCAGAAGCCACGCCGATGCTGGTGTGGTCAGACGGGATGGAAGAGTGGCCACCAGGCATGCGAACGACAACGTGCACATCAGTGTAGCCCTTCTCGCCAACACCAGGCTTGGCAAAGGTTTGGCCCCAGGCCTTCTCGAAGGTAGCGCCCTCGTCAACAGCAGCTGCAATGCCGTCCTTTCCGTAACGCTCAAAGAGGAAGGGAGCCAAGTGACCCGCGCCCTGGCGGCCAGAAATCTCCTCATCGAAGCCGAAGGAGAGGATGACGCTACGCTTGGGCTTGTAACCGGCGTCGAGGAGGAGTTCAACAGTCTCCATGATGGCGATGAGCTGGTTCTTGCAATCAGAAGCGCCACGACCCCAGATGTAAGATCCGTCATAGACACCATCGAAAGGTGGATGAGTCCAAGCATCCTTAGTGGCATCCGGGACAGGTACTACATCCTGGTGAGCCATGAGGAGTGTAGGCTTAAGCTCGCCGTTAGAGCCCTCCCATGTGTAGACCAGACCGTGAGTGTTGACGGTTTCGGCCTTGAGGTGCTTGTGGACTTTCGGGAAAGTGTTCTTCAAGTACTCTGCGAAGTCGTACATGACATCCCATCGCTTGTCTTCGCCAATGGCTCCCATGTTGTCGAAGCTCTCTGTTGGGATCCTCACAGCTCCAGACAGCCGAACGATTGTGCCATTACGGAAGGATTCCGAAGAAAGATGCTCATACGCACGATCAAGCTCGTCGCCGGTAGTAGGGAATAGCGGTGCAGGCTGTGCACACTTGGGCGCTTGCACGCTGACATCGCCTGATCCCAATGGCCATTGAGGTGATGAGAATGGGTACAAAATGTACGCAGCGACAGCGAGAGGTAACAATACACCAGCGAGTGCGCGTCGAGGCTTAGAAGCCTGACGAGGCGGCTGTGAATGCTCTTGCAATGGCAGTGATTTCTCCATTATGGCGGTATTGATGAGAATGCGGGAAAGAACATGAACAAGAATGGAATCATACCTACCCTTATCACGTATTGCAAGACGTGATGATGATCTTGGTGGGGCGTGCAACGACCTGCTCTGTGCAGTTAGCAGATTATTGATTGATAGGCGGACGCTGTCGCCCGAAGCCGGCCAACGGCTTTTCGGCACTGTTAGGCGAATTGAAAGTGCTCGAACCCTCATCACGTGAACACGCGATGCTTTTCGTGACGTGAACTTGAGCTTCAAACCAGAAACATGAGAAGACGGCCACAACAACTACAACATTCCAACCTTCCCAGCGGACTTCACCTAACGGCAAAGCAGTAAAAATTGCCTACCCTGCAGTAAAGACTGAACTCCCAAATCCGTCATCGTATTAGATTGAGAGACATTTAAAATCGACATCCGACGGCTCCTTTACGCGCTGGCTCGACACCGATGGAGTACGAAAAATGCTACGTTTTCCAGCCTGAAAATGCTCGACCGGCCAAAAAACGCAAGACAGAAGACCATGGACTGCATGTATCTTGGCGGCTACGAAAGAAGGCGTATGAGCAAGCCTGGCAGACGCAGCAGTCCCAAATAGATGTATGTATTTTTCTGCCGCAGATATCAGCTCAAAGTGGCTGACAACCGTAGGATGCACTTGCAAGCATACATTCAAAGACCCTGGACGAAGTGACGTCGTATCTGGATGGAATCGTGCAAGATATCACAACCTCCCGCATACCCACGGGCATCATCCTCAGTGCGCCAGGCTCATCGTCTCTGAATTCGCTTTCGCAACGAGTTGCCAGCTCAGTGAAGAGCCAGAAACGACGCATCTACGTCTCTTTGGAGTCGAGTTCTGCCCCTCACTTGAAGGCAGTATTGAAAGTACTCATTCAAAAAGCGACAGCCAGCACCGCCGAGGATGACGAGGAAGAAGAATTGGCTACAGCGACTCGGAAAGGCCCTCGTCTTCTGAATTACGATTTGCAAATCCTCCACGAACATGTGCGCGACCGCAAAATTGAGCAAGTTGTCGTCGCTTTCCCGGACACCGAAGCTCTGGGAAGCCATCTACTTTCCGAGCTTGTTGAGCTCATGAGTAGCTGGCTCGATCGCATTCCATTCGTCTGCTTGTTCAATGTTGCCACCTCGGTGGAGTTTCTGCAGCAGAGATTGTCTCGGAGCGCTGTGCGCTGCTTGAATGGAAGACTTTTCGATGCCGCGCCATCTTCTGCTGAAGCTCAACTTGTCTTTGCGTCAATCACACGACCGGACACTTGCTTGTGGATCGGCCCCACCCTTCTTGCTACCGCACTTGAACGTCAGACCGACTACATCCAAAGTACTGACGAGTTGACCGATGTGGTGGAATACGCGTACATGTCATGTTACTATGCCAACGCGCTTAGTATCTTCCTACAGCCAGACGTCAAACTCAACACCATCCCTGCTGATCACTTCGAGGCGATCCGTACTCTGGGGTCGTTCCGCACATTGGCCCAGTCGTTCCTTGATTCGGGAGACACAAAGCAAGTCCACAAGTTACTTGAGTCAAATGCCGAGCTTCTGTCAGAAACGAAACGTCAGCTCACATCGGGTAAAGAAACACTGTCCAGGTTGACCACAACTCTGGACGTATTGCGGGCAATTCAGGCACATCTTCCGAATACTCCCACATCGCTAAAATCAACTCTTTACATACAAGCTATGTCGTGCAAGCTGCGCGATTCTGCTATGATCAGAACACTACTCTTGTCAGTCCGCAAAGCGCAATCGGACATGGCTTCTGCACTGATGGAATCAGTTTGCGCCGCGCCCATCCCAGAAGACGTGCGGGCGGAAATTATCTCATTGAAGAGCCAACTAGCGGAATTGGTAGCCGGCAGCACAGGCAAAGGCCAACCCCTACGAAGCGAGGACGACATTGGCGCCTCGACCGTCAGAACGACCGTGGTCGCACAAAAAGTGCACCTCAGCAAACAGAAATCTCAGCTTTCCAAGCAAGATGCGGCATACACCGACATCCTTCGAGCTTTCAGTGATCAATTAGAGGCCTACTTCAACGATACTCTAATTGACTTCCATGACTTGCCATTCCATGAGATCTTCGTCTACGACCTCAAGTCTCCTCATCGGGAAGTTTTCACACCTCGGCCGCGCCATGCAGTCGAGCGCGCACTTAGTTCGCCGCACGATTATCTGGATTGCGATTGTTGTGCCCCAGAGAAAGCCGAGAGCGATGAGGCCACGTTATCTTCTACACAACCGGCAACGGCTGTACTATACCAGCTATACTTGGAGTCAGGGTCACTCATCAATGTCAGCGATCTCTGGCAGGCATTCCAGGCAGTGATGGGCAGCGAGAAAGAGGAAGGTGACCTCATGTCATTGTTCCAGCGTGGACTCGCCGAGCTACGCTATCTTGGCCTTGTGAAGAGCACAAGGAAGCGAGCCGATCATGTAGCGAAGGTTGCTTGGAGAGGGTTGTAGGTAGACTATTCTGGTTCATAGGGAAAGCAGGCATGTGACTTGTCCAAATCAGTGGCAGGCCGCACTCTTTGTGGCGCTAGATCCGCCAAACACGAGATATCCAACGAAAGCTCCAACACCCACAGCCAGCATAACCCAACCGTTGTATGTCATGAAAAGAAGCCTATTTATGTGTCAGCAGCCAATCCACATCTCGCGCAGACACTTGTTTGAACTTACATTATGAAGAACGAATAGAACACCTGAATGCCGTACAGCGCCGCTTTGACAGTCTTGCCCTTCTTCTCTTCCGATACTACAGAGTTCCCTGCCGCGAGTAGTGAGTGACGTTCGACATCGGCTTTGAGACGACGGGTAAGTAAGGCGTTACAAGCTCTAACACCAGTACCTCCGGAAGAACGACAAAAGCAATAGGGTTAGACTTACGGGGAGCATTTCTCGCGTTCTCGGCCACCCGTTCTTCGTAGCGCCGCGAGACTTCGCGGATGGCCTCGTAGCCGGCCGTCAACGCCACGACGGCAATCAGCGACCAGATCAGCGAGAATGTGCCGGTCACTCGCCAGCTGGGGAAGACGATGCAGAGGTTGGTTGTGTCCCAGGTGAAGAGCATCTATTTTGTGGTTCAGCTGGCTGATAACAGGGTGCAAGGGCAGGCGGGGTGTAGCTTACGTTCATGGAGCACATGGGGCCCATATCGCCATGGTCCATGTCACCGTGGCCCATGTGGCCGTGGTCCATACCAGCGTGGTGAGAGTGATCCATGTTTGCCTGCTGTTGTTGCTCAAAAGTAAATTATGCTTGTTGTTGCTGTTTTGAACGATGTTGTGTTATGACTGGAAGTGCGGTCTGGTCAAAGGACGATGATGATAAGTGCTCAACGTATAGCTTCGGCGCTAGTGTCGGGTGTTCCCGTCGCTCCGAATCCTGTTTGGTCTGCATGTGATACGACCACCTGATGTTCCAGAACTGAGGCAACCTTGCGACTCGTTCTCGAGTCGAATCTGCATACAAGGTGTTGACGAAGAAGCCTATGTCAGTGGATACGCCCATCAAGCGCTTGCTCGTACAGGAGACCAGGATGCGAGAGTTCACGGAGTTTCAACAGGCCACAACATCACGACACTGCCAGTTTTGAGAAGCGGAAACATGATTAAAGAGGTCGTGCCCAGTACAGTACGACCACCGGGCAAATGTGTTGAACAAACTAAACCACGACTAATTAAGGCACCTATGGGATGTACCTGAAGCTTGGGTGGCGATACCCAAGCTCTCCTTGACGAGCCTCGTCAATTCCCTCAAGTCTGTGGTCACGCTTTCCTCTGGCCCTGGCCTTGTTCTCGCGGACAATGTACAGGATGCCGAAGGTGGCGAGCATGGCGACGCACACCGAAGCAACCAAGTTGATGGTGTGCCCGATGGGGTAGTCTGGCGCGTCGGTGCTCATGTATGTCCATCTGTACTAACATTAGTAAAAGGTCCCGAAGCGAAATTGTCTCACAGTGTACTTACGTGGCTAGGATGGCGCCGAAGCTACCAATACTGACAATATAGCCTCCTGTCACGGCGCGGACTGCTGGACCAGCTGCGTTGTTAAGACCCCAGCTGAGGAAACCTGGACCACCAGGGAAAGCTCCTGCAGCCGAGAAGAACACGGCCATGTACTTCAGGTTGGCGTTGTCGGAAGATCTGAGGATCGCGAAACCAATCACGCACAGAATCGGGAAAGTCGCAAGGTAGATACCACGCAGCCTGGTCCTGTCACTGGCGAATGCGACGGCGATGGAGAGAACACAAGCGACGCAGTAGGGTGCAACACTGTAAAGTTGCGCCATGGTCGTGGTGTGACCCATGTCGCGGAGCAGAGTCGGCAGGAACAGAGAGAAGGACTGCACAGTGACGTTGACAGCGAAAAAGCCGAACGCACAGATGGTGTTGTTGACGTTGAAGATGGCACGCTTGACGTGCACCAACTGGACTTTCTCGTGGACGTTGGCGCGGTGCTCACGGTAGAGGCGCTCGGCAGCGATGGCCTTCTCGCGCTCCGTGAAGAACTTGCACTGGTCCGGGTGTGTCTGCATGAACAAGGGAGCGATCAGGCCAACGATGCAAGTGAAGAGACCCTCGAAGAAGAAAATGTGACGCCAGGTGTGGATCTTCATGGCAGCGACGCCAAACTCGGGAATTCTGACGAGACCAGCAGCCAGAAGACCACCGAAAGCGCCGGCAAGTGAACTGGCCGAGACGAAGATACCGATGCGGAACAGCAGCTCATTCCTCTTGTAGAAGCATGAGAGGAAGAACGCAATACCGGGCATAGTGCCACCCTCAGCCAGACCCAAGAACGCTCGCGCAACGTAAAGTCCGGTGTGACTTTTCACGAAGGCAGTGCAGAGGGAGATCAGACCGAAAGAGAACACCAGGAAAGGGATCCAGAATCGTGGTCCGACTGCCTTCAGGATGATGTTTGATGGGATCTCTACGCTGTCATTGGTGTCAGTGTCATTTCGTCACATGTTTCGCTAACGGACGCTTACGCAATGTATGTGAAGTAGAAGATGGTCAAGGCCCAGTTGAACCTTGTACCTACGAGGTTAAGTTCGGTGCCCATGCCTTGAATTCTGGCGTTGCCTAGCGAAGGGTCAGAATTGATCGATGCAATGCTTGCGCATCGAGTTCACATACCGACATTGGCTCTGTCCAAGAAACAGAGCAAGTACAACACCGTCACGAGAGGAACAATGCGGAAGTCGAGCTTCCTGCGAATCCTCTTCTCCTCATCATCGGTCCAGACCAAGTCCCCACGCTCGCCATCGAGTTCATGCTTATCGCTGGAAGTAGGCGACGCAGAATTGATCTCGCGTTGAGCAGGGTCCGAGAAATCGTTTTTCTTCAGAGTTTCGTCCATGATGAAGTAAGATCTTCAGCGAAGTCCTTGCTTGCAGGACGGCGAACAGGCCACCGGTAGCGAATCCAGCGGTTCCTATATAATCAATCCCCCAGGTTTAGGATCGTGTGGAGTCCCCAGATCTCGTCGTCGTCGTCAGTATGGGGTAAGAGGGCAACGGCAAGTGTTCGTCGACAACCGAACGGTCCCGAGGATACAGTAGGGGAATAGTGGGAAGAACGAGAAGACGCAAACCGGCAAATATGAACGGCAACAGCGATGGGTGTATCAAATTTTGAGGAGCTCCTTACTATCAGCCTGAACAGCGACCGTGCACGAACTGCCGTGTCTTGGTATATCTATTTGGGCGTGATGTGGCTGCTCTAGTTTGCTTGGCCTCGCGAAAGACGAGAGGAGGAGTGGAGCCCGAGCCTCTTGGCTCGCAGGGTGACCTGCAGAAACATGTGTGGCTCGCGAGAGTTCACGTGGTGTCGCGGCAAATTCAAAGTATCCATATATCTTACTTTCAAAGGTTGCTGCTTGTATGAAACGTCGACGCTTTTGCGAGCATTTCTTCATATCTAGGGTAGACTTCGGCTGGAAGCGATAAAGTGCTACACGATGTTGAGGGTCGAGGCTTTGGCCGACAGCGGCGAAAGGGAGAAGGCACAGGCTCTCCACAGCAGGATTGGGACTAGCAATCTAACCCTGACGGACCACGGACCTTGCTCCAGCGTGAAGCGCTCAACACGTTTCGCCGCTAGCAGCAAGAGAGTACGAACGGGGTCGTCAACCACGTTTAGCGAGGTGAATAAAGGCGTGGCGACAAGAACCTCATCTCCTTTAACTTGTCAATGCGAGCAGGATTTTGCTTCCTATTGAATTTAACAGGAGAACATGACGGCGTCCCGCGGATCTGATTTCGTATCTTGACGGAGAGTCGTACTCAATGAGTGAGTGTTGAAATCCTACATCAAGTCTCTTCATGGTAAGTACCGCCTCTCTCGGACCTTTACCCAAAGTACCTCCGGAAGCAGTAGTGCGCCGCCTACAGACATGTCCAGAGTATCTGCAGGAAATGTGCAGTCAGCTTCATGTGAGTATACCTGGACACGGGCCTGAAACACCTCCTGATACGCAACATTTGCCTGATGCCACTTCGCGCAACCACAAGCTGTACAAGGCCATGTGGCGCGAACCGTACACCTGTATGCATAGAAGGTGAGAAGAACCGCAATGGCATAGGGCTCGCCCAAGGATAACAATGGGTGAATGCCCACCCATGAACATGATCGACATCAATGACGCGGGGTTCTGCAACGGCTACGCGCATGCGCGTGCGAGATCGCGCAAGCACCTCCGAAAAATCCCAGACTCCCATCAAACAATCAGCCTGATTCAACTGGTACGGAGGTGAAATCCATCTCAATCAACAACAGACAAGGTCCAAGACTCCTTGTGCCAAAGCGCAGGAGACTATCTCCGGCCTTCCAAGATGCTCTGCCACTTGGCGCTGGTGCTCCTTTTGTCCAATGTGGGCCTTGCCAACAAGACGGGCTCTCAGCAGCCGCACGCGTGTGGCAAGTCCGACAGGACGGTTGAGCTCGACAACCACGTGACATATCGCGGCACTCACAAGGACGGCGTGGAAGCGTTTCTTGGTATCAAGTATGCTCAGGATACTTCGGGTGCGCTTCGCTTCAATGCGCCAAAGCCTTACACACCGAGTCCTGGGTCTTTCATCTCTGCTGATCGTCCCGGGCCAGCATGCCCACAGGATGTCAGCGTAGGCGAGGACTTCCTGCCGTTGTATCTGACTATTTTCAGAGACACTTCGGAGGACTGCTTGAGCTTGAATGTTAATCGTCCTAATGGGACTAGGAAGGGGGATAAGCTCCCTGTAATGGTCTTTATCCACGGTATTATAAATAAAGACAATCTCAATATATATCGACCTTCTGACTTTGATATGTAGGCGGAAGCTATATCGTCGGGGCGAAAGATGAGTTGACGTCTCAACCGGGTGGCTTGATCATCGAGTCCGTGAACAATGGCCTTCCAGTGATCCACGTCAGCCTCAATTACAGACTCGGTATCTTGGGCTTCGCCAAATCAGCCGCGCTCTCTACCCAGAATGCAGCGCTCCGGGACCAGCGAATGGCGCTGGAATGGGTGCAAGAGAACATCGCTGCTTTCGGTGGCGACCCTGACAATATCACGATCCATGGCCAGTCGTCAGGAGGATTATCTGTAGGCTTGCAGATTATGGCCTATGGAGGCTCGAAGCCAGTGCCGTTCCACAAAGCCATAGCTCAGTCGCAAGTCCTGGAGCCCGGCCTCACAGGCAAATTTACAGACAATGCTATGGCCAGAGTCCTCAACGCCTCTACTTGCAACACGACGTCAGCAGACTCGCAAGCCGCCATCGACTGTCTCCGCACGCTCAGCGCAAAAGATCTGATCAAACTGCAAACCGACACCGTCGTGGGCTCCGAGAACATCGGCGACATATGGCTGCCCACAGTAGACGGCGACATCCTCCCATCCGCGCCCTCACAGCTGCTCTCCGAAGGCCGCTTCGCAGCAGTCCCCACCATCATGGGCTACACCGAAGACGACACCGCGCCCTTCACCGACATCATCATCAAGACCGCCAACCAAACCGCGGCTTTCTTCGGCGACTACGCGCCCGCAATGTCGGACGCGAACCTGCAGCATCTCCTCAGCCTCTACCCCGTCGGAGAGTTCGCAGCAAACCCTTCGGCGAACCTGAGCGCAGAGTTCTACCGCTCCGCCCGCATCCTGCGTGATATTCTGATGGTTTGCGAGCCTCTGCTCTACGGCCAGGCTCTGGCGCAGCGTGGACAGAAGGTGTATTATTATAACCAGAACCAGACGGTTGTCGACGGCCCGTTGGAATCTCTGGGCTTGCCTGGCCTTGGAGTCGTGCACACTTCGGAGTTTGCGTACATGTTCAACAATCTTTCACACTACGACAGTAAGCAGAAAAAACAGACGTGTCACGACATACGATCGAGAAAGCTGACCAAGACCTCGCAGTCAACGATTATTCCTACAACCCCACCGCCTCGGACGAGCGTCTTGCGATCCGCGAGACCCGGAGTTTCTCTACGTTTGCTTCTGTCGGGCAGCCTTCGCTGAAGGGTCATGGGACGTTGGAAGGTTGGGAGCCAGCGTTCGGCGTTGGCAACGAGACCCGCGTGTTTGTGATTGGAAGTGATGAGGAAGGCTTGCATGCGCTGCACAATGACAGATCTGCTATTGGAAGGCAGAGGCTCGAGGAGAGGTGTGCGTTCATCAACTCTCCTGAGGTTGTTGCGCAGTTGCAGTTTTGAGAAGCCCTGTGAGTGCAGCTGAACTGGCTAATTGGCTGATTTGGCTTGGTCGTGCCTGTTCTTTGCATCATCGATTATGCTTCCTGCAATTTAGCGTATCTCTGAGTACAGTTCTCTGCGCTCGGGAGAAAAGCACGTCGGGGACGATGCGATTGTCTCTGTGTACATTTTTGAAGGGACAAGTGCCTTGGTCGCTCAGGCACGTGGAAACTAGGACAGGACGTCAATTCAGACGAAGAGTCGTGCACAAATATTAGTTGAGATCTCCCGCTTTGGGAGAGGGAAAAGTAACAATATTATTTCGCCTGTGCCATTCCATAGCATTCGAATTGCCCTTGGCTCTCGAGAAGCCATCTCGTAAATTAATTCGTATGTTGAGGTGTTGTTAGTTACGACAAACAACCCTCCACCCAGGCTAAGGCTGGATGAAGGCTTCTAGTCTCTCTGCCCGGCCCTTCACTAACTTGTATGCCCGAGGATCTGGGATTGTGACCATAACCGTTGACATGGACCCAGGTTTCGCAAGCCTGGCTGGTCGTGACTGCGTGGACGTGCTGTTGCAGCTCGGGTGGGGCCTAACTTGGTAGCGGCAAAGTGGCTTCGGCTGTCCAACCTCAAACTCGCAAGACATAACACTCATGCACCACCATGGAGGAAGTGCATCTGCTCTGGTCGTAGCTGATGTGGCCCCATGTAGTAATTCCAAAGTCAAACATTGGATTGCATCCGATCACAAGATGTCGTCGTCAATGTCCTCAGCAGCAGCAGCCGCTGCTTGCTGTAGAACCGGCGTAGGCTCCTGGGCGACGCTGGTAGCCTGTCCCAAGTTCTGCTCAGGAAGAGCAGGCTGCTGGTCAAGATCCTTCATGGCATCAGGCGCATCCTCGCCCATAGTCTCCTCAACATCCTCCTCCGACTCCATGCCGTCCATATCCGCGCCCTTGCCCTCAGCCATGAACTTTGCAATTTTCGCCGCCTTCTCCGCGTTGATCTCCTCCCACGTCTGGGCTCTGTTCTGCGTGCGCTTGCCGCGAAGCTTGCTCTTGGCCACGCTCTTCTCGAGCCTGTCGGAGTTGCGCTCGGCGTGCTCGATGGCCTTGAGCTGGCGCTGGCGCTGTGCGCGGGACAATTTCTTCTCTTTGGGTGCTTTCTTGTGGATGCCGGCGTTGGTGGCGCCGTACATCCATGAGTTGTTGGGCTCGTCTACGCTGCCTTTGGGTGCTTTCTTGGGCGCGGGTTCTGGCGATTCTTGCCTGCGGCCGGCGCGCGAGCGGGCGGACACAGCCTTGCTCTTGACATTGGGAACTTTGGCCATTTTGATTGTGTTGGCGAAGTGTGTAATGAGGTGTCCTGTGGCCCTACAGGTGCTGCTCGAAAATTAATCGATCAACTTGGCTGCACTACTGCACTTGAGATTTTGAGAGGGAGCGATAAGATAAGGTAAACAAGTGCGGGTTGGAGAAACCCTGAAGGCGCATGATTGGCTGCGCAAAGCGAAGGTGCCATTTCGTTCTTTTGCAAATGTAAGTGAGAATGTCATGACGCGATGGGTGCGTGTGTGAAGCATTGCCTTGGTATCCAGCGATCTATACTAGACCAAATCATTATAACATTATAGAGCAATACACGATAGGCGCGGCCAAGTGACAACGGGCAAAGCCAACCGCCAAACAACGACGCAGGTGTAGTCAGCGTGGCGAGCCGCTCAGCACACACATTCTTCTTTGTCCTCCACGCACATGCCTCTACAGCATTAACCTCCTCCTCCACTGGCACGGCAGGCAGGCAGTTTCTTACTCTTGCCACACATGCTGTTCGCCCATTCTCACCACCACCATAACCAAGATCCTGCGCCTGACTGAACTATGGACCGTTATTCGCCGCTGGACGAGCTTCTGCGACGCGTGCCCACCGTGCACTCCACCATCCCATCCATCCTCGCATATGCCATCGCCCTTATATTCTTCTTGCACCAAACGCTGGTGTACCTTGACATCGCCGTCCTTTCGCCCATCGAAATCACCTGGAACGCCCTTGTCTATCTGACGCCCTCCGTACTACTGCTGAGCGCCGACCGGCGAAGAGGATTACACTCCCAGCAGAGCACTTGGTCGCAAGTCCACGCCGCGAAATCGGAATCTTTCAGGAGCATGCTCGGTTTGGGCAGCAGAGCCATGATGCAGCAATTACCCGTCGGCGCCAACCTGGTGCGCAGCATAACTTCAGCAAAAAGCAAACCACAATCCGATGCGCCGCCAGGTCTGGGCAACTGGGACAACTCTTGCTACCAGAACTCTGTCCTGCAGGGATTGAGCGCCATGGACTCTTTGAAGCCATACCTTGCGGCGTTCTCCAAACATGAGTCCCTACCTACCGACAGCACATCTTCTTCCCTCCAAGACGTCGTACAAAAACTCAGCGAGGCCTCCCACAATGGCACCCACATATGGACACCGGCAAAACTAAAGAGCATGAGCAGTTGGCAGCAGCAGGATGCGCAAGAATACTACAGCAAGATCGTTGACGATCTAGAGAAGGAGGCTAGCAAAGTGTTCGGTGCGGCGGCTGTCAAGCATGGCTTGGAGAGCTCTGAGAAGAAAAAAGGTGACATCCAGGAACAAATGGCCGCACCGCCACATTCAGTTCCGCTGGAGGGTCTTCTGGCGCAGCGCGTAGCCTGCACTCGCTGTGGCTTTTCGGAAGGCTTATCCATGATCCCGTTCAACTGCCTGACGGTACCGCTGGGCTCTGGCTATGAATACGATCTGGCTGATTGTCTCAACGAGTACACGCACATTGAGGATATCCCCGAAGTGGAATGCGCAAAATGCACGCTACTCAAGGCCAAGATCGAACTAAGTAGAATGCTGCCACAGCCTGAATCAGAAACGGAAAATGCGGATACAGATGGAAAGAAAACCATGCAACTCCCGCCTGCCCTGCGAGAGAAGATCGCAGAGCGCCTCAAAGCAGTCACTGAAGCGCTCGCCAATGATGACTTCAGCGACAAAACTCTGAAAGAAGTCTGCCAGATTTCGAAAAAAGCGCATACCTCGAGCACAAAGACTAGACAGGCTGTGATTGGCCGCGCACCACGAAGCTTGGTTGTCCACATCAACCGCAGTGTTTTCGACGAAATGACCGGAGCCCAAAGGAAGAATTACGCTGCAGTCAGATACCCACAGGTTCTCGATCTTGGAAAATGGATGCTTGGGTCGAAAGTGTCTGCCGATGGGTTGGAGGATCCAAAGTCCCTTGCAGAACTCGCCATCACAGAGGCTTCGGAGTCAATGCTGTCAAGCCGCACTCAGCGCGACCAGTGCTTGTATCGATTGAAGGCTGTGGTCACGCATTACGGACGACACGAAAATGGCCACTATATCGCTTACCGCCAGCACCCGCGTGCTGTCCGTGCGACTGACGAACCAGCCGAAGATGCAGAGGATAGCAAGTCCGAGGAGACACCGGACGACGACAGCGGTAAGCTACCTTGGTGGCGACTGAGCGACGAAGATGTCTCCACTGTGTCCGACGAGGACGTACTCCAGCAGGGTGGCGTCTTTATGCTATTTTACGAGCGAGAGGAGCAACCGGTGGGCGTTGCACCTATCTGCAACACCTCAGAGGCTCAGGTGCCCGATGTTGTTGCTACAGAGTCCAGCAGTAAGCAAGAAGATGAATTGGAGACATCAACATCAACGGTCGAGCCAAAGAGCGATACAATTCTGTTTGAAGCAGCCGAAGAGAATACTGAGCCTACGCCAGCCAGCAAAGCTTCGGTCAGCACCACAGCTAGCACAAAAACCAGCACGACTGAGGAGGAAGAGTCGGAGACGGATACCGAGGACCACCAGCCTGTGCAAGACACGACACCTGTGCCTAAGCCCGCGACACAACCACCCATGCGGACTGCAAGGCTGAACTCGCAAAGCGATTCTGGGTTTCCTTCGCCGCACAGAGTAGTTGCGGCGACTTAAAAGTGTAGCATTCTGTTTTCTTCATCTTACATTAATGTAATCTTACCACCAATCGGGCCAAGTCTCGAAATCTTGCATTCTGTACTTCTAGTCCACCTTTCATGCAAAGCGACATCTCCCGGAGATACCTTCTCGCACTCCATTGACCATCTGGCACAAGCCAATATAATACAAGGCGAGGCGATCCTCTCACTCTAATGCCAAAGGTGGGTAAACACGGCATGCTCGTTTAGAGTTTCATGCGGCGTGCTCGGGCTTTGACGTCGGCTTTTGCCCTGCGCACCTTCTTGGGAAACATCACCTTTCTTATCGGGTAATTTCCCCCGTCGATTGTGTATTTTCCACGCATTTAGATCCATATTTTGATGGCTCGGATGTTTTAGTTGTGTACGGCCGCCGCGATCTCGGTTGTGAGCTCGGTCGGGGGAGCATGGCATAAGTAAGTATGTCGTCCGGTCCAGGCTGTCTTCCTTTCGTCTTTCCTAGCATTTCTTCCCAAGGTCTCATAACAAGCGTCCTCTAACCTCACGCATCTTTCTGCCTCAGATATTGTTGAAATACAGCACAGCTACCTTCGACAATGGGCAAACCTATCCTCCTCCACTGCGGAGACGACATCAAGTGGAACCATGAGCTTTACAGCAAACTCTCCAGCACATTCGACATCAAGCGCAGCTACTCAATGGGCAGGGAGGAGTTCAAGCAGGCTTTGAAAGACAAGAAATTCGGCGACTTCGTTGCGATATACCGTCCTTTCTGGAACACGGGTGGCGAGATGAGTCCTTGGAACTCTGAGTTAATGTCCGTTTTCCCGTCCAAATTTCTTCCTCGCCACGTGTAAGAAAGTGTTGCACAAGACGAATAGGAATGCTAACAGCGCTAAAGTGACCTCCTCCCCTCGTCCTGCAAAATCTACGCCTCCGCCGGCGCCGGCTTCGACTGGGTCGACACGCAGTCCATGGCCAAGAAGGGCGTCATCTACTGCAACGCCGGCGCCGCCTGCACCGAGTCCGTCGCCGACGGCGCCATCTGGCTCATCCTCTCGACCTTCCGCGCTTTCACATGGTCACACACAGCGGCGCGCAGCTGCGACCCAGCAAGGTTCTCCGATGCGCAGAAGAACATCGCCGCGAACACTTTCAACCCCAACGGCCACAGCTTGGGCGTCATTGGCATGGGCAAGATCGGCTTCCGCATCGCGCAGAAGGCGAGCCAGAGCTTCGGCATGAACATCTTGTATAACGACATCAGGCAGTTGCCGGGCAGCGTGGAGCAGGAGGTCGGAGCGAAATTCTACAAGAATTTGGACGACATGCTGGCGGTGGCGGACTGCGTGCTCGTCGCTACGCCGTTTGGCGGCGAGGCGGTGTTGAACGCTGAGAAGATCGGCAAGATGAAGAAAGGCTCACGGTTGATCAACATCGCTAGAGGAAAGCTGATCGACGAGGAAGCGCTGATTGCGGCGCTGGAGAGCGGGCAGCTCGGCGCTGCGGGTCTGGACGTGCATTTCAACGAGCCCCAGGTGAACAAGAAGCTGGCGGATATGAGGAATGTCGAGATGCTGGCGCACACCGCGGGCGCGAGTGTCGATAGTCATATTGGCTTTGAGCGCTTGGGGATGGAGAATATTCTGGGTTACTTTGAGACAGGCAAGGCGTTGACGCCCGTCAATTTGCAATTCTTCGACCAGCAGGCGAAGCTGTAGGATTCGGCATGCGTAGACATAGATCATGAACAAATGATGACCTTTCCCCTTTTCTTTTCCTACCTTCTTGATCAGCGATGGCTAAAGCTCCCACCAGGCGGTTCGCCCTCGTAGGCCTCAGCACGCTCCGGAATATCGACGATAGCCGACTTGGTCCAAATGTGCACAGCAGCCCTCATCATCTCCTTCGTGACCCCGTCGAGACAGCCAGACTTAACGCTCACAGCCGCAGCCGGTGTGCCATCCCGCGAGATCGACTGGTGCATCAGCCGAGCGCCACATCTGGTACAGAAGAAGCCTTTCGTTTCCCCGCTGCTGTTCGGTCGTGAGTATGTTGCGATGGCTCCAAGGAACGGAGAGGGGATTGAGAAGGCAGGGAAGATGGCGGTCATGCCGTAGGTGGAGGAGCTTTGGTGGCGGCATTCGCTGCAGTGGCAGATGAGGAGTTGTTGCGGGGAGGAGAGGGGGGTGGTGAATTTAATGAGACCGCATTGGCATCGGCCTTCCATGGTAGTGAGCCTAAGATTCGTGATTGAATTTGTTTGATGGGATCTGTTGTGTAATAGAGGATTACCTGAAACGGTTGATCGATGTTTGTTGGACTGGTGGGTGGGTAGTCAGCAATTGCCGAGGCAGTCGTTGTTGTTCATTCTGCTGGTACAATATTCGACACGGCATTGATTTACGTCTACGCTGTCATCGAAAATGTTCATTCTGATCGTCTGCGACGCGTTGTAAATTACCTTGCCAGTGTTTTGATGGCGCTTTTCCTGTCGTCACGCCAAATGAAACACTTTCAGCATTTGCACATATTTGCATTCTTATTCATTGCATCAAGACGAAGACAATCTTCATCTATCAAATACTTGCCTAAAATAAATGATACCATCTCTTCTAGATCTTGTTCAAATGCTTCCTAGGCTCAGTGTAATGCTTCCTGCCTCTCGCCACGTAATCCACGCAAGCAATGATCAGTACTCCGCCGAACATGACCGATGACCAATTCATGTTCTCCGCATCCGTTGGGACGGCGACTGGGAAGAAAGAAGCTACAGCTGAAACGATCACGTATACCGTCGCAAATGCATTGACTGCGGTTCCATATCTGCCGAGAGAGAAGCGAGCGGGCGGAAGAGGCTCCTTTCGCAAACGCTTGGCCAGAATGCACGCGATACTGAGTGCGTAGCTGAAGCTTGTGGCGCCTGTGAGGAGTGCAACGATAGTGTTTAGGGCTGCACTCGAGCCAATGTTGATCAATGCGATGATGATCGTGATTGAGAAGGAGAAGAGGATGCTGTTGATGGGGACGGGAGTTCCGATCACGGCGACCTGGATCAATCATTAGCGAAGAGCAAGCGATGGGTGTGCACATGCTTTACCTTGCGAAACCATGATGAGAAAGGCAAGGCTTGATCCCGGCTGAGTGCCCAGGCCTGACGAGAGGCAGCGGCGAGAGCGTTGAGACATGTGCAGATGCTCAAGATGAGTGGGACCATCATCATGCAGACAGTTCCTACGCTGCTGCCGGTTGAGGAAAGGAAGACCTGATTGCCATTATGAGAGTAAAAGATCTAGGTCAAAGAGTTAACGTTGCGCAGGATCTCTGCACTTTCCCTCCAATCGCATACGCGAGGTATGACATGATGCCGACTGCATGTGCTAGTCTCACGATGCACACGTGGAGGGAGACAAACCTGTGTGAGGGGAAAGTAGATTGTTATGCTTTAGCCGGATGTCGGTGATATCGGTAGACGGCATGGCATGGAGCGAAGGATGCGCTAAATTCGCCGGCTCCTTCACTCCACCACGGGCAATGCTGTGAATGGTTCACACCCCTGCAGACCTTGTATCGCGAGAGTATAGATCTCTTGGAGTTTGCGCGCGTCTATACATAACAACGTCGGTGCTGGTTCCGTCGCAGAGAGGCAATGCAAGGGAGCTTTCTACATTTGAGCAGCCATTGAAGCCTGTGACTAAACCCACAATCAGTATTTGAACTTATCTGCCAATACCAGATATGTATTCAGGGTGGTCAGCTTGGCTCTTGAAGTGCTCACCACTTGCCGATCGCCGTTCTCGCCGGCTGGCTATGTCTGGCTATTGGAACTTTACTCAATATGTCGAGGGTCTACGTCCGGTGGCCGCTGAATGTGTTGGCTGGCAAGGATGACATCGCTTACGCCGTCTCGTTTTTCATTGCTGCAATACAAACAGCCGTAACGATCAACGCCGTTGGGCGAGGATTTGGTAGGGTTGAGCGGGAGTTGGAGGACGAGCAGATTGCGAGCACAGCGAAGGTAATTTGTTTCTGACAAGAGCCAGAGATATGTCGAAAGCGACCTGATGATGGAGAAAACTTCATGAATGACTCTCACTGACTCAACTTTGTCACACAGATTCTCTATGCGACGGACATAATGTTCCTCCTATCTTTCTGGAACAGCAAGCTTTCCGTTTCGTTCCTCTTCACTCGACTTGCTTTGAGTATCGTAACGGATTTGATGATCACAGCATTCTCGGCATACCTTGTCTGGAGTTTGCAGATGGACTCGAAGCCGAAATGGATTGTCATCACCGCATTTGCGCTGCGACTCTTCGTTGCGCCGGTCACGATTGTTCGACTCATCAGCCTAAGTAGTGTACAGGAAGATGATCTCTCCTTTACATACACCCTCCCTGAAACTTTGACGCAGCTAGAGATGTACTGCAACTTGGTTGCAGCAACATTGCCATGCCTTCGGATCTTCCTGACCGCTTGCAACACAAGCTTTATGAACATTCGGCTTGAGGAGATCGACAAAAATGCCTACAAAGAGCGTAAGTCAACGAGCATCGCTGAGATCTGCAAGTATCAGTAGCTAATGGCTCTTTCAGATGTCACGAATCACAGCGATACCCGAAGCAGAAATTCTGCACCAAGGTCACAGACTGGTAGCTCGAAGCAGACCAGCCGTTTCCGTTCAGCCCTTTGGGGACCGAGTAGCGGTAGATCGGAGACTATCGTCGAAAGCCAAGCCCGTAGTAGCAACAACAACGATGCTGCGAGCGATGATTCAGAGAGCGCGATCATTGTGAAAACCACGGTGGATGTAAGCGATAGTTGTGGAACAAAGGGCATATAGATCAATGGAAGTGGAACATAGATCGCTTGGGGAAAACATAGGATTGCTATTCTTGATGATACTGTTCAAAACGCATCGAGATCTGATGCCGATGATATAAACAATGATTGCTGTTGGCATGGAAAGATGCAAACATTCAATTCCACCCTATGCCTTAGTCAGCACATGCAATCGAGTGGAGCCTGGATCGGAGGTCCTAGACGTTTGCCAGGTGACCTCATCGTTCGGAAGCGAACTTCGGGGGATGAGCGGGGTGAACACAAGACACGTCTCTCAATATTGGTGACTTCTCTGGAAATAGTCGACGGGTACATTCTATGCCGTTCAACTGATTGAGTCTTTATCTCTTCTCTGGAAGGCTGACACCGGTTGCTCACAGCCAAGCATCACACACGTCTCCGGCGTCAGGCACCTATGTATCAGGATTGGAGTTGATTCTAATCTCGGACACACAGGGCGTGACGCGCGCGATTATTCACTGGACGAAGTTCATATACCATGCTTCGATCTTCGATCGTATTACACGGACACTCCCGGTCTACGTCAAGCGACTTTACTCACGCGTCCTGTGTTGGACGTGTCATCGCCAACATCTCGGTCGACCACTCAAGCAGCTACAAAAGTAACACAGTCGCCACCAGGATTGGCTCGCTTGCACTCGGTGTTTTGACGAGCAATACCGGCCATCTTCCAGGGTCATCACCATCTACTCATGGTGTTCGAACATTCGACCAAATAAACAAGTGGCTATGAATGGTATGACTCATGCCCCCTCCATCAGTTAGCAATAATTGATCCGGGGATATGGTCTAGTGGTATGACATCTTCTTAGCATCGAGCTTCACAGCTCTTGTTAAGTGGAGAAGGTTCTGGGTTCGATTCCCAGTTTCTCCATGATTCTCATCGTCTAGATGAGTTCTTCTTTTGCTTTTTGTTCTCAAGGATTACATGGGTTATAGTGCAGCACTAGGTGTTGCTGTTTTGCGACTGGAGACAGCAGCGGGGTGTTTCTTGGCGCATTTGATAAATGTACGAAACATCGATTTCATGGGGAGCACGACGATCAGAGTAAGTGGTTTCATATATCATTGCGTTGTCGTAAGTTGTGTCTAACGTGGTGTGTCGTGAAACATCCCTTCGAAATATCAACCTCGTAGTCTGGACACTTTCAAACCCTCACTCCGAGGTCTGGTTGCCAGCAGCCAAGCCTACCCACCTCTTCTTTAAGCTGTGTGCAGCTGCCTTAGGCTTACGGTCCCGGGTAAAGACACCCTTCTTGTTACCATCAACACGGCGAATACCGATCGAAGTCTGGAAGTCAGCGAAGTTCCAAACATGCTCGCCAGCCATCGCATCGATGCGGTCGAAGACACGGTGGTACATGTCAAGCATATCGACCTGGAACTCTTCACTGAAAGGCACAGCGAGGATGGAGTGCAGGCCAGCGAGCGTGTCTGCGCCGTACTCGCTCATGATGATGGGCTTATCATATGTGTCTTGCCACAGACGCAACTCTTCTTCGAGAGCAATCTCTGCGGCTTCGAGGTCTCCTGTCTGTTCGTACCATCCGAAATATCGGTTGACGCAGATGACGTCGAAGAGATCCATGATCAAGTCAGTCTCTGGGGTGGCTGCGCCTTGGTTGGCGTAGGTGATGGGTCGAGATGGCTCAAGGTCACGAGTCAACTTGGCCAAAGGCTCGAAGTATTCGCGTGCGCCTTCTTCTTGAGCTGCGGGCTCGTTGGCGATGACCCACATGACGACACTGGGGTGGTTCTTGTCACGGCTGATGAGCTCCCGGATCGACTGTTCGTGAGCAATGCTGGTGTTCAGAGCGACCCAAGTCTCAGCAGGTGCTCCCTGGACACCACCCTGGAGAGCGATGTTTAGTCCCACAGCGGCGGTCTCATCGATTACGACGACTCCATTGCGGTCGGCAAAGTCCATGACCTCTTCGGCGTAAGGGTAGTGGGAAGTACGGAAGCTGTTGGCTCCCATCCACTTTCTCAGCTGGAAATCGTGAACCATGTATGCCTGGTCGTGACCCTTGCCACGAATTTCGCTATCCTCATGAGCGCCAAAGCCAGTGAAGTAGAAGGGCTTGCCGTTTATGAGGAACTCACTGCCCTTGACTTCAACGGTACGCACGCCTGTGGTGACGCTGTATGTGTCGACGACCTTGTCGGCGGAGTCCACAATGCTAACCTCAAGTTGGTACAGGTATGCTGCGCCCGGTTGCCAGAGATGAACGTCTGCGACCTCTGCAATGCCTTTCGCGCCAGTAGCGTTTGAGACAACAATTCCGTTCTCGTCAATGACGGAGACCTTGATAGAGCCTGTAGAATTGGAGCCGCCAGATACTTTCACATCGTAGTGGATTAGGCCGGTCGTGTCTTCGACGTCAGTGACGACAGTTACATCGGTGATATGTTGCTCAGGAACCGAGTAGAGCCAAACTGAACGAGCGAGGCCAGCGTAATTGTAGAAGTCGTGCATGTAGGTTTGAATCTTCCTTCCGGTGGAGTTGTCGACTGACACCATTCCAGGTGGGATAGTCTCGAAAGTAAGCTCATTGTTCACAGCAATGGTCAAACGAAACTTCTCTCCCGCGGAAATCAGATGTGTAATGTCGGCTTCAAAAGGCGTGTAGCCACCCGAGTGCTCGGCGAGGAATTCATCATTGACGTAGATGCGTCCTTTGTGTGTGGCAGCGTCGGCTCGTATCAAGAAGCGCTCCTCAGACCAGCCTTTGGGCACGATCACGTCACGCTGATAGAGCACCCAACCAACATGGTCATGAATTTTTCGATCAGCGAAGATGTCGTTGTAAGAAGCTGGAACGGGACATTCGAGATCTTTTGAGATGACAGCAGTCCACGATTTCGAAGGTTCGTCTTCGGCTGCGAGAGCGAATTTCCAAAGACCATCAAGGTTGACAAGCTCTCTGGTGGTAGTGTATTGAGGCTTGAGCTTGATTAAGGGCTGTTCAACACCGGCAGAGCCGTTAGCCGCTGTTTCGATGCTCGATGGGGCGCACAACGATGGCAAAGCTAGCGACAGCAAGAAAAGCCCCGTGCGAAGCTTCATGGCTGCGAGAAGAAGGGATTGGTATCAATGGGGAGATCGTTTCTGTGACATATACTCATTGTTATAGTCAATGCGGCCTTTTGTATCATTTCATAACAATCATCCACCTGTATATCGGCGTATGATATTTCTCCGCATCGGTGAATGAGCACTTGTGTCGGGGTGCATATTGAGTACATCCATGCGAGGATCTCTACTCAATCGCTCGCAGATCCGGAGAACGTGATGTTTTGCGGTGCACGATCGTCGTTCTCCAGGTGCGATGCCCGAGGTTAGTCGGGGACCCCAATCTTGGCTACTTGGCAGTATGTGCTTCAAGGCTACAGAATTACTGCCGGTGGAGCGTGTGACGGGTTGTTTCTATCTTGGTAAGTTGACAAAGCGACAAGGTGACGTATATTTCCTTCCTTGGCCTCCACGTGCTCCGACAGTTATCTCGTCGTTCAACAGAACTTTTAGACCTTGGACATACAATAATACAAGAGCTCGGAAAATTTCTTCCAGATGCGTTGGTCCGCTGCCCCTTTGTCGACTGGAGTACCTAGACTGTGTGAGTTTTGTCTTGCCTGACTTGAAACGAAGGACATCATTGCAACGGTGAGGGTCTTCGTTTCAAATGACGATCCAATCTTGGGAAGGGTAAAGGGTACTCCTGAATACTGTTGTTTTTAGGTAGCAGCTGAAGCCTCCTCTTCTGATTGCGCTGTACTCTTAGACAGACATATTTTCCGTGATCATATCGCTGGGCGTACGGGAATCCCAAGATACACAAAAGTATGTGAAAAATCGCATGAGTTTCCAAGAAGACACTCATCCGACGTTCCAAGGGCTTTTCCGAGGTTCGTTTCAGAGGCCGCCCCCCGCCAGATCAGGTGAATTGGGGACCGCGTTTTCGAGGCTCAAGGGCTGTTCCCCTTCGTCGACCGCTGTTGGAATTTTTTTTTTTTTTTTTTT
>LJJI01000166.1:0-162735 GCA_001553865.1 Cladosporium sp. BSL10
CCTCCCCCCCCTCCCAACAAGGATTTTGATACCCACGAGGCATCCTAGAGAACTACCATACTCACCTCACTTAGCAATCCGCTGAAGGCCACCCGTCCGCTTCCGCCGTCAACCTAAGCTGGCCAGACCAGGTCCCGCCATAGGTGATCCTACAACACCCTCTCACAGCGCGAGCCTCATGAAGTCTGTCAGCACAATGGTCCACAGCGGCTCGGATAGTCTCGCACGAAGCAGTCGTGTCGCAATTCAAGCCCGTCGAAATGGTCTGACAGGCGAAGCCTTCCCAAATTTCGCCGTCGAAGTCAGCTCCGTACACCAATGTGCATGAATTAGCATCGGAACTGGCTGTGATCTTTTGAGCCACCCAGTCTTACAATGGAGCGGAAGTGTCAGCGGCAATGATGAGAGTGCCAGGCGAGGGTGGTAGTGTTGGTCACGACGACGGAGACGGGCACTCTTGGGTGGATACCAGCAGTCTGAACAAGGGGCGAAGTCCCGAGAATCTTGTCTATTGTGAGATAAAGCGATAGATCGGAGGCTCTCGAAGCATCACATTGCTGCTGGCGTGTCATCACTCGTGCCCAGGCTAAAGCTGCGGCCACGCCGATGGTGCAAAGCAATTCTTGAAGGAGTCTATGCATTGTTTAACAGATCAATAGTAGGCCTCGTGGCAAGTCGACAAAATAAGGAACTAGGGCTATGTTTCGGTTTAGGGCGTGTATAGCTAAGCTTCTCAAGACTTTCGCAAAGACCTGAAGTAGCCTTATATGAGACCTTGGGCGGTATTAGTGTGTCGTCATAGAACACTTCTCATCTCACATGTACGATCGAGTATTGACCAACTTGCTCCTGTAGGACAGGGAGAAATGAAACTTGTCGAGATCATGAAGTGAAGGTGCAAGGAGAAACGTGGGCGCAGCAGGAAATGAGGTACAACGACCATTGCAGATTAGCTTGTACTGGCGGTTGTGCAAGTCTGCTAGGGTTCACGACATAGCGGTCTCACTGTGCGTATTGTTGCGCATGAGAGTTGTACATTTATATGAGACAATTCAAGGGGCTGGTATAAGCATCACAATCTTTCTCCGCTGTTGCACACGCATGGACCAAGGTAAATAGGGTTTCTCGGTCTGGACACACCTGATACAAACACCTTGCAAACCATCCTTTTACATGAAACTTGGCCGCGTAGATGGTCCACAAGCAGCATTAATAAAGAAGAAGATCATTCCCGATGGCAGTAGTACAGTAAGTAGATCTTGGTACTCACACTCCACATACACACAAACTCTCACAATACAACCAAAAACATGCTGTCCAACCTTCTCACCCTCGCCTTGACCCTCGGTCTCGCAACCGCGACACTCGCACCAGCCAGCTCAAACACAAAGGGAGCATACCCTGCATCACCAGGCTGCTCCGCCGCAAAGACGAGCAAGGCGATCCAAGCTGCTGAGTGCAGCCACAACACTCGTACCCACGAAACCCAGACCTTCGCCGTCTTCAAGGTCGACCACCAATACGATGACAACCACGGTGCTCCCTATGGAACTTGCGAAGCGTACACATGTACCGCCCCTGCTTCCTCTGAATTGACTGAGGACGAGGACTACTGGACTTTCTTCTGGGGCAGTGAGGGCGAAAGCAGCGGCGAAGGCGCTGGTTGCATCAAGGACCCGCAGACCGGCGAGTGCGGATGCGAGAATTCGGACGGAAAATTCATTGCGGGCTCGAGCAGCTGCAAGTAGAGTGTTGCTGGCTGGAACAAGCATTCTATGCACTTTTAGACCTTCAAAATACCAATACAAAGACCTCAGAAATTGTCGACGCGCAGCCCAATATTTCTTGATGCTGCCACGCTCAACAGATGCTGCCCGATAGCGAGATCCATAACCCCAACACCAACACTTTTGTAGACCACGAAGCCGCCTTGCAGCCATGCTGACAGCTCGCCGGCGCCACTAGCAGCCTTCTCTTGTAGCAAAGCGCCTACCTCTAGCATTCTCTCAACAGGAACACCAGCTTTCACAAGCTCGCCAGCCTCACTCAGGCAGCCTTGAATACTGTCCACCGAGATGACGCCTCCTTTGTAAGCCGGGAATGGCAATGGACTTGATGGGTCTGTGAGGGTCTGCAGGAGCTGCGGATCAATCTCTTGCATATCAAGACGGTACGATCCGATGGCGGCAATATAGCGTGACTTCGTCTGAGCTTCTTGTGAAGTAAGGAAGCTGGACGGGAAAAGTGGCTGTGTACTCGGTGTCGTGCAGAAAATTGCATCGGCATCGAGCACAAGTGTCTCCAGTGCAGTGTTTCGGTCAGTCCCTTCGTCGAACGCTCCGACCGTGATGTGGGAAGGCAGTGCGACACGCTCGCTCTTCAGTTCGCTAAGAAGATCTTCTGTTCTCGCTGCTGACCGATTGATAATGGTGATCTTCCGGATGTCCTGTCCGCGAAGCAGGACAGCTAGCCGAATATGCCAGAGCGCCTGCTTGCCTGCACCGAACACAACGATGTTCTCGACCGTCTTCCGAAACCTGAAGAGCAGCATTGAGCCTAATGACGTGCGGAATGCCGTAAGACCAGCAGCATTGAGCACACCAGTAGCTTGGCCATGGGCATCGCAGATCGTCAGAACACTTTTAAGGCCTGGCTCTGGTTTCCGACCTGCTTTGGAGGGAGCGGGTTTATCGCTCGGGCGAACACCGACTATCTTCACTCCAATCATGTCTTCAGTAGTTGCCGGCATGAATAGGCTGACCTGTCCTCCCGGACGCGTCACCACAGCTCGTTCTGACTGGTATGAGACGCCATCTCGGCATGAGTATTCCGCAAGCACATTCTCAAGAGCATCGATAAATCCAGTAAGCTGTGTGGAATCAAGTGTGTCGAATATCTGTCCAATATTGGATTCTGTGAGGAGAGTGAAGGTCATCGTGAGGCGTTGATAGTGATCTTGCTTTTATTTTTCTGTAGAGTCCGCCCGTGGTTGCGAGACGTTTCCTGTTTATATTCCTATCTTAATCGGTTGACCCCGGCTTATCGTGGACAGCTGCCTGCGATGTCGGAAACCAAGAAGTCATCCTTAGTCCTCCAAGCCTACAAGGGTTGCATCCATCATTGGTCCCCACACTTGACTCCTTCGAGGAGGGGCTTTCTCATGCTTCACGACGTGGTGCTGATCGTTGCATAGCTCCTAGTTCGAGCATGTCAACAGTTCTACGCATCTAGCGCTTTAAAACCAATATTGTAAGGTATAATCTCAGTCATACAACCTCACCATCACAGCCATGTCTGCCGCCCCACACACGTCGACCAACCCCGCCGCCGAGACACCCTCGACCTCAGAGACGGGCGGACAGAACCTGTACCCCAAAGACAGCGTTACCGCCGCGAACGTGTGTGACCAAGCAAGCAAAGTCGGTCAGACAGAGCCGAGCCAGGACAGCGCCGAGAAAGCAGCAGAGAAGTTGTACGAAGGTGAGTGGTATGGGGGCGGGGTCATCAGGGTCATGACTGATTATGCATACTCGTGTAGAAAGGATCGAAGGCGAGTATGCGAAGCGTGAGGGCGGTACTTGAGTGTCGCACAGATCCATGAGCAACGAGATCTCTACTTAGCATAATGGCACAGTCACGGCTATACTTCAGGTGCGGATACGCAGGAACACCGAGTGAGCAGAGATTATTCGAGGCTATTCTTAAACACAGTAATAGCAAATACTCGCAATTAAAAGAAAAAGAAGCCCCAGTCATTTGTGATACAGAAAGTTTGGTCCACCAGGGACATCGAAGACTGGGGCTGTAGCATGATCGACCCACAGAATCAAAAACACTCAACCGCATGAGCACAACATGTCCAAATCAAGGTCAATGCATAATCAACAGCACGGGAAAGGGAAAATGCAGGACTGTCTCATTGCACATGAGATGCTGTCGTAGACTTTGCCGCGGTGCAAGAACAGGTATTCTTCACGGCTGCCGCTGAAGCCGCCAGGTCCTGCATTCCCCCAACGAGATTCGCAACTTGATCATTTACCAACCCCCGCTTCTCTTTGCTGGAACTCTTGGAGTTCTTCGAAGCATTGGGGTCGCCCGAGCTGGCGGAGCCACCAGAACCCTTCGCGCCGCTAGAGCCAGTCGAGCTTCCAGTCGAGCCAGACGAGCCTTGAGCACCGCTCGAACCCTTCGAGCCGGACGAGCTGCCTGAAGAGCCAGCTGAGCTGCCAGAACCTGTCTGAGTCTGACCACTGGATCCTGCCGGGACTGCATCGGTGGAAGCCTTCTGATCCGAGGCACCGCTGGAGGGCTTCGAAGCAGCAGCGTTTGCCGCAGCCGGCGGGTTTGCTGCGCTGCCGGAGCCTGAGCTGCCCTGGGGAGCCGCACTGTTGGAGGCTTTGGGGCTACCAGAGCCCGCCGTACCGCTGGGACTTGTGCCACCGACCTTCGCGGCCACGCTGTCCTGTGGAGATGCAGATCCAACTGCAGCTGTAGCACCCGCGCCTGCACCCTGACTTGGTGCCATGCCTGAGGCCTGCTCGCCATCGCCTTCAGCAGGTAGAACTCCAACAGTGTCTTCGGCCCACATCTTGTCATCGTTTGGATCGAGAGTCACTTCGGGGTCCAGTGCGCTGCTTGCTTGACTTGGATCAGGAGCGGTAGTAGGAGCGGCAACATTGTTGTATTTATCAACAGCGGTTTTCGCCGTTTTGGCAATACCCACGGCCATGTCCACGTTCTTTGAGTTGAAGAATTTACCCCAACTACCGCCAGCTGCCGAGCTGCTTGGTGATGCCGGGGCTGTCGCAGCGGCTGATGCTGAGGCAGATGCCGCTGGTGAAGCCTTGGAAGCGCTGGCCTTGCCGCTAGCTTTGGCAGTGCTGGAGGCTGCAGCCTTCGCTTTACCAGAGCTGGCCTGCTTGGAAGCTTTTGCAGACGTCTTTGGAGCAGAGCTCGCGGCCTTGCTGGCTGACTTGGCAGCCGTGGACTGGGCCTTTCCCTTCGCCTTCGGTGCGCCCGGCGTTCTTTTGCGGTAGACCGTAGCCAATGTAGTTGGCGCAGCTGGCAAGTTCATGCCATCGTGGTGCGTGCTACTCGAAACCAAGGAGTCGTCAACAGGTCCCGAAGGCACCGAGTCAGAAGTGGTGATACTTGGCTCCTCGTTGGAGGGATCGAAAGCCTGGTAGCCTCTAAGGATCGCAGAATTCACACTCTCCAAGGTCCCACGAGGAACTTGTGAAGGAACGCTCGCCATGTTCGTGGTGGCTGGCCCGACCGATACCGCGCCCACGATCTGAACAGGGCCTTGTGTCATGCTCTCGGAGTGAGGCGATGCATCGATCGAACGGGCATTATTCCTGGGCACGGCTGCAAAGGCTGTGGTACTGAAAGCACCAAGGGTAGATACCATCCGCCATAGGCTCGCTGACGATGTAGCGGTGTACTGCGTACGCTGTCTGGCTCTGCGGTGAAGTCTTGCAACCGTCGATCCATTGGCTGTGACCTTGGTCTGCTCTTGCATTACCGACATTGAAATTGCAGCCGAGTCATCAACTGGAGCAGCGGCGGCAATTGTTGAGTACCCGGCCGGGACAGCGACGACGGTGTTGTTGTACTGCCGAACTGCAGTAGCAGTGGCAACAGCCGGACCCTGAGTCACAGTAGCATAGACAGTGAATTGAGCAAGCTGCTGTGGTGTAGCAACGACAGTACCCGCGGCCATGGCTACAGCCTGAGACTGAGCCTGGAGCGAAACTTGTGCCTGCGCCGAAGAAAGAGAAGCAGCCTGTGCAGAGACAGACGAGGCGACAGAGGCAGCCTGTGCAGAGAGCGACGAGGCAACAGAAGCAGCGGAAGAAGAAGCTGCAGCAGCGTCTTTCGATTTCTGCTCCTCTTCTTCATTCTCCTTCTTCTCCTTCTCTTCTTCATCCTCCTTCTCCTTCTTCTTCTTTTCCTCTTTCTCGTCCTCCTCCTTCTTTCTATCCTCGTCCTCCTGCTCCTGTCTCTGCCTCTCCTGTTCAGCCTGATTCTCTTTGCTTTCACTTTCACTGTTGCCCCCACCCGTGATCCCGTTTAGAAAACCATTGACTCCTCCGCCGAACATTCCTCCGACTTGCTGCATAATGTTCGCTGCCATTTTCGATGGTCGGGCTTCGACTTCAAGCGAACAGGTGTGGGTGGGTAGTGATCTGAGAAGAGAAAGAAGAATGTGAGGAATTTGTTGACCTTCTGATGTGATGCAGGTATGGGCTTGGTTGCAGTTGGTATGATGGTTGTGTTGTTATGGTATTGATGGTTGATAATGTTGTTCAAGATGATGAATAGTGATGATGATGGTGATGATGGTGATGAAGGTAGTGGAGGATGGTTCTGCAAGTTCAGTCAAGGGAGGAGGAGTCTTTTTATCATTTCGGAGGGCAGGGATGGAAAGCTCGGTGGTCTTCGAAGCAAACAAGCAGATATTACAAGAACGTACTGCGAATTTTCCGCGAGCACTTGTTAAGAATCGGGAAGATTCGAGGGTCAGCAAGACGTAATCAAAGAGTAGTCTAGAACTGAATTTCGATGTCCAGAAAAATGGTGGGATTTCCTTGAGCGGTTTGCCGAACATGCCTTTTTTTGAGAACGCCGGAGTTGCTTCTTGCTCGTTCCACACTGCAATATAACAAATGATCAGCAACACGGTCATTCATGAACGTACGACCAATATCCAAAATTTCCCACACATGTGTCAGACTTGCCTTTGAAAGTCATAGCTGGGCTCCACGGCCGAACCACAACTTCCACAAAGTGCAGTGGGGTTCAATCCATGGACTTCGTGTTTCCATTGAGGAACCAGCTCGAAAGTATCTGAGACGGGCATACCGAAGCACACTCCGACCCATCATCACCGTGTGTGTTGGAAAAGAGAAAAAACAGAGTATACACGTACCTGTCAACTCGGCTGAATATCATGACAGCGGCGTCGTGCCTTTGCTTTTACTGTTCGTCATCTTGGCTGTACGGGCGCCAAATTGGATCTGCAAAATATCAGCTCTGGACCCCCCTTCAAGCGCAGGAATCATACGTACAGCTCGCTTCTTCTCGCACGCGACCTTACACATGCCCAATCGCCAAGCAAGACATCTGAGCACTTTCTTGCAAGACTCAAGTTCTGCACTAGGTTCGTTATCAATGTTAACAGCGGCACCGAAGTCGCACTTGTCAGAGACCGGAGCAGCAAGAGCCCAAGTAACAAGCTTCTCGTCAAGGAAAGGAAATCTGGCTTCCTTGCCCCAGTTGGTGATGACACGGTCGTCGCGCCCAAGATTTCTCTTCCCCAATCGGCCGATGTCAAGATTCAGCTCGTCCAGGAGACCTTGAAAGCCATGACGGTTGTAAGCCGTAGCATGGCGTGTGTAGCCAGCAAAGAGCTCATCAGCGCCGAGTCCGGAAAGCAAAACACGAGCATTGGTGGTGTACGGAACAGATTGGTCTACCGCGACCGAGCACATCATGCCGGTACCTCGTGCCGCAAAGTACAAAGCACATGCTATGCTCAGATCCATCTCAGTGTTGTGCGGATGCATGAGTGTAATGACCTTGTCCTGGTGCTCGACAGTCTCAGTGTAGGGCACATTGATAGCAACAAAACGCCATTGCCTCCCCGGACAGACTTGGCAGAGTTCAGCGTACGATGCTCGTCCTGTAATACGATCAGGGCAAGACTCGAGTGCAGCCTCGAACGCTTGAGCGTCAGTATCCGAAGCTTTGTGGATTCGAGGATTTTGAAACGCTACGTTGAGCAGATCAATTGGTTCTGAAAGTGGAAGCAGCTCATGTGAAAGGCGAGCAAGCAGTGTGCAGTCCAGACCACCCGAGAAGAGAATCGCGAGCCGGGTAGGCGCTGTCGAGATGTCTGCTGAGCCGGAGCCAGGTAATAGCGGAGGATCGGGAATGTTCAACACACGAAGCGCGAGTGAATCTCGCAGAAGCTGCTCCAGTCGTATGACAGATGAAGACTGTTGTGTGAGTTGGGCGTAGCTTGCTACGAATTCTTCGTTGAGAGTCAAAGATGGAATCGCCTACCTTACCATGAGCTCGTGCCGCTCATGAAGTTCACTTGTCACCTACAGAAAATGTACCAAGTCTTGTGCCCTCAACGCCGTCAGTGGCGACATAATAAGGCACTTTAGAAATAGCAAAGCTACTAGGAATAATACCAACAGCTTGATCTTGGGTGTCTGCACGTCCAGAAGGCACATTGAGGTCAATGCAGTAAATTCCATCGGCTTCGATCTCTGACCAGGCGTTGTCGTGAGATCCAGAAGTGACGCTGCTGATTAGTAGATCGCCAGACTCGGTAGTCCTCCAAAGGAGAGCGCGCCGACCAAGAAAGTCGCGTCCGAGGTACACTCTTCCGGTGTGCATGTCGTAGAAGACGAATGCGTACGGTCCCTCGATTGTCGCCATATGTCTGGCAATGCTGTTAGATGCATCCTGGGCACTCAGGTCCGTACCATGAGACTGAGATGCAGCGGCTGAGAGCAGCTCAAAGACTGCCTCGGTGTCATTGCCCTTAGCTAGTTGGCCAGTAATTGACCATGCTTCGCCATTCCAGCACAAGACGTGGGAGCCATCTGAGCTTTGTAGAGGCTGAGTGACGGTGCGCGAGCCTCGGAGTGACAGCACGGTGGAGGTGAAGTTTAGGAATATGTCGCCTCCACTCTCTTGCTGTGGTGATAGGGTCTTTTCGCAGTCATAGCCATAAGTGTGCCGTGCGCATGATGTGCTATCCGGACCTCGCCTCTGCAGTAGTTGCAGCACATCTGCATCAGGAGACACGTGCGACGTCCTGCTAAGCGAGCAAAAAATGCCGCACATGTTGGATTCGGTGGTGGTGGTGGTGGTGGTATTGTTTCTAACTGGTCCTCTGCATGATGTTGCATGTCACGAAGATTGAACCCTCGAATGCATTTCGTGAAGAGCTGAGAGAGAGCTTTGGTGGCACGTGCGAACGCATGGATCGTCATCCCGCCAACACTTGAGGTGCATCTGGGCTTCTTGTCGCTGCAGATGGCCAACACACCATATGGCCTGCTAATTTCCTAATCGATCGAGCCGACAGACATACGACACTACTACACTGAGAATACCAGCCGGGAGCGGGATGCCTGCGATTTCAACTACCACCAACCTTCACCGATATCACTAGATTGTCTATGTCCAGCCCAGAGCGGCAGGCGGAGAAACCAGAAGAGCGGGAGGATGGCCAGCTAGTGGAAAAGAGCATACCTGTGGCAGAGAAGCAAGATGTGAAAGATTTGCCAAAGCTGTCTGCTGGGCCGGAAGACCAGGTGCAGCACGCTGCCACAACGACAGGAGATGCCTCCCAGGCAGCCGCAGCAGTTCCTACAGAAAGCGACCCACCGACACAGGACTCTGAGGAGAACCCGCTCGGCATTTCTTTGCCAAAGGACTCAGCAGCATCTTCAGACACGGATACGCAAGATTCGCGCAAACAAATCGAAGAGGAAGCAACCCTCCATTTAGCACAGCGTGCCGCGGCTATGAGCATGAACGAGAAGCCCGGTGAGGCTGCAGAGGCAACCACAGACAGCGAGAAGCAAGATGATCTACCAGCAAGCCCGCCTCCTCCGCCGGTGCCTCAGAAAGACGACGTAAAGCAGCCAGCCAAGCGCAAAGAGAAGGCAGCGAATGTGTCTGACAGCGAAGAGAAGAATATTTCAGAAGAGAGTGACAGCCAAGAGATACCCGAAGCACCTCAAGGGACGGCCGAGCAGACTGGTGAGGAGATTCAGACAATCATGCATCAATTCCAGGAGGACGAGGCGCTAGGCGAGCAGGAAATTATGTCTCCCCGGTTGGAGAAGCAGCAGCCCATTTTCCACCTACCACCACGTACATCCAGTCTTGAAAACCAGGAGAGTCACAACGAGGATCCCAAGCCGGGTATTGAGCGTCGGGCTACAGAGACCTTCTTTGGGTCGCCACTCCTTGCACAAGCATCATCTCCCAGGCCAGAGAGAAAGGAACCAGCAGATGACAATGCTTCCATCGCCTCACGGAGAACATCTCTCTTCCAACCGCCTCCACCTTCACCAGATCCTGAACCTCCAGCAGCTTTCGACTTCCACAAATTCCTCGAACAGCTCAGACACCGTACCGCTGACCCTGTCGCCCGCTACCTGCGCTCCTTCCTGCAAGAATTTGTGAAGAAGCAATGGGCAGTGCACGAGCAAGTGAAGATCATTGGCGACTTCCTCGAATTCATCACAAAGAAAATGGCCCAATGTGAAGTCTGGGCCACCCTCAACGATGATGAATTTGACAATGCCCGGGAAGGGATGGAGAAGCTGGTAATGAACAGACTCTACAGCCAAACCTTCTCGCCCGCCATTCCAGCCCCTGCCACACCAACCACGCCCAGGAAAGGCCGAAGCAATCGCCATGCTGCAGATGCTGCAAACCCGAACGGTCCAGGCCGACGAGGACAGCACGAAGAAGATGTCGAGCGAGACGATGTAATTGCACAGAAAATGCGCATCTACGGCTGGATTCAACCAGAGCACCTCGATATCCAGCCCATTACAGGCGAGAAGCCACAGAAGTTCCTGAAAATGGCGCAGCAAGAACTGCTCAAGATCAACACCTACCGTGCACCGCGCGACAAAGTCATCTGCGTGCTCAACACCTGCAAAGTGCTCTTTGGCTACCTAAAAAGCAGCAAAGCAGACCAATCTGCTGACGCCTTCGTGCCACTGCTGATCTACACCGTCCTACGCGCTGCTCCAGAACACCTCGTCAGCAACGTACAGTACATCTGGCGCTTCCGCAACCAAGACAAACTCGGCGGCGAAGCAGGCTACTACATGTCCTCGCTCATGGGCGTCGTAACCTTTATAGAAGGCCTCGATCGCACCAGCCTGACCATCTCAGACGCCGACTTCGAGCACAACGTCGAGCAAGCCGTCAGCGCCATCGCCGAAGGCCACCGCGCAACAGAAGAGAAAGAAAAACCCTTACCCCAACAACCCACCGCCCCCGTCCCAGGCCTCCACCACCTCAGCGAGAAATCCACCCCAAGCAGACCAGAAGTCACCCCTCGCAACTCCATGGACGGCGAGCGCTCGTCGCCACGCAAAAGCTCTTCCAACAACCAGCGCGCCCCGTCCTCCCAGCGTCAGCAACGGCAACAGCAGCAACAACAACAATCCTCAGACACAATTTACGGCACAGGCATGCAAGACGATGAATTCGACGCGGTCGGCGGCCTCCTGCGCTCCATCCAGAAGCCCTTGTCTAGCATCGGCCGCATCTTCTCAGATGACGGCGCCAGCAGTAGCAGCGACAGGCAGTCGCCGCCACCCATCCCGCCGCGGATGGCGACCAGTCCTTTCCCAGGCAATAACAGCAACAGCACAGCCCGCGAACGGACAGATGAGGAACGCCAGCTGGCACGCGCAGAGCGCGAAGCTCTCAAGCGGGCGAGCGTGGAAGCTGAGGAGGGGCGGAAGGCTCGGGCGAGGGAGTTGAGACTGGTTGTTGAGTGAGTCTTACCTTTTGCACTTTGAATGCAAACTTGTTTCTTATGATACGCAAAACGCTAACGTACGATTTCTTCCAAAACAGGACGCTGCAAGGCATGTTCCCCAACCTCGACCAGGAAGTCATCATCGACGTTGTGCGGGCGCAGGATGGGCACGTGGGCAGGGCGGTGGACGCTTGTTTGGCGTTGACGACGACGTGAAAAGATCTCCACCTTGCCGATAACCTTCCTGTGGAGTTTTAGAAAGGAGGATAGTCTATAGACAGCGGACTTTTGTGAATAGACGAGCAGTTAATTTTCCGTTCACGGATGAATGCATGCGAGAAGGTAGATCCAATCGCTGATATGCGCGCTCTCTCTCTGTCTCTTTCTGCCTCGCCTTTCCGCCTCTTATCTTGCTCACCCTGGCTCAGACTTTGTCCGGTATATGAAGGCCCAGAAAGTATTTCAGTTGGACATGTACCGGACGGCGTATAGCATTCACAAAGCGGAAGTCCTCGATGCACGACCTTTTAACGTCGTGGAAAAAGATTCGTCAGGTCGTAGACTCTTCAATTTATTCATGTGCATCTATGTAATTATTTTTCTTTTGCTTCTCTTGTTCATTGAAGAGATCATCATGCGAGAAAATTTACTTACTCGACAGAGCGCTGACACCGGGCAGCTCCTTGCCCTCGAGCAGCTCCAAGCTGGCTCCGCCACCAGTGGAGACGTGGCTGAGCTTGTCCTCGACCTTGTAGTTGGCAGCAACGGTAGCGGTGTCACCACCACCAATGATGACGGTCTTGCCGGCGGCGGTGGCCTTGAGGGCGGCGTCCATGGTCTTCTTGGTGCCGTTGGCGAACTTCTCCATCTCGAAGACACCAGGGGGACCGTTCCACAGGATGGTCTGGGCCTTGTCGATGGCAGCCTCGTAGAGCTTGATGGACTTCTCGCCGCAGTCGAGTCCCATCCAGCCCTCGGGGATGCCGGCCTCGTCGGTGGCGGTAGAGGTGTTGGCAGTGGCGCTGAAGGCGTCGGCGGTGACGTAGTCGACGGGCAGGACGAGCTCGACGTTGTTCTTCTTGGCCTTCTCCACGAGACCTGCGACCTTCTCGGAGCCGGCCTGGTCGAAGAGCGAGTCGCCAATGCTGACGCCCTCGAGGGTCTTCTTGAAGGTGAACGCCATGCCGCCGCAGACGATGAGCAGGTTGACCTTGTCGAGCAGGTTGTCAATCAGCTGGATCTTGTCGCTGACCTTGGCGCCGCCGAGGATGGCGAGGAAGGGACGCTTGGGCGACTCAAGGGCCTGGGCGAAGTAGTCGAGCTCCTTCTTCATGAGGAAGCCGGAGGCCTTCTGGGGGAGGTCGACGCCGACCATGGAGCTGTGGGCGCGGTGGGCGGTGCCGAAGGCGTCATTGATGAAGACGTCGCCGAGCGCGGTGAGGCCCTTGCGGAACTTCTCCACGTCGGCCTTGTCGGCCTTGACCTTCTTGCCCTCAGCGTCCTTGCTGCTGCCCTCCTCCTCGGCGTGGAAGCGCAGGTTCTCGAGAAGCACGACGCCGCCATCGGTGGTCTCGTTGACAGTCTTCTCGGCAGCCTCGCCTACGCAGTCGTCGGTGAAGGTGACCTTCTTACCGCCGAGGAGCTTCTCGAGCTCAGCAACGACGGGCTTGAGGGAGTATTTGCTGTTGGGCTTGCCGTCGGGGCGGCCGAGGTGGGACATCAGGACAACGGCCTTGGCGCCATTGTCGATGGCATACTTGATGGTGGGGACGGCGCCGGCGATACGCTGGTTGTTGGTGATCTTGGAGTTGGTCTCCTTGTCGAGGGGCACGTTGAAGTCAACCTGTGATGGGGATTGTCAGTGGGATTGTTTGGGAGGTGGCATGGCAGTGTTTCGAATGGCCGTACGCGGATGAGCACCCTCTTGCCCTTGAGGTCGACGTCGGTGATGGAGAGCTTGCTGGCGAGAGACATGGTTGCGGTGATGAATGTGCGTGTTTGGTTTGGAAAAGTTCGAGCTCACCTGTTATCTGTATTCACAATTGTTGAGTCAACCCCACCAAAGCCCCGCGATCTTGTGCTTGAGCGTCACCATAGGCCCGATTCGCCTGGTTCCGAAGTCATCCATTCAGACTCCGGGAGAACACGGGGTATGACTACAGCCATCACGGTAGTGCAGTATAGACGAGAATAATTAGGCCCGTTCAAGGTAGTGCCGGGAGATCAGACACTGGGGAGCGGAGAGAGGTGGGGCAATGGAGGGAGAGTGAAGGAGGAAAGCAAAACTGCACAAATTTACGTGCGGCCTGATCAGATGCAAAGTTTGAGTATGGCTGCGTTGAGTGAATGTGGAAGGTGATGAGGACGTACAAGGCATTTGCAGACAGAGTAAGGTATTGTAGGACCAAGGAATTTCATACGAATCACAGGGTATCACATCTATTCGAATGCATAGGTACAACTCGCATGGCAATCTGCTTGAGATCAGGTCGCCCATCTTTCCCGTCCATAAAACAATCCTTTCCGCCGCGCGCAACACAACAAAAAAAAACACCCCAGCGCCATACAAAAAGTCAGAAGTCCCAGTAGCAGAAGCGATCCTAGTGGAGGAAGGGCGCCCAAAAGTATATGCAAGGAAGGAAGAGGCTATCCAGTGTAGTCCGAGTCAAAAGATTCTCTCAAGGTTCGTGGAAGAAAAGGCAGTCGTTCGACAAGTCTTCCTAGGGTGTCGAGACTTCCTCGGCTGAGTTCGTGAGGGAGAGGTAGGCTGTCCAAGCGATACCGACGGTGGAGACGAAGGGCTGGATGACGTGTGTTAGACTAGTATGGCTAGATTGACATCGGGTTGTAATAACTCACAATCTGGAACTGAATGGGCATGATGCGGAAGTTGATCAACTGCACCGCAGGCCAGACGATGAAGTTCGCTTTGAGCGCCGGCACGTAGACATCCTGGAACTTGCGAGTGATAGCGCGCCTGCCACCGCCCTCGCAGACAGTCATGAATGTGAAGAAGCACCCCAGACCTAAACGTTTGTCAGTATAATCTTCCTAAAGAAGGCTGTAATTCAGCACTCACCAATAGGCGCAAAGATGAACTGATCAAAGGCGACACGCTTCAAAGCAGCGAAGGTGTTGCTCGCGCCAGCCACACCGATGGGGAACGTGCTGTTCAAGAAAGCGAACCACCTGAGCTGCACGGGCGCCATGATGCAAGGGTATGCCATGAATCTGACCATTCGTTCAAAATCGAAAGGCGGAGGCAGATGCTTCTGCGCCTTCGACGACAAGAGATCCGGCTCGTTCGGCCACGGCACCTTGCCTTCCAGCTCGTGAATCTCAACGTTGAAGAAGTCATCCTTGTGTCCATCGTGGCCTTGCGGTCCCATGGAGTCGCGGCGGGCCTGCTTCATGCGAGTGGCTGTGAGGGTTTGTGCGACTGTGTCTGCGATACCACCGAGGACCTTGCGTGCATGTTAGCGAAATGTTGCCGAGCTCTTGCGGGGTTTCGTGGCGGTGTATCATACGGCGTTGGTGATCATGGTTGTGAGGAGTGGGCGGGCGGCATAATAGGCGTTGAACTTGCGCACAAGTAGGGAGACCATGGTCATTTGAATAAGGAAGACGATGGCGTGGAGGAGTGGCTGTGTGAGGAGTGAGTGTCAGCATGTGAAATCCGTGAACAGCCTGGCGCTTGCTTGCTTCCAAGTCGCAAAGTTTCTCGAAGCAGTCTTTTGTGTAACTTCGATCGCATGGCAGACGTCGGATGGGCAAGCTTGCGCCGTGGTGTTTGCGCGTGGGATGTACTGGGAGTCCTTACAATGCGGCCCTTGATCCAGCGCGAGTTGAGTTGCCGTAGAAGGCGTTTGCGGGTTTCGTTGACGACCATTTTTGGCGAAGAAAAGAGTGGTCGGCCGGCGGGCTGGTAGCGCGTACGGGTAGGGGGGTGTCGATGTCGATTGTCAGACTGGCGATTAGGCGATTAGGCAGGGTCGGTGGTGAGCTGAGGGAGTGGTGACGAAATGGAGAGGTCACTCAGGCTCGTGCGCCAGTGGAACCTATTCACCGGCCAAGGGGAGAAGGAGAATGCTGTCTCTGGAGATGTCTCTGTGGCGGGAGTGAGTCGTAGCCGTGGTGTCGGAGGGCGGGAGCAGGATAGGGGGTGCTGAGTGTGGCATACACCTGGCAGTGGTGTATCTGTCTTGAGACGACGAGGCAGGGTGAAGCAAGTAGTGTACTATTGGAGATCCATCCTTAAGGCGCCAGGGAAAGCGGTAGCCGGCTGCTGCTCCACCAAGGCTGATCTTCCGACATAAGCGAGACGAGCTTGAGACACCGACGGCATAAATGTTTAATGCAGTCTAATTAAAGTAAGATATTCGCAACTCACACCGAAGACACGCCAACCCTTGTATTCACTACACTAGGGTTGTGTTGTGTCGGTTGACTGTCAGCAACATGACCTCCTCCTTTACATCAGATATCAAGTAGTCACAAGCACTCCACTCCGCAACAACCGTTTCTCGCGCCCAGAGCATCGCGATTCCTTAGCAAAACTTGGAAGAGCGGCAATGACGTCTCAAACAATCACTGTCGCGTGCGTTCCATTTTGACTTCACTTCCGCGTCTGACCTACCTTATCTCTAAATCTACCACCACTGCAGCAATCAATAGCATTGCTTTTTGCCCACGCGTCCGACCCTCGCCATTCCCTCTGTATTAGTCCTTCTTTCTGGCATACGCCCCTGCTTTCTCCCTTGTCTTGTCTTGTCTTATCTTGTCTTGTCTTGGTAGTCCAATACCACCTTTACGTCCATCATACATCATGGGCCAAGCCACCGAAGAGTTGCTTATCCCCTTTTTGGGCGCCTTGCAAGCTTCCATTGCTGTTTTACTAACCATCTTCGCTGGTGTGATCGCCTCGCAATTCCAGCTCATCGGCGTCGACTCTTCGAAAGAAATCTCAAAGGTCGCCGTACGATTGTTTCTGCCGGCATTGCTGATCGTCAATGTGGGAAGTCAGCTGCACTCTGATACTGTATGTACATGCCATAGTACAACCATGTCCCACTCTGATCCCCATCAAGACTTGTCAGAACAACCATCAATACATCAAAGACTAACAAACACCCCAGGCCTTCCGCTATATCCCAATCGTCATCTGGTCCATCTTCTACCAACTCGGATCCCTAGCAATCGGCGTAGCAGCGACCAAACTCTTCAACCTCCCAAAATGGGTAACTCCAGCTTTCGCCTTCAACAACACCACCAGCCTCCCTCTCCTCCTCGTCCAATCCCTCGACGCAGCCGGCATCCTCTCCGGTCTCGACTCTTCCTCAGACATTGTTGACCGCGCGAAATCCTACTTCCTTGTCAACGCCATGATTTCAAACTCCCTCACCTTCGCCCTCGGCCCCAAATTCCTCGACTGCCCAGATGACATCGAAGCCGCCGACCCCAAAGATCCCATGAACGACCAAGAAGACGCCGAAGACCTCGAATCCCAAGAAGAAGACGCCGTCCAAACCAACGAGCAAACCTCTCTCCTCCCCCAACGCGCCGCCCGCTCCGCAACCCGCACCTCCTACTCCCTCTTCGCCCGCTGCCAGACCGCCTTCGCCGCCCTCCCAACCTCCATCCAGGAGACTCTGACATTCCTCACCATGTTCCTCAACCCGCCCTTCATCGGCACCTGCATCGGCGTGCTCATCGGCCTCGTCCCCGCCCTGCACACCCTATTCTTCGAAGACCAGCAACACGGCGGCTATCTCAACGCCTGGCTGACCGCCGCGCTCAAGAACGTCGGTGACCTCTTCGCCGCCCTGCAAGTCATCGTCGTCGGCATCAAGCTCTCCTCCTCGCTGCTCAAATGGAAGAAAGGCGAAGCCTCCGGCGCCATGCCCTGGGGCCCTTGGGCGCTGGTCACGCTCGTACGCTTCGTCCTCTGGCCGGCGATCGCGATCCCGTTGGTCTATGCGTTCGCCACGAAGACGCAGGTGCTGGGCGCGGAGCCGATCCTGTGGTTCGCGATGATGTTGATGCCGACGGGCCCGCCGGCGCTGAGCATCACTGCGATGGCGGACGTGAGCGGGGCGGACGAGGAGCAGAAGTTGAGCATTGCGAAGTTTTTGACAGTGAGTTTTCTTCCTTTTTACCCTAGAGATTCGCGTGACCTCGGGGAGTTTTTCCGGTGAAGAAAGGAAGAGCAATGCTGACGACTTTTTTCACCCGCAGGTATCCTATGCCGTCTCGCCATTGATATGCTTCGCGGTCGTTGGCGCTCTCAAAGCCAGCCAAGCTGCTGTGCAGACTTTGTGATTTTGTGTGCAACGTGCCTTTTCAAACACGGAAAACATACAATACCAAATAGTCTGTAGCATCAAGAAAAATACCCTTCTTCATAGCTTGTGGTGGCATTAGCCTACTTAACAAAGAAGAGGAAGCAACTCTTGTACCATCGGTAAAAAGAAAAAGAAAACGTAAAAAAGCATGATCAATGGTTGGTGCCCACATGGACTTCTCTCTCCGATTCTTCGACGAGGTGCTCATGTGAAAGTGAAGATGTCTGGTTTTCCTATGTTTCATGTACCGGCCAGCCGGCTAGCCAGACAGCTCGGAGGCCTGATATGAATGTTACACCACCTCTGCATGGTCGTTATCATCGTGTTTACAGTAGGGCATGCACGTGTAGGATGGGTGCAAGAGCACCAACCTGATTCCATTCACGCATTGCCTCGATCATTGACGTCAGGGTCAACCAACTCTCTGGAACATGCAAACTATGGCTCGGTGAGGAAGCCAGCTGTATTCTGCTATGTGCCTAATCTGTCTTGTTTGTTGTCTTGATATTACACTGGGAACAAAGCAAATCGTCTACAAAAAGTGAAGAAAACACGCATGGCCTCTTGCTTCCTCTAGGTTGCTCCCCGTACTAGGAGCGGTAGGGTATGTCCAGACAAAGACAATGGGGAAGACAAGCAAGCATCGCAGGCGAGGTGGTTTGGCTACTTTCGTCCAGCATGCCATTCGACACCAGGGGCATTGACACAACGCTGGAGCGTGGTATCAATTCGCAGATCGCTCGAGCATTGACCTGGCTTTGCTGGCGTGAGCGATCGCTTGCGTTATGCTTCATGCCGATCACCTCGGCAGTGGTCAATAAGTACCCTCTCAGGCCAGTTGAAAGGTGATCGGGAAGACGCCCGTCCGTTTCGAGACCATTCATGCAACGATAGCCGATCTCTCGGATTCAAAGCGCTTCTTATCTTCTTCAGAGAGCTTGTTGTACTTCTGTAGTGCGCTGTCAGCATTCGCTCATGGTAGGAGCTTCTTTCCTACGACACCAGTGGGCTTACCTCTTTCTCTTCTGCGCTCATAGCCCTCCACTCTTGTCCGATTAGCTTCGCGCGTTCCAGGACTGCAATGTGCTTGAAGTCACCGCTTGCTTGACGGCTGTTGCTGAAGATGAGATACGGGGAGCAAGGCCTTTTGGGAATGCGCTCGTCTTCAATGACGCGGGTCCATGGTGACGATCGCTTCGAGCCAAGTCTTCTGTGCAGAGCTCTGCGTGCGGTGTTGGCGAGCTTGATTTCGGCGATGCTGTGAGACTCAACCCAGCGTTTGAACTCGGCCTGCGAAGCTTCTTTCTCGACGCGAGCAGTGTGGTTGTAGTGCTGTGACGGACGGTCAGCGTCTTCATTCTATACTTCATCGCAGGCCCTCGGGCTGCCGAATCCTACCTCCAGTTCCCCAGCTGAGAGTGCCTTGTACGCCGCCGCAGCCTTGCGAGAGTGCTCTGACAGGACATACTTGACGTCCCCGGGATTTTTTGAAGGAGCGGAATCTATGGCAACCTTGAGTTCCTTGCTCTTTTCGCGAACGAAGACAAGCCACGGGTTTGTCGAGGTAGGCAAAGGCGGACTGAGGGCAGCCTTCTTGAGCTCCGCAATCTCGGCCCTCTGCAGCTTGGCCTTCTTCTTCTCCAGCTGCTCGGGCGTCATGGCAGCCTTCTTGGCCGCCTTTTTCGCAGCAGCATCCTGCTTTTTCTGCTTCTCCTTTGCAGCAGCATTCTGCTTCTTCAGCTTCTCCTTTGCAATGCGCTTCTTCTCGGCGATCAGCGCCTTCTCCTCGGGGGTTGTGGGCTGCTTTGCTGCTTTCTTCACGGCACGCTTGACGGGGCGGCTGGGCTCGCCGACAGCCTTCCTGGGACGTCCAGCGCTGTCAAGAAGACGAGGAGCGCAGGTGAAGGTGCGGATGGCGAGGGCAAAGGGCGTCTGAGGGGCTGCAGTAGTACGGAGACACGCGTGGAGCGGTCGGCGCAGGGCGGCCGTGGCCTGGCGGCCGAGCATTGTTGTCGAGATTGGGGTGGGATGTGTTGTGGTGGTTTATGCGACTGCGATGTGAGGTGACTTGGCGGGGGGCTATGGGTGTTGGAGTGAAATGGGAGGGGAGTGTTTCGCGTGGTGTTTGGGGTGTGTACGTGATGGGCAACGCGCGACTGCAGGTGGATGTGGCTGGGGAGTTTGAGCTTGGGGGAGGCTGGAGCTTGGACTTGACCCGACTTTGACATGGGCGTGGTGCGCAGGCTGTGTACTGTATGTACTGTACTGTACTGTATTTACTGTACTATACTGTATTTACTGTACTATACTGTATTTACTGTACTGTACTGTACTGTATGTACTGTACTGTATGTACTGTACTGTATTGTATTTACTGTACTGTACTGTATGTACTGCACTGTACGCGTCAAGGTGCCAAACAAGTTTCTTCCATATGACCCCTGCTGCTAACTCGTATGCTGTTGCGCTTTTTGTAGCTATATAGTTGTTTGATGGCGCAAAGCGTGTCCGACAAGCAGGCTCGCTATTTCATGCTTATAAGCTCCTGACAGCTCGTGCACGTGAGCGATGATGATGCTGTGCTGTACACAGAAGCTTGAGCCAGCGTAGCTCGCGTAGGTAGCTTTTGCGGGGGAGTGCCGTCAAGGTTGCCTTAGCGTCCGCGACAATCTTCCATGTTCATCTTCACTTACCATCTTCCACCCGCCTCAAGGCAAACGACAGCTGCCTGCTCTCGCGACATTGGAGCTGCTGCTCGCTACGCCAAAAGCACATCCTTCCTCAACATACACCTTACCAAATACCGGACGGGCCGGCAACCACAGTGACAGCAGGAATTGGCAGAGAACAGGCGCATAACAGGCCAGGCCAGACAGGCAAAAGTACGAGCAGTCGGATCGGTACAGCGACACCACCATCTGCGGCGGCGAAAATGGCGTACTCACCATCCCGCAGAAGCGAAGACCGCCATGTGCGCGACCGCCGCGACGACCGCGGCACCAGACGCCGTTCTCGCAGCAGAGAGGTGCGTGGCTACAGGCGCCCTTTTTCCCGCAATCGCAATCCCAGCGACCTAACAGATACCCAGCGCGACCGCGACTCGTACAGAAGACGCGACCGCTCCTACGACCGCTACGATGATCGCCGCGACGACAGGCGCTCCGGCCGCCGCGACCGCTCAAGAGATCGCAAGAGATCGCGCGACAGAAGTCCGGTGAGAGACAGGCGCGATGATAGGGACCGCTACCGTGACTCTCGCGACTCCTACGATAACCGCGACAGGAAGCGACCGAGGCGCAGTCCTTCACCTAGGCGTGATGACCGTGCCCGTGATGCTGGCAGAGACAGGAGGACTCCGGCGAGGACAAGTGAGAGAGGGAGCGAGGTATGTCAGAATTTGAATCCTCAAAGGACAACAAGATCGCTAACAAAGCAGACACCTCGACCCTCTACGGCAAATGTCGACACCGCCGCTCTTGAGAAACAGTCCGAGGAGAAGAGGAAGCAGGAAGAGAGGCGTGCGAAGATGGAAGCTTGGAAGGCCAAGTTGCTCGCGGATAAGGCACAAGCTCCCGGTTCTACCGCCACTCCATCCGCCGCAACCCCCGACAACGCAACTTCAAAAGAATCGACTCCAGTAGCCAGGCCCGATCCAAAGGAAATCCAAAAGCGAGTCCGCGCAGCGAAAGCGAAACAAGAGGATGCGAAGAACAAGCCACTTGGCGGGGATGTGGCTATTCCGACACCTTTGCCGGAGCAAGTCGCCAATGGTTCAGGACGTGGTTCGTCGAGTGCTACGCCCGAGACTGCGATGCTGCCCACCAAGGTCACAGGATTCGGTCTGAACAAGGTTGCCGAAAAGTCCGAATCACAGGCACCCAAGGCTGTGTCACAATTGGATGAAGAGGAGACTTCGGTGCGCAAGCTAGGAAAGCTCCCTCGACTGACCGATACTTCCATGGACGCTATACCTGAGCACGCTGACGATGATGAAGACGAGGAGAACAACGACTTGCGAAGTGACGATGAAGCCGACGAGGCTGACCGCTTAGCTGCGCAGAGACGTGCTCAGCAAGTCGAACAGACTGCGGCGATGAATTCATCCTCCGCTAATGACAATTCGACAGCGAACGACACGAGCGGTGCTATGGACGTGGACGAAGACGACGAAATTGACCCGCTCGACGCATTCATGAACTCTCTCGAGGCGCCAGAAGAGTCTGATCCTCTTGATCGTCTTGGCTCTGGTAGGCAAGAGGCTGTCGTCTTCAACAGTGACGACGAGCCTGAGCTCGATGCAATGGGCGATGCCTCTGATGATATCGCAGCCATGATCAAGAAGAGCAAGAAGAAAGAAATTGGACAGGTCGTCCACTCCAAGATGAACTACCAGCCTTTCCGCAAAAACTTCTACTCGGAGTCTGTAGAGATCGCCGAGATGACCGAGGAGGAAGTCGACGAATTGCGTGCAGACCTCGAGAACATCACAGTAAAGGGCAAAGACGCGCCCCGGCCGATTCAGAAGTTTGCACAAGGTGGCTTTGGTGCACAGATCATGCAAATCATCAACGATCTGAAGTTCAGCACTCCTAGCTCAATTCAATCCCAGGCTCTGCCCGCAATCATGTCGGGCCGTGACACTATTGGTGTTGCCAAGACAGGCTCCGGCAAGACAATGGCATTCGTTCTTCCCATGTTCCGTCACATCAAAGATCAGCCTCCTCTCGAGACCATGGATGGCCCGATAGGCATGATCATGGCGCCGACGCGCGAATTGGCCGTGCAAATTCATCGCGATTGCAAGCCATTCCTCAAGGCGCTCAACCTGCGTGCAGTCTGTGCGTATGGTGGTGCACCCATCAAAGATCAAATTGCTGAACTGAAACGCGGAGCTGAGATCGTTGTCTGCACACCTGGTCGCATGATCGATCTTCTGGCCGCCAACAACGGCCGTGTCACCAATCTTCGTCGCGTCACCTATGTTGTGATGGACGAAGCTGATCGTATGTTCGACATGGGTTTCGAACCCCAGATCACAAAGATCCTCGTGAATGTACGTCCCGATCGCCAGACTATCTTGTTCTCGGCGACCTTCCCCCCCAAGATGGAACTCATGGCCCGAAAGGCGCTGAGAAACCCGGTCGAGATCTTGGTCGGAGGTAAGAGTGTTGTCGCTGCTGAAATCACTCAGATTGTCGAGGTCAGAGAGGCTAACACCCGCTTCACCCGTCTCTTGCAACTACTCGGCGAGTTGTTTTATGAGGACGACGATACTCGTTGCCTTGTATTTGTGGAGAGACAGGAGACCGCGGACGAGTTGTTCAAGGAACTCTTCAAGAGGAATTACGCTTCGGTGTCCATCCATGGTGGACGTGAGCAGATCGATCGTGACGAGGCTATTCGGGACTTCAAGGCGGGTGTGTATCCCATCATGATCGCCACTTCTGTTGCTGCTAGAGGTCTCGACGTCAAGCAGCTCAAAATGGTTATCAACTTCGACTGCCCGAACCACAACGAGGACTACGTGCACAGATGTGGCCGCACTGGTCGTGCAGGTAACACAGGAACTGCAATCACATTCGTCATGCCTGATCAGGACCGCTTTGCTGCGTTCTTGGTCAAGTCGCTCACGGACAGCAAGCAAGAAGTGCCCGCGGATCTCAAGGCCATGGCTGACAAGTTCAACAAGAAGGTAGAGGCTGGCGAGGCAAAGAAGTACGGCGGTGGCTTTGGTGGCAAGGGCATCGAGCGTCTGGATGCTGCTCGCCAGGCCGAAGAAGGTCGCATGCGCAAGCAGTACCGCACCGAAGACCAGCCCGAGGAGGAAGAAACCACGGAGACCAACAAGAAGGAGGGTGGCAAGGACGAGACTACAAACAAGGCTGCCGAGGCGGCCGAGTCTATGGTTCCCGCCCATCTCGCTTCCATCCTGAGGAACGCAATGAACGTACAAAAGGCCGAGCCACCTGTTCCCTCAGCAAATGAAAGTCAAGGCAAATCCGGCGGCCGACCAAAGGGTCTCGATCCAATGGAAGCCGCCCGTCAAGCTGCAATGAACATCACCAACCGCGTCGGCGGCAACAAAGGTACGTCTCGACGCCATTCTCCTACTATGCAAAGACCGCACACTAACAGAACTACTCCAGGCGCCGCCCGCGCAGGCCAGCACGTCGACAACCACGGCCCCGACGCCGGTGCTTTCCACGCCACGCTCGAAATCAACGACTTCCCCCAGCGCGCCCGCTGGGCCGTCACGAACCGCACCAACACTTCCAAAATCCTCGACACCGCACAGGTATCCATTACCACCAAGGGCAACTACTACCCGCCGCCTAAAGTTCCCGAAGAAGGCGAGCTGCCCAAGCTGTACATTCTTGTTGAGGGCCCGACGAAGATTATTGTCGAGGACTCGATGGCGGAGCTGGTGAGGTTGTTGAAGGAGGGCACGATTGCGGCGTTGGAGGGCGAGGCGAGTAAGCCGCAGGCTGCGGGGAGGTATAGTGTTGTGTAGAGTAACGTTCAGGTCCAGAGTAGTGAAGATCTCACCTTGCTGCCGGCACACAGCGCCTCTCACTGGGGGCTGTTGCTCCACATATTCAAGTCTCTCGGCAGCAGTACAAAGTCTGCCTGGGAGAGCTCATGTGCTTCGGTGTTGTCTCAGCGATGAGCCATAAACTTTACCTTGTCACGTTCGAAGATAGCAGCATGAAAGCCTACGAAGATAGCAGCATGAGAGTCTACGAAGTGCACGCAAATTTCTGACACCATACCTCACGACAATCTTTGTTCCTGCATCATGTCCAAGACCAAGAGTCTCGTTCCCCGCTCGCCAAGTCTGCATCGAAATGCGCAGTTGCCTTCATCTTCACGAGCTGCCCCTGCACTTCCCACCTTCGTCTTGGACCGACGTAATCTGCCATGGCCGACTATAGCAGAACAGGCAGGAGGGCCTGTCGTCGGCCCTGCTGTTATCTGCACCGCGAGCGTGGCATCTCACTTCCCCCACTTGGGCCACGCGACATATGAGCTACATTGCACGGATCGACATTCTTACTAGCAGTATCCGGCATTGGGACCTGCGCAACTACTTTATTACCGTGGCTTGGAACCAAGACGTAGAAATGTCACCTACCAATCTCGGAACTTGTTGTCGTCCAAGCTGATCTGGCCTTCTCGAGCTTGACCGGCCTGCATATATATGATTATCAGTAGCTGCCTGTCTTCACGCTGGGCTCTCATCGAACGATCCCTGGTGTTCTGATCTCTGCCCATCATGAAATCCGGTCTTTTGAGCGCCCTGCTCGTCTCTGCAGCTGCGGCTTTGCCTCACCTCGAGCCCAGGGCCGCGAGATATGAGGGCTACAAGGTCTTGCGCATGGAGACTGGCGACAAGCTGGAAGAGGTCAAGAAGATGCTCTCTGGCTTCAATTACGAGGAGTGGAGCCATGATACTTCCAAGCATATCGACTTCTCCCTCCCTGCGGACCAGGCGAAGAAGCTGAAGCGTTTGGGCGCGAAGTTCAAGGAGATGCACAGCAACTTGGGCAAGGACATTGCGAACGAGGGCAAGCCCTGTGATTACAAACGTATGTTTATCCTGCTGATAGTGCGTTGACGGCGTTGGCTGATTCAGTGCTATCGTTAGCCAAGGACAAGCCTGAGGATCTTCCTGACCTTTCTTGGTTCGATGGCTACCACTCTTACGATGAGCACCTTGACTATCTGGACGATCTCTCGAGTGCTTTCCCGAAGAACTCTGAGGTCTTCGTTGCCGGCGAGTCTCTTGAGGGCCGTGAGCAAAAGGGTATCCACATCTGGGGCAAAGGTGGAAAGGATAAGAAAACTGCCATTCTGTGGCATGGGTCAGTTTTGGGTCACTGTGAGCAATCACTTGGAGACATTTCTAACTCTCGGTAGTACTGTTCACGCTCGGGAGTGGGTCACCACCATGACCGTCGAGTACCTGGCATACCAGCTTATTGCTGGCTACGGCAAGGACAAGAATGTCACCTCCTTCGTCGACAACTACGACTTCTACCTCATCCCCGTAGTGAACCCCGATGGTCCGATCACCCCATGCCTATCAAAAGTCACAGCAAGCTAACCAATATATTCCAAACAGGCTTCGTCTACTCCCAAACCCAAGACCGCCTCTGGCGAAAGAACCGCGCCCCTCCCCTCCCTGGCGCCAACACCTCCCACCCCTGCTGGGGCGTCGACCTCAACCGCAACTGGCCGCACGAATGGGAGGGCGTCGGCTCCTCCAACAACTCCTGCACCCAGACCTACCGCGGCGCCAGCCCTGGCTCCGAGCCCGAGATGTCCGGCATGCAGCACTTCGCCGACAAGCTCGCCAAGTCGCACGGCCTGAAGCTCTTCATCGACTGGCACAGCTACTCGCAGCTCATCCTGAGCCCGTACGGCTACAGCTGCGACGTCGTCCCCGCGACGAACGAGGCGCACATCGACCTCATGGCCGCGACGGCCGACGCCATCGAGTCCGTCTACGGCACCCAGTACACGACCGGCCCGACTTGCCAGACCATCTACGCGACCAACGGCGGCAGCTCGGACTACGTCTACGACATCTCCGGCTCCGAGTGGAGTCTGGCGTTCGAGCTGAGGGACACGGGCACTTACGGCTTCATCCTGCCGCCTGAGCAGATCAGGCCGAACTGCGAGGAGGTGTGGGCGGGCATGCAGGTGATGCTGTCGATGATTTGAAGGGGAGAGGCGGGGATTTGGAAAGAACGAGGGCAATGGTCATGTGAACGAATGAATGAACAAACGAGAATAATTCCGCGCTTAGTTTTGCGATTGATCACGGTCCTTGAGCATCGCGAGATTCTTTCGGCCACTTCTTCCCCTCTGTACTACTGTCTACCCGCCACATACAGGTATCTTAGGGATCAAGTGTGCCCGTAATCATTATCCATGTAGACCGGTCCCTTCTTGCTGGCCATCAGGAACACCTCTTCGTGCACAACCTTAAACGCAGCGTCTGCTCTCTGATGCACACGTCCAGACGACTTCCACCCCCTCAAGCAATAATCACAATCGAACTAAACGAAACGGAACGTGAAGTAACGAAGACACTCAGCAGAGCAGCACAGAGAGAAAAAAAAAACAGTTGAATTCCAATTGTTGTGTGTGGATGGGGATATCTACAGAAGAGAAAAAAAAAACCTCTGATCCTTCAAGACCCGTCTTCCAGTACTCGAAGCGAAAAAATAAGGGAGAACCAATAATAATAGTCAAAAGAGAAGAAACCTAACGAAAAGCGTGTGTCCTCCCACGCCTGTGATTCTTCCCACCGTTCTCTCTCTCTCTCTCGAATCTCTCCGTCCTGTGTGTCCCAATCTCTCTTTGTGGCTAATTTCTTTTTCAAATGGCCTTTCCCTTGCCATTTCCCTAGTGTCTGACCTAAAAAAAAAATAGAACGCCGTTCGCTGATGCAAATGGAAAAATAAAAAGGTGTTTTGCTAGTGATGTAGTGGAAGTGCGATTGTGTGCGGTTGACGCAGTGTCGGTTGCGCGACAAGGGGTATTGCTGGTAATGTGTTGTCGTGAGCGTGATACGCCCATCTCCACTCATTCATTCGGGAGACTAGAAAAAAAGTGACTCTTTAACTTCAAGTCTTCTTATCCTCGTCCTTCTTGGCCTCTGCATCTGCAGCAGGCTGGTCGCCAAACGGACCGAAGCCGAACGCAGGCGTCGTATCGGTTGCTTGACTGGGCGGCTTTCTGCTGCCACTGCCGGACTGGAGTGGATCGTTGACGACCACTGGATCACTTTCCCGGGTCTCGGGGTGCACTTCGGCGGACCTGCGCACCTCGCGGCTCAGGTCTGACTTGGAGCGGTCGCGGGAGATTTGCGAAGCGTCGTCGCGACCGCGCTCGATAGGAGACCAGCCACCGATTGAACCGGCGACAATACCTGCCATGGCCGCGCCAGCGAAGGCAACGTTCGAGCCTGAGCGCGAGCGGTTACGGCGGCGACGAGATTCGGGAGTTGGTGGTGCTGGCGAGTGAGAAACCTGGGAAGCGCCGTCGTCCATGTGTGGTGTTCCTGGGGCCTCAGAGGAAGCGCGGCTGCGGCTAGGAGAGCGAGAACCGAGGAGGAGCTCCTTGGGGTGAGCGACGGCGAACTTGAGACTGCGCAGACGGCCGCCCTTGTATTTCCTGAGCCAGGCGAGTTCCTCTTTGATGTCCATGAGACCTTGGTTGAATTGCCATGGGTTCTCCTCGTCGGTGACGATGAGGTCGTCCTTCTTTGATCTGTTGGCATACTTCTTGATGAATCCAGGGCAGCATTTCGCGGCGAATTCGTCGGGAACCAGGCGGATGATCACACCGATGGGAATGGAGAGAGCACCGAGTACTATCGCGACACCCCATTGGTATCCAACCTGTCCGTGGACGTGGAACGCCTGGCCACCGACGAAGATGATTAGAGTCTGGCCCCCAACCATGATGAGGAAGATGCCGACGAAGAACCAGTTGCGCTGAATGCCCTCGAAGATGTTGAACTTATTGTCCAGACGACGGTTGTTGAGCGAGTTAAAGATCTGCATCCAGACGAAAGTGTTGAAGACCATGGTCTGCAATTGGTCCATTTCATCTTGGCCTTCATACCTGAAGATAGACGGACCTGCAAAGTAAAGGACGAGTGTAACGACGAGCTGATAGATCGCTTGACCGATGATCATCTTCCACATGTTGACGGAGATGAGCGGTGCGGACTTGGGGTCGGGCTTGCGGTCGAGGATCTTGCGGGTTGGAGGGTCGGTCGCCAGAGCAAGTGCAGCCATGGTATCCATGATCAGATTCACCCATAGAAGCTGGACTGCAGTGAGAACAGATTCTTCAGAGTCAGAAGAAACAGCAGTGATGAAAGCAAGCAGGACAGCAGTGATGTTCACCGTGATCTGGAACTGCAGGAACTTCCTTACTGCATCGTTGACTGCGCGGCCCCACATGAGGGCCTTGACAATACTGGTGAAGTTGTCGTCCATAAGAATAATGTCAGAAGCCTCCTTCGCGACCTCAGTTCCGGCGATGTTCATGGAGAAGCCAACATCTGCAGCCTTCAATGCTGGAGCGTCGTTGGTACCGTCGCCAGTCACAGCCACAGTCTCGCCCATCTCTTTAAGACGGCGAACCAGGATACGCTTGTCCTCGGGAGAAGAACGTGCCAGGACTTGCAGCTTGGGGATGACCTCACGCTGCTCGTGCTTGCTCATTTTCCTGAACTCGGGTCCTTCCATAGCAAGACCGCCTGTGGTGAAGATACCACATTCCTTCGCGATAGCCTTTGCGGTGTTGATGTTGTCGCCAGTGACCATGCGAGGGAAGACACCAGCCTTGATGCAGTCAGCGACAGACTCTGAGACACCCTTGCGGAGCGGATCCTGGATGCCGACAAGACCAAGGAAAGTCATGTCTTTGCAGACATCCTCGAAAACAGCCTGAGTGCGGTCGTCCTCGGTACGTCGAGCTCCTTTCGGCGGCCATGCCTCGAAATCGCGGTAGATGAAGCCGATGGTACGTAGAGACTTCGATGCGTAAGCGTCGATCAAGTATTCGAGCATTTCCCTGTTAGAGCCAGAAAGCGACGTGGGTTCGATACCCTTGGTAGGATCCTGGATGATGTTGTTGCAGTGCCGAAGCATGATCTCACTGGCACCCTTCACGAGCAAGCGGTAGCGTCCGTTGGCGAGCTTGATCACAACGCCCATACATTTGCGTCCAGAGTCGAAGGGAATGAGTTGCGTAACTTCAGAGTTGCCGCGCTCGATGCTAATCTTGTCCATACCAAGGAAGTCACGGGCGAATCCAAGAAGAGCGGTCTCGGTCTTCGATCCCACATAGACAAGCTTGCCATCTTCCTCAGCCTCGAAAGCAGTCGAGTTGATAGCGATTGAGTCTTTCCAAAGAGCAGTCGTGTCCCGTGCCAGAGTCTTTGCAAATTCAGAAGCAGTCACACCGTCCACATCGTCGTGTTGCTGCGTGTTCTCAACAGCCTCTCCGTTTTCCACTTGCACGTTAGCACGGTTGCTGAATCTGCTCGTAGTGCCAGAAGTGCCAGCAACGACAGTCATGACGTTCTGAGTCAGAGTACCGGTTTTGTCACTACAGACGCAGGTGGCGTTACCCATGGTCTCACAGGATCGCATCACACGAACAAGGTTGTTGTCCTTCAGCATACGTTTCGTAGCGAAGGCCAGAGCCAGCGTCACAGCAAGCGGCAGACCCTCAGGCACTGCGACCACAACGATGGTTACGGCGACGATGAGGATATCCAGGAAACGTTGACCCTTCTCGGCAGGGGTCTGGTCGCTACCAGGAAGTTGCGCCAGAAACTTGATGAGCAGAACAACGAACAGGAGCAACGCAGCAGCGCTTCCAAGCTTGGCGATGTATTCCGCCAAGTTGTTCAGCTTCATCTGCAAAGGAGTGGCCTCGTTGTCTTCGCGAAGAGCGAGCATAGTCTTGCCGTAAGATGAATGGATGCCAGTAGCAGTGACAATCATGCGGCCGAATCCTTCAGTAACCTTGGCGCCAGAAATCATGAATGGGTCCATCTTCCTAAGATTGTCGCCCCTCTCCATAGCCTTGTAAACCTCCTCCGCACCCGATTTCTTGATGACATCTGATTCTCCAGTCGCGGACGATTCGTCGCATTTGACGCTGTGTCCGGTCACGAAGATACCATCGACCGGGAGGATATCACCGGGTTCAATGACCAAGAGATCACCAACGAGCAGGTCGTGCACGCTGATTTCCTGAGCCTTTCCTGAGCGAATTACCTGGACGTTCCTTGCATCTTTCTTCTTGTTCAATTTAACGAATTGCCTTTCTTTCTGCCAATCGTTGACGGCACCGACCGATACCACGACAACGATAGCGACAATAATGGCAACACCTTCGACCCATTCTACACCGGCTTCACCGTCAGGGTGTGGCTGGGTAGATTGGTAGATTCCTAGAGCAAGCGCAATGACCGCTGCGACTGTAAGCAGAATCAGGATCTTGTCGTTGTATGCCATCCACGCCAGCTGGAAGATGTTCTTCGCTTTGCGCTCCGGCAATCGATTATCGTTAAATATCCTTTTGCGATCCTCGTACGACCCGTGCTTGCCGGTGCCGACATGCGAGGCCGTTCTTGGAGGAGCTACCTTTGTCGTATCGGAATCGGCAGGACTCGATGCTGCGGCAGTCGCTTCCTCAAAGGTAACGTTTCCATCCAGCTCTTGTTCGTCCACACTAAGGCCGCTATTTCTATCGGTCCTAAGTCCCTTCTCCAGACCAACCAGTCCGCCCATCGCATGGAATGCGCCCAAGCTCTTCGGGTTCAATAGTTTGGTCATGTGTCCAGGTGCGAACGCGAAAGGGTTGTTATCTCTTTCGAAGTCGGCCTCGGTGCCGGGATCAGGTGTGAGCGCATCCTTGTCTGGGAGTACTGGGTGGTCGCCGGCGCCGTATCTTACGTCGTCGCCGCCGAAAGCCTTCGATTGATGGTCGGTACCGACGTAGGTCGTATCTGTGGTAGAGATGGTATCGCCGCCATCAGATTCGACACTTCCTCCTCTCTTGCGTTGCACAGGGACAGCGAGGAAGTTTTGAGGATGGCTGATCTGTGTAGGGGATGAGACGTTATGTGGGCTGACGGGTCGTGATTCGCGACTTTCGAAGCTACCACTCTTGCGCAGCTCTGGAGGCGTTGCTTGCCCAGTGGATGTCGGTCGTAGCATTGGCGATGATCCGTCGTTGCTAGTTTGGCTGTGGTCCTGTTCGGGTTGGACCAAGTTCTCTGATGATCGACCGACTGCAGAAGTATCGATCGTGATAGTGGGTGCCCTGGGTCGGCGACCCTGCCCTGAAGTTGTAGACATGATGTTGGTTGTGCGAGGCGAAGCTCCCGTGCCTGACCGTAAGCAAGGAGTGAGCCGGGATGCCTTGTGATCTGTCAAGGGATACGCAGCCGCAAATCCATGTGTCGCAGTGGGTTAAGCTGCAGGCTGAATGATAGATGTTGGTGGGACCGGTCAGCAAAGTGTAATTGCTGCGGTTGTTTGTTGCGTCGCAATGGAGGCGAAGCAAATAATAATTAGAGGTGTGGTGCGTAGGCAGCACACGTATGTCAAGTGCGATTGCGAGGAGGCGAATCGACAGAGGCAAGCACCAAGCCGAGATCAGGTGCTCTGGCTATGCGAAGGCAAAGAACGCAGTCGAGGCTTCGCCACTACTGCAGCGGTGTGTAATGTCAGAAGGATGAGGAATAGGAGAATGACGATGAGAGAGCCTGGTGCGTTCGTGCGTGCAGCGAGTAGATTGCCACTAGGTAGGATTGCAATCGCTGGGCACCTGATGTTTTGAGTCGTGCCACCAGCGAGTGAGGCTGTGCAAAAGCAGTTGAACGCACAGTCCGGAGGTTAGATGCGATTGGCCCCGGCGCCTCGTGGAGAAACGGTATAGAGTGAAGCGAGGAAGATGAGCTTTCCTCAGCACGGTGGTTTTGTTGTTATTGATGTTTTTATGATGTATCGCTATTGCTGTCCCAACAATTCACCATCACAGTTGGGCAATAATGTTCTGCTGGACTGGCAAGCAAGACAGCGATACGTTCATTCTCGAGTGTGCTGGCGCAAAGCTTGGTGCAAAGCTACCCTATGCGGTGGACAGCGCAGCCGGAGCTAGTGCAGAATAGCGAATACAGCAAGCGCTTCCCTCAGCGGTCAACAGGCAGATAAGCGCTCGTCGCAGGGCGGTTAGAGTAAAATTTGTTGCGCTCAACACACGACGGCGGCGACAACAAACATCACCAGCGAGGAAAAGAGGACCAGGGAGGCGGCGACGGAACAGTCCTCGAATGGCAGCTCGGCATCCAGGGAAGTCGAGGCGAGTGGATGCGCGAATGAGGTCTAGACGATGGCCAAGCCTCTACACAGCCTCAATCGCCCGCAAGCTTATATTTCCTCGCAGTTCATTCGCATGGCCATTATTCAATCTCTGTCATCGATCATGATGTCGATATAAACTCGCGCACTTCTCCATCGTATTGGTGGTCGAAGATCCTGTCGCCCGCTAGCAAACGGCGCATACCAAACAAAGAAAGTGTGGTTCAATCTCAAAACGAGCCAATTTCCTTGCGTCATTATCATCATCAACAACCCTGAAACATCTCGCTCGCTTCAGGGAGGGCTTGTTTAGTTTTGGGCTAGCGTTTGTCTGTCAAACTGGGGAACGGCTCGCGCCTTTCGCAATCCCGCCGACTTTCATCTGCTTTTGTGCAGGGGGGCGATCCATTTATTCGCAAAGTCAAGTCGGCTTGCGTGATGTTAGCTCAATCTTGTTGCTGATAGCCGACCGAATGCTTGCGATGATGACCCGAGCAGCTTCACCTATCTCCCTCCGGTCGGCCGTATCACCACACTCAGCTCTGCATACTTCCCTCACTTGACGCCAGCGGCTGTTCCTGCGAGCAGCACATGGCTGCGTTTGGTATGCACAATGCAACGTTCGGGCGTGCGTGGTGCAACGGCCAAGGCCACCGAAGGCCCGAAGGGACACCACCCATGCTGCCCCCTGGCCAACTACATCGTGGACTGCTCTGGCAACGGCTGACTTGCATTCCCGGAATGCTTGGGCAAATCTTGGAAGTCTTGGATCAGAGTTTCTGTTTCGCACGTGGAGGTACAGATGGCAGTAATGTGATGTATCGGTATCCTGGCGTTCTTGTACTGTTATCATTGCGACATCAGACCAGCTCTCTTTATTTCTCCATACTGATAGCCTATCGGAGCTCGGATGCAAGCTAACAAGATGGCAGAGCGTCTACACATGTCACTCCTGACTCGAGCATTCTGGTCTAGACCTTGCTCGAAATGTGGACTTCACGACTATACAACATACACTGCCTACGTCTCACCTCGGATGAATGCCCACGAACCATAAGTAACGCGTCTCTGTATATTTCGACACTCTTACCGCACTAAAATTGTCGTGAATAAGCCAAAAAATCCAAGCTTCACTTGCCCCAACTCTAACCCTGAAGCACAGGTTGGACACCATGATCCAGACCCAACAACCGCTATCTCGATCGTTATTGTAAGGTCAACATTGTAGCTCTCTGATGCAAGTGTACAGCAATCAAACATTGCGCTCCTTCAAGCTTTCATGAAATCGTCAAAGTCACCTGCAATACCACACGTTTTATCGAACAGACATGCAAGCATGCCCCAACTCCGCCGGCTCATCCGGATTGACCTCGCGATACCGACTGGCTTTTAATTCTTTCTGCGGCATTGGCTGGGCGTGCAGCTCGGCCGTCGACCATCTCGTTAGCAGTTCGCCTGGAGCCTGAGTGCTGTCCACGTCAACGTTCCACTCTGGCGTGCCTACAGCCTTCTAAGTGCCCAGCGTCGCGCCAACGCCTATGCCAGCTTTGGCGCCGGTCGTGAGGCCCTGGTCCTTGAAGATGATTTCTGTGGCTGCTGCGTGATCGGAAGGCGGCGCAGTGTCTCGACTCGTTGAAGCTGGGTTACTGCTGGTCTGGAATCCGCGTCTCTGAAACGCACGACGAACGCCTCCGCCTCGAGCGTGCTCAGCTTAAAGAACACAGTCTCCACAGTCGCGGTCACAGAGCTGGTGTTGCATGTCGTCCACGACGGAGACTCGGTGGCGGCCGTCTCGCTGGCAGACATGCGCGACCACGTCGAGGGTGTAGATCGTCATGTTGTAGCTGAGCGTCCGCAGCCCGGAGAATGTCTGGTAGCATGAACCTTTTGCAGGCTATCTTCAGCGGAGCTCGTTTTTGCTTGGAGAACCATAGCAACTCGCTCGCTCGCTCGCGCGCTTACAACGGACAGCAGTAATGCGTGGTCCGTGAGAGACGCGAACAAGTATAACAGCACCACAGCTCTCGCTTCCAAGGGCAAACAGACAAGATGACAACAGTTTGGGTAACACAAAATAAAAGCCGCTGCTTCGAATTTGCCGTGTAAGTTACAAAGGTAAAATACCGATCGCGTCCCAACGTTCTCCTGCCATTTTTCGTTCAAATCGCAACCAAAGAACAAACAAAGAAGAAGAAGAAAAGAAAAGAAAGCCAAACCACATCAAGGTCGGGCCCAAGGCGTCGAAAAGACATATGAAAGCCCTCTCACCATCGTCAATCGTCATTCACCTCCTCGCCTTCTTCCCTCCAGCCCCGCTCCTCACATTCCTCCTCCCAGCTCCACCCACCATCGCAACACCCCGATACTCGCCACCCTCGCCCTTCTCAGCGCCACAAGCCGCACAATCAGCTTCCATCTTGACCGTCGCCCAGATTTCGCCGCCGGCGCACGCGCGTTGGACCAAAGCGGCCGAAGGACAGAAGGCGGCGAAGACGGTCTTGGTGTGGCCGCAGGGGTGGGTGTGGGCGTAGTATTTGCACATTGTTTTTGGTTGTGTTTGGGGTTTCTGGGAGGAGTTTGTTATTTGGAGATGGGAGAAGGGAATGGCAGGGAGAAGGCTTACGGTTGCGGTGAATGTGTTGGAGTGATGAGTCTTGGGTAATTGGGGGATGTGGTGTGCTGCTGCGTTGGTTTGGTCGTTGTTGTTTTGTGACCGACTGATGGATCGATGTCGTTGTTGATGAATGGCAGACAACCCAATGCCACAGCACACCTCACTCTTTATACACCGATCACCATTCACCAACACCGTCGGTCGGTCTGTTTCAAGAAGAAGACAATCAAAATTGCGTACACCTACCTAGCCCTTTGTCGTGACTTCGTAATCGAAGAAGCAATTGTACGACCTCTCACAACGCCCCATACATGTTACTTGCTGCAGAAGTCCCAAGGCTCCCCGGCGCCGAAATGAACATGCCAAACAACAGACTGTAATATTCAGATAGCACAACATTATAGTGTTGGGAAAACCGGTCTCACCTTGGGCGGCGTTGCGGGCTTCATTCCGGCTCTTCGGGGAGACAGAATACCATTGAGCAAACCCTCAGGCAGGAAGTGCGAAGATAGGTATGAGCCTCGGGACTTGTTAGCCGTGAGTTTATGTAGACAATCTTGTGTATACGCACAACATCCGGAACCTACGGTCCATGTGTTTCGGACGCGACGCCGTTGGCTGACTGCAGTCGGGTCGCGGGTCGCGTCTGGCCGCGGCATTGTTGCGCGCATGGGGGTCAGGATGCCGCGGCAAGCTGCACAATCGACTCTATGGCGAAAGGTCTCGGGGAAGCATGTGTCCGCTTCGCAGTGAACAGAAGACTTGTGTGTGTACACAGATCCGAGAAGCGGTGGGAAGGAGTTCGATGGGATGTAAGGAACCGTCCCGCGCTCGGGAAGGGAGAGGATCCGGTGAACATAGAAGACGCAAACATTGGGTTGGAGAGCGCGTGGAAGTTTGCCTGGAGGATTGGAGTACTGATGATGAGGTCTTCCAGGGATTGTGCGAGCGCAGGAAGTTCCCCGGTATCATAATTTTGCTTGTATTGCTAAGGCGCGAGGTTTTCATGGGCCAATTTCATGCTGAGAGAAAGCCACCGTAGGTGGTGGAGCGCCTCTTGCGACCACGACAGTCATCCATGGTTGTTTTTACCATCGAGGCGTTTTGCACGTTCTGTGGTCGGGCATCAGACCACCGGAGCACCTGCTTATCAGTTCATCGAAATGGGTATATACGATGTCTTAAGGTCAGGATATCTTGAATGTGAGGTTGGGGCAGATTGGAAATCCGTAGATCACGGGGCTCACCGCTCAAACTCAGTGCAGGTCTCCCGCCCTCGCGTGGCTGGTGAACCAACAGTCTGGATCGCCAGAAAAGATCATGCATGCAAGAAGCGCAAAGTGCCGAAGCGAGATGATAGATCGCATGGACATACATATTACAGTTGCGCCGCACATTTGCATCGTTTCGAGGAGCCTCGGCTGTGGTCTTTGTGGCGAGCGCGTGATTTGTGTCACTTTGGGTGTGAGCAAGAAGAATGCGACAAGTCGAAGGTGCGGTGCAAGGCCGCCACATCGAACAGCACATTCAGAGGTGCGACCATTGAAAGTGTTCTCGGCAGTCGCGGCGATAGATGTGGGCGCTATTGGGCGAGGTGCAAGGTAGAGTTTGCATGTACCTGCGAGCACAGCGTTTACCGCGCATTGGTGCCTGCAGTGGAATGGACTGGCTCGACTGGCTTTTGTATAGTTTGACTGCGGTGGGCGAAGAGGCGAGAGGACTAGACGCCTGGAAGTATCTAGTCCACCCATCGCGTGGAAATTGAAGAGCTCGTGGATGGTGGACCTGTCTCACTAGAGTTGTCTCACAATGATGAATCGTTCAACAGGCTATGGGGAAACGAGATGACCGTGCTCGTCGGACATCACCTCATGGGTAGTCAGTGCCTGGCTGCCATTACGCAGTGCCGATATCTCTTTCCACCTGCATCGGCGCACACGATAGCTTGATAGCGAGACTCTGACATGTTCGTAGCCGTGCCCAGGATGCCATCATCAGATCAGACTTTCCCCAAGCAGCACAGCGCTCACCGACAAGTGCGCCAAAGTCAAGATCCTGGTCGCAAAGTTGCTTATCCGTCGTGTGTGGACGGCAGGCCGACGTCACCTCTCGCCAACATCACTTTACACCAAAGTCTAGCAAAACCGAGCGCGCGCAATCCTTCTCGTGATGCTGGGCGTGTCTGTCGTCCGATGCCGCCGGCCATGCCCTATGCGCTGTCACCTCCGCTCGGGAATCGCGCCTGTACAGTAGCGGACTGCACGCAAAGCTCGCAAGCCACTGCCACGTAGTACAAAAGAGTGCAGCAACCTAGTAAGTGGAGAATATGCAGGTAACCGCGCCCTAGATTGCATTGCGCGCGCACACTGGGCCTTGCGCTGCTTGCGCCTCTCACCGGCCATCCACTCCCCAATGCGTGCGCTGAGTATTCCATCAGTCTTCTTGGGCGTGCGCGCGTTTGCTTTTCGCTTCCTGACTGACCGTCGTTTGCTTTTTGTCCCGCCGTTGCTGCCTTGAGGATATGCATGCGTTGTTGGGCTGGCGCTGGTGATTTCTTCGGCTGCTCTGTTTCCTTCTGCGCTCGCGGGAATACGAAAGAAATCGTCCACTGAGAGCACCAGACGCTCTTGCAGGACGGGGAAGCTGGCTTTTGGGACACTGCATGATCGCATCAGCCCAAGAAATTCTTTGGACGAAAGAGCTTCACCACTGCCCGCCGCTATATTTGGACCAGCGAGCCCATTGGACTGCGCTCGCATCAACTACTCCTCCGGCCAACGGGACTTTCACTACTGCCTTACTACACTACCAACCGCGGCCCGCATACACTACCACCACTCCTGCGAACCCCGAACCTTAGGCGCGACGCCAGCGAAGCAATCCGCTGTACCATCAGCCTGCGCCTCGACATCATTCCCTGCCACTGCCACTTTGCTCGCTCGGAGAATCCCACGTGTGACGTCCTGACATCTCAGGCCGCCACGCAAGATATCCAGCGTATCCGCTTGGCCATTGGCTCCTCGCTTTGGGCCCACTGCAAATCACGTCGCTGCTCGCTTCGCTTCTATCGTGACAGGTGCATTTGCCTTCACTGTGGATACGCTTGAAGAACAAACGGCTCGCATCAGGATTGAGGCGCTGCTCTCGTCCCATCATAACGTCGTCTGACAGGACCCACAACGTGCCTCCTCGTCGACTTCACGCCACTCGGTCCACCGAGATACATCATCTGTCATCGCTCATTCGGCGCTCCTGTTTTGGCTGGCTGGCTGTCTGTGTACATACATCCGGATTGGGTTCGTTCGCAAATATAGGGCACTGACAGTGTTGGATCATTCGCGCACGCGCGTTCGCATTGGAGTCTTTCGGCGATTTTAGCGACTGCGCGTTACTGTACAGACTACGGCCGATCTTCACACTGACGATTACACGACGCACAAGAGTCTCTTTTTACAACTCACGACAATTACACTAATTTAGAAACATCTCTCGGTTGGTCTTGCTTCTAGACCTACAACTAATCAAGCAAGCTCGACATGGCCATCTCCCAGATCGAGGAGAAAATTTTGGGAAAGCTTGCAAAACAGACAGAAGCATCCAATTCGCTGCTCGCTGCAAATCTTTACCAAGTCCTCGGGCTTTCAATATTGCTGTCACAAAAGCTGTACCGAGCTAAGAAGCTTCGCAAGCTTGACAACACGCGCGATACCAAGTCATTACAATTGTACCATCAAATCATCTGGCTTGCGCGCGAGGGCTTGTCGATCACAGAGGTGTACATCTTGCCATACTGCCAGGATGGGGAACAGGGTCCAGAATGCAGAGTCATGGCAGCGAAGCTTCGAGCTTCATTCTACCACATCTTTTGCCTGTTCCACAATCACCCTCCCGTCAATGGCACACGGAGGTATTCGAGCTCATCGGGTAGTCCACCCTCAAGTAACCGCTCACCAAAGCAGAACAGTGGTCAGTCAGGACGGCCTTCGAGCAAGTCTCCGGCAAATGGCAAAGGCGGCAATGGAACCAGGAGACGTAGATCCAGTAAGAGTGGACTGCGTGATCCAATTCCATCCATCACCTCGGATGCATCATACATCACCAATCCTTTCGCTTCGCCGACATCACCTCCGCCGGCCGAAGCCTTGCCTCCACTGCCGCCAGAGGCGCACAGGACACCCTCGCGTCCTCCAGGACTGAAACCTATCAAGATCCCGTCTCCTCAAGCGGCCGCGTCGTTCCTTTTGCCACCATTGAACTTTGTGCCCATGACACGCGAGCACTTCGAAACCGCTCAACACCTGGCCACGACTTTGCTCCCGCCAGCCCACGCTTTGCGTCTTGCAGCGACGCTGGAACATGCTGCGTTTATATGGGACTGCCTCAAGGATCACGAGCAAGCACGCACTCTTGCCGCGCGTACAATCAAAGAAGTTTACTCTTCGAGCGAAGGCTTGGATGATGACGAGTTCGCGGATGCGGCTGCGATCGTACAAGCTCTCGGTGGGATCGTCAAACGTGGCTCGAACGAGTCGAGTCCAAACCTGAGCAACAATGGCAATAAAGCTCAAGTCCCGCGAGCAAGGGCACCGCCAAATATCCCTCTGATCGATCGGACTATCGCAATATCTCCACCATCAACATCGACGGCGAACACAACTCGTCGCCCATCTCTCGATCCCTCGCCGATCGTCCATTATCGTAGTACACCCGATAGGCTATCAACAGTCCCCGAGGACCCATCGCAAGAAACATCCGAACGAGAGAATGACCGCGCGACAACGACAGCACCCACAACACTCTCCCCATCTATCAGCAGGCTCAGCAGCCGCGCCAGCGGCAAGACAGGGATGAGCTCCCAGACTGACAAGGCGGCTAAGCGTCGCGTGCTCGAAGCTGCCGAGCAGGAACTCTACCGGCGTAGGAGCCAGAGCGCAAACAGTCGGCAGACAACGCCAGTCGAAGGGTACGTGCGCCCTCGTCAGCAGTAGTAGCTGCAAAATTTATTGTTTCGCAACGGCTCCCGAAAGAAATGGGAAATAATATGGTAGGGAAAGCGGTGCTGATTTCTAACTAGAATCAGCGCCCTTGTTGCTGCTGCCGATCAGAAGAAGGAGCAGCCGCAGCAGCGGCCTCTGCAAGAAGAACCCAAGAAGAAGCCCATCGTGGCTGTGAAGCCGATTGACTTGCCCTCGAGAAGCAAGGAGGGGACGAAAAAGATCCACCGTCCATCGCAAACGAAGACTAAAGATCGGGCCAAACCGGCGCGTCCACCGCCTTTGGTCATACCGATCAGACATGATAGTGACCCACGGCGTGAAACGGTCGATCGACGGAGAGCAATCTTGCGTGCATTGGAGGTCATTGCTTCTTCGTCGAGGGTGCTGGATCCTAAGCATGGGGTGGCGAAGAGGGTTGGCGTGGAGTGATCGCAGTTGAAGTAGGCTTCACTTGAAGCGGCAGGGTCGTGACGTCGGGCTTCATGAAACTACACGCGACGGGAGGGATACTTGCAGCGAACACTGTACACTCGATATCAAGCACAAAGTAACAGCTGACAGTCACGGTGGAAGATTGAAGAAGAGACTTTCTATAGACACATCAAAGTCAAGCAAAGAAGAAGAATCCTTCGGGATATCTGTCGGGAAAAAACCAAAGCATCGCGCCATCAGGCGCTCCCAAAACGCCAGACCGTCCCAAAATTTAATCGGAAAGAAATGAGAAAAAGAGACACACTCCCCAAATCCTCAAGCATCCGCCTTCATGACGCCCTCCACAACCCCCACCGCCAACGCCTTCACCTCATCACTCGACCCTCCAGCTTCAACACCCACAACATCCCCCTCGTCCTCCGCCGGCGCCTCCAGACTCTCAAACTGGCTGCGCACCATGTAGTCCTTCATGTAGTGGTTCTTGCGCGCGCGCACGCGGTCCATCAGCAGCGCCTCGGTGGCTTTCAGGAAGACGAAGTGCACTTTGATCGAAGGGTGCTTGAGCGACGCGATGCGCAGGATGTCGCGGTATTTGCGCTTAAGGGCGGAGCAGGTTACGATGACGCTGTTGGGGGTGCTGCCGGGTTGTTGTTGTTGTTGTTGGGAGGAGGAGAGGAGGGTTTTGATCGCTTCATCGCGGAGCAGGATTAGCCAGTCCCAGCGGTCGGCGTCTGTGAGGGGTTCGCCGCGGGCCATCTTGGCGACGTTGTGGGGGGTGTGGTACTGTTGGACATGATGTTAGTGGTTTGTTCTCTTGTTGTGTATGTGGTTGTTCTCGTTCGATATGTGCATGCGCAGTGCTGTGTATTCGTACTCGGTACGGAAGATGTAGCACGCGAGCAGATACGTCATAGGTCGATACATTGGAACACTAGAGGACGAGGGGCGCATGCAGAGTAGCACAAGAGACAGTAAAACTTACAGTATCGCCCTCGAGATAAGGCATCTTGTACGTTTGGTGCAGGTGCTCGGCGACGGATGTCTTGCCGCATCCTGCTGGTCCGGTGATGATCCAGATGTGCTGGTGCTCTGAGGGTGGCGGTGGGATGGCCGCGCTTGAAGGCGCGTGAGCAGTCGCCATACTCGAAATTTCCTTGACCTCAGCAGGGAAGGCGTTTTCGTTTGGGGGTGTCGGAGGGAGGACAGCAGTGGTAGACATGATTGTAGATTGTTTCGCAGAAGCCGCAGGCGCAGGTTTCGTTTAAAGTGTGGATGTATCGGCTTTCTTAATATTTTGGGTTTCTAGGGGCTTCCTTCTAGATATTCGACAGGGAGAGTGAAGTCAAGGTCGGATCAACAAAATGCACGTGACTGAACGATAGTGAGGCAGGGCTGATTAATGGCGACGATAAGGACGAGGGAGGTAGCGGTTGAGGGTTTTATTCCTCTTTCGTGGCCCAGGTGTCGGGCTACGCCATGGTTTTGATCAAAGACCGACGGCAGGCGAACCCGGCGATGGAGAAGCTGGAGAAGTGGGGGGCTGCCTCTCGACCTGCTGGGAACCTTGTGATTGGCAGTCGAGGGAGTCTGCATTGGCCATCTTGCACCCGCCGAGATCGACCGAATCGATTTTTGGGAAATTCCCGAGAAATGATCTGTGTTGGTATTTTGAATGAGGCAGTCTCATCGAAGGATGCAAGGCTGCTTTCTTCTGGAACGGGTGATGATGGACGAATGTCGATACACCCAATATTCCTGATGTCTGACCATATTCAAAGGGTGTCATAATATAAGAGGTAGACTATGGGGTGCATAGAGGCGTGGCATCCATGTGGGCCGGGAGATGTGGAGGAAATGTACGTTGCGGAGTTGCGGGCCTTGTGGGAGATTCTTCTGCCTTTCAGCCCTCCAGCTTTGCTGCAGTCATGCGGAGGAGAAATGACGGGAGTCTCAACGAGGTGAATGTCGACTTCACCCACGCTACCCTGGATACCGTGCGGAAAACCACAGTACCGCCGAGGTTTGCAGCCAACCGCTATGACGCAGTCTCCAGGCAGTTAGGTCGGTGCAAGGAAGCTCTGCTTCCTTACCACATGACTGCCAACTGGGCCTGCTATAACAACAAGTCCCTTGACTGCGCGCATTAGTATCGCGGGACTTCACGGCGACACGTGCCACAAAGCTCGACAGCAAATGTCGGCGAATGATGGCGCCCGGCTAAAGTCGATAAATTAGCAGCATGACGTGTATACAATATCAGGGTTGGGGTTCGAAAGTAAGCATCCTAGAAACCGAGTTCATGGAACAGGATCGGATTGATTCTGTGAGAGTGTACATCTAGTCGTTCGTTGCTTGTCTTAGCAATTCCAAGATAGTCTACGTTTCGCGTCACTTCTCTATGTCTGCGCACGATTATTGCTATGCTCTAGTGCTAAGATAAAAGCCTCTTACGAAAGACCAGGAACTCTAACCAATTGGCAAAGCTGTGCCATCGTGTGCCAGACGCTTGTTGGCCCAATGCACCTACAAATGAGCCCTGGTCATCTGCGGACGTGGTATAGAAGTCCAGACTTCAGGCCTAGGTTCTTCTACTGGATCTCCGAGGGTCGAGGAACGCAGAGCCAGCAATCCCGAACGTCACTATAAGTTTAGGTGCAGAAATCCTTTCCACTTCGGAGGTTACGACCGTGGCTTCGTGGCGCAGATGGCGCGGGGCGACTGCTATCCTGGAAAGAAGGTTGTTGATCCACCGAATTGACCACGACCTTAGCTACATTTGTCAGAAGCGCAGATGATCGACAACGCCACATGCTGTGATTGTGATGAAGTCCACCGAAGTACCTGCTAGCCAACACGATGCCAACCCCATGACAGAATGGATACCTTGGCATCATGGTGCGTTGTTCCCTCCACGAATCGTTCAATGGACTAATCGTTGAATATACTTTGACACAGCGATACCAAGATAGAACTAAGAGCCGCAGTGCAATATTTGACAAATGATCGATAGCGATTGGATGCTTTCATCCTCGTGCACGAAAATCGTTCTTATGGACGACGACCGTGAGAAATATATAAAATGTCGAAGAAGACCATCGCCCTTTTCTGGAATCCGTAGTTCCGATCGGCCTTGATTCTCACTGGACGTTGCATCGATTATAACATCATCATTATGGTAAATACACAAGCCTTTGCACTGCTCACTGCAGCTTCGTCTGTAGCAGCATATCCTCGTCTTACACAGGTGGATAATGCACTGAGAGAACGACTCTCTTACCTGCAAAAGCGGGATGTTGACCCGTCATATCGAGCACCAAACTTCAAGATCGATCGCCCCAACACTGGTCTACCACCGCTCGGGTTCAATGCCGCAGACCAGTATGTCGACGTCACCGATGGCGGTCCGCATCCTTTCGTTGCACCTAGACCAGGTGACAGGCGTGGTCAATGTCCTGGACTGAACGCGGCTGCCAATCATGGCTTCCTTCCTCGCAATGGAATACCAACAATCGCGGATAGTACGCTTAGGGTGCGTAAATCATTGAGAGTCTTGAGTATGCTGACACTGGCATAGCCGTCACCGGCCTCGGTGCTGCTTTCAACATGGCACCGGACCTCGCCCTGGTTTTGGCAGTCGCAGCTGTAGCACTCGTCGGCGACCCGGTTGCCCAGTCGTGGTCAATCGGTAGTAGATACACGCCGGTACTGCCGCTGACTACCGCCGCTGGCATCTTAGGTGGACACAACAAGTTGGAAGGTGATGCATCGTTTGGCCGCGTATGTCTCCTTGACTCTTAGTATGATAGTTACTGACTTCTGTTATAGGGAGATGCTTACCTCAACGGAGGCAATGTGAACGCTTTCGATGCTGACAGATTCCAACGATTCTACGATATGGGAGAGACGTACGGACAGGCTGAGGCTGCCGCCCACAGCGACTACAACACTCGGTGGTCTATTCTCAACAACCCTTACTACTTCTCAGGGCCTGTCTCTTCGATCGTTACGACTGGTGCTTACAACTTTGTGATCAATTTCATGTCCAACCACAGCGAGGAAGTGCCTGGCGGGACTTTGGACCGTGAGACGCTAAAGACGTTCTTCGCTGTCAGTGGCGAGCCTGGTAGCTTTGGTAAGCCTCGAATGCGACGTGCCTTTGCCAGAGATTTGGACTAACAGCTTCGCAGTATGCATCGTCACGCCAAAACCAGGACTCACTGTCGCGAGACCATGGCATTGGGACATCGCTGACTTTTGTACAGACGCACAGCCCGGGCCAAGAACGCATTCCTCTGAACTGGTACCGTCGTCCTACAACTTCCCAATACAACGTCGTCGAGGTGGTTGCAGACATTCAGATCAACAACGCCGCCTACCCGGGTATCCTTCGCATTGGAGGAAACACAGGAACCACCGACAGCTTCGCCGGCGTCGATCTGCAGGATTTGACGGGTGGCGTGTTCAACTCCGCGACTCTCTTCGATGGTAACAACGCAGCGTGCTTCTTATATCAGGCAACTCTGGCTGTTATGCCAAGGTGGGTGACTATGGCACCCATATGCAGACATTGAGACCGATTCACTAATACTATGCAGTGCTACTGCTCCTGTGCTCGGTACGGTTGGTTCCATCCTTGGTTGGGCTCTCAATCAGCTTGGTCCAGACATGGAAAGACTTGCTTGCCCGCAACTTGCCGATTTTAATAACAGTATGACTAAAACCGCCCATACTTCTCGAAACTATGCTGATGTCTCTCATAGCTCTTTTCAGCCAATTCCCTGGCGCAAAGTAGGGAATGAGCATGATGTATGTGCGATCGCGGGATAATTGATCTTCCGCTAGTAACCATGGTTGCAGTCCCAAGGGCTGTCAAATGAGGTGGAGATGTCAGCTGATAGATATCGCGTTGGATGGATATGGCGAGCACTAATGTCTGACTAATAACATCGTAATGGCAGTCACTCAGTTTGTGATACATCTTTGTCCAGAACCTAGGTCTACTTCCCATGTTGCTTCCAGTCTTGGGCTGGCATTACTGAACATTCATTTGCTCTAATGGGATTGTGGATCGAATCTCAAAGGCAATTGTTGCCATTGGAATGATGTACATGCCGATAGCGATCGAGATATATATAACAATTATCGTGTAGACTGTGTTCTTCCGATCCGAGTAATAGGTAAAACTATAGTAGACAAGGCTAGCGAGAATATACAATGTGCTATTAGTGATAGGCTAATAGTCCGTGAATAGCCTAGGCTAGCTATTATAGCTAGAGAGAAATTTGCGATAGAGCCTTAAGCTTGCGAGAATATGTTATATGTAATTAGCAGTATGAGCTTTAGGTCAGTAAGTGCTTTGCCAAAGCTGGAGAGTACGCTTTCGTTCTCTATACCTTTACTTGCTCCTGCTTTAGACTTGATACGCCGATATATGAACGGGAACATGTACTATAGTACTACTCCTTTATCAAAAGTAAACTTAGTGTAAGCTTCAAGTCTAGAGAGAAGATCGTAGTTGTTTAGCTCCCCGAGTTCGAGCACTAATGTTATAGCCGAGGGCTAAGTAATCTGGTTTTAGCGCTTAAGGATAAGAGGAGATTCTTCGTACATTAATAAGGTTAGTTCGGGTTCGTTTAGCTTTCTAATCTCGCTTATAGTGGTGCATGAGTTCTCGCGTGAATAGAGTACGTATAGTTACGTCTTCGGGTGTAACCATTTGTATCCGAATCCTGAACGCTATTGTTCAATAATAGGTGACTACTATTATACTATACTATCAGACTTAGGGTCTCGAGTCTGAACGCGATGTTAAGAGCAAGTCTATCGAGTATAAGATGATTCTGCCTAAGAGATTCTGGGAGCAACGCACTAATAACTGTTTGCAAGGTTGTTCAAATATCGACTATCATGAAGTTCAAAATAATGATGTATTTGTGGCAACCCACAGCGATAGCCATACTTGACATCTACCGGACTCCTTCTAGTAGCCTTCTCGAGGACACTGAGCGATCGACAGTCAAAATAATCTTCATGCGCCTGGTTGTTCACATTCTAGATTGATGTGTCTTACCGCAACCCTAACCCTTTGCAATAGTAAGCATATGTTCGAGTCAAATTTACTGCATATACAGCTTCCTGCAGAGTGTTACCTACACATACATGCATGAGGTTCATTTCGCTATCAGACATGAAAAGAATACCAAAAACAACTTCTGAGGTTCATGTGATTCGTTAAAGTCAGCTTCAGCGTTGCTGTCTAGCAGTTCGTCACTTATGGGTCTCGAAGCCTCTCATGACGAGATAGGGCAAATACGTGCTTGCTATCAGGATGTGAGGAGTGACTTGTAACAAGGCTTCTCCCTATAATCCCGCCTGTGCCAACCGGTTTGATAGAAATCTTGAAGTGAAGCAGAATTGAGCATGAAGTCGCGCGTCAGCAAACTTCCCGCCTCTTCTTCAAACAGTCCAGCCTCTCCACTCCACATCTCCACGTGTGCGGGGCTGTGAGGCTGTACCTCGTACCGGTACATGAACAACACCCACGTGTACAGACAGTACTCCAAGCTACAGTAGCTTCTCTGGAGATCTCGAAGATACCTTGTACAGCAGTCTGATCAAAGCACGTGAGCAGACATCGTCGCTGTCGTCGCCCATCACTTGGTATAGCCGTATTCAAGCGCCCAGCCACAACAAACACCATGGGACCTCCTAGGCAGAAGCGTACCCGCAACAGCACGTCTTCACGCGCTTCGGCGAATTTGCAGAAGACGGAGGTTACAATCAATGTGTATGATCTTCTACCAGTAAGTCTTATCTGAACAATTCTCCGTATTTGCTTGTTGGAAGGCGACCATCAGATGAAGAGCAGCATCAACACAGCACAACTATGCGCTACTTTCATTTCGAACCACAACAGCGATAAATCAAAGACTGACCTTACCACCAGCCTTCAACCCTTTCCACAGTCCTCTGGGCAATCGGGTCCTCGCTGCATCACTCCGGCGTCGCCATCTCATCCCCGAACAAGGAACCGATTGAGTACGCGTACGGCGGACATCCTTACCCAAACAAAACAGGCGTCTACCACACGCCTCCATTAGCAACGCCTCCAGGAGCATCGTTCCGCTGCAGTATACTCCATGGAATCTCCTTTCTACCACCAGCTGAGATTGACGCTATCGTCCAGCGGACAGCGGCGAAGTTCATGGGCCGCGAGTACGATCTCCTGAGCAAGAACTGCAATCATTTCACGAGTGAGCTTTGCTTCGAGCTGACAGGAAGGAGGGCGCCTGGGTGGCTCAACAGAGCTGCTGGAGTGGGCGTGAAATTCCCTTGTGTCGTGCCTAAGGAGTGGATCGGAGTCCCTGAGGCCGAGGACGAGGAGCTTGTTGATGAGGATGGAGATGAAGAGGATGAGAACGAAGGGATGTTGAGCGAGAGTCGGCGGCGAGAGAGGCAGGACGTGAGGACGTGATGATATGATGATGATGAGGAGTGGAATCTGACCTTAGCGATGGCGTTTCGGCGTTGATGTTTACTTGGCTACAATTAAAAACCCGCCTCCTATCTTGCTAGGCTTGTGCATGCAATCCCCTGCGTCCTCACAGCGAGCATTCCACTATTCCACTATCTTCATGCTGAATGCTGGTCCATACTTGATCATGCAAGTCGTGCACAAATCAGTGCACTCAGATTGTGCACAGCCACATGTGAACTGGTTTCTATTTAAGTGAGCAGTGTTACAGGTTGGAGGCTCGACCAGTCGGAAAGGCGCTTAGGCGCCACCTACGATCGCCAAGGATGCCGCGTCTGATTCGGGCAGTGCATCGTGTGATGGTGTTGATCAGCCGCACGAAGGAAGGGAAGCGAACGTTTGTCGCCGCGAAGATTTATGGATTTTCCTTGCCAGCGAACAAAGCGAAGATCAGTGGCAACACAAGACCTCTTATGCACATGTGTTCGGGAGTATCACATCCATCTTCGTGCCAGACAGTTGCAAGCCAAGACCCACCCAGCCTCCATTTCCCCAGCAGACCACGCGTCATCTCTTTGGGGGAGAAGTCGCATTAAACTTTGTCGTGTGTGCACCCACGTAAACGGCGATTCCAGGAGGGCCTTGGGCGTTAGAAAGGAAGACTGCATGCAGCGCCGAGCGCCAGCAAGTCGTTTCTCACCTCACGCAACCTCAACCTCTCCATAATCTCGACCCATCACCCATATCACCATCGCCATCAACCCACGCCCCTGCCTGTCTGTAACCTGGGGAGACGCATTCCAGCGTACAGGAGCTACTACTTACACCTCCGAAACCCGAGCGCGCGTTTCGCTGTCCGCGCACGCGTTGGCACTTCTGCTTTGGAATAGCGCAGGAGCGTGGCGCATGGTTTATTAATTCTCTATCACCACCTACACAACACCATACAGCAACATCTCCCTGAGGTGTCGTCAATATGGCGAACTTTCCTAAGATGTCCAAAAGGCTAATCGGCTCTTATGTGCTCGACTGGATTGTCATGATGTCAGTTCTCTTCCTTGACACCACTATACCATTAACGACCTACTAATAGTCACACAGTTTCATCGCTGGCATCGGCGCCGGCATCAACTATGTCGAGCCATACAAGCGGCCCTTCTCTCTACTGGACTTGAGCATATCCTACCCCAAGGTCGAGGAGCAAATTCCCATCGGCTTGCTAGCCATCATTGCTCTGGTCATTCCTGCAGTCATCATTTTCGTCATAGTAGTCGCCTTGGTACCAGGCCCTCGCACTACTCGTGGTCTTTCACGAAAGACCATGATCACGCGAAAGCTTTGGGAGTGGGAGAAGGGCTGGGCTGGCCTTGCTCTCGCGCTTGTCGTTTCCTTCTTCATCACCCAAGGCATGAAGAACCTCTTCGGCAAGCCGAGACCAAGCTGCATTGCCCGCTGCGAGCCAGACCTCGCCAACATCCAAAACTATGTTGTCGGTGGCTACGGCCAGAACCTCGACCCCAGATGGACGCTTGTTTCCGCCGACATCTGCAAGAACCCAGATGCGCATCTTGTAAATGATGCTTTCAAGTCTTTCCCTAGCGGTCACGCCTCCTTCTCCTGGGCCGGCCTCCTCTACCTCTTCTTCTTCGTCTGCTCAAAATTCGCCATCCAAATTCCTTACCTTCCCACGCAATCACCTACCCAGGACGCAGGATCCGACCGCCGAAGCATGGCCCAGGAGCTGCTCCCTCTGCATCACAACGGTGAGCCCATGACCGGACAAGGAATCAAGCCACGCGACTCTGACGCCACTGCAGCTGGGGAACAACTTCGTCCTGTCCCTCCGCGTAACCAGGCCGCTTCGCCACCTAACCATCTTATTGTGATCGCCTTCATCCCAGTTGCAGCCGCAGTCTACATCTGCTCCACACGATTCGTTGAGTTCTACCACTTTGGCTTTGACCTCATTTCTGGCTCAATCATCGGTATCGGCTCTGCCTGGTTCGCCTTCAGATGGTACCACCTGCCCATCGGCAAAGGATCAGGCTGGGCATGGGGTCCGCGAAGCAAGGACAGAGCGTTCGGTATTGGCGTTGGCATTGGAAACTATGCCGATGCAGAAGGCTGGAGTTCGAGTCGCACCAGGGTGGCGCGACAGCAACGCGTCAACGAGTCCTACCACCCTGCCAACGGGATTGATACGGTGCGCGGCAACGAGAGTTTCCAAAGCTATCGCGGCAATGACCATGGGCCGACATATGGCGACGAGAGAGTGTGATGGAGGGCGTTAATGTGGATATAAAATTGAAATGTTCTTATATCATTTCGGTCAATTTCGGTCTTGTGTTTGCAGCGGAACAACGGCCGCCGGAGCCGAAGGCCAAGTATTGTACACAAATATTTCTGTAGTCTTAATGATCACCTCTTTGACAAAGTACTCCTAGGCTTTCACAATCCGAGCCATGAAACATGGAACACCAACAATTATAGCGTGGGATTTTGAAACTCGTAAAGTGCCCTCATCTCTCGTACTTGCAATTTAATGCAACAAGAAGTTCGCGCGACAGAAATATAATAAGAAGGTCAGACATAAATCAGAGTCGCAACAAACCTCTCGTATCCTTCGGTTGGCGCTACTTCAATAAATCCTCCGGCGCAAGATTGCGTTTTCTCGGTTCCCGGCAAAACTCCCTGGCAAGCGGCGACGCCTCATTATAGTGCTGCAGCCCGGCCCTCTAACTTTATCCGCGAACAACCGCGAAACACAGTCTTGCTCTGCGTTCTTCAAATGAATAGAGCCCGACGACGCGGTTCACGCTACCTCTCACGACCTCCGGATTCATGCATGACCGGCGCTGTATCGCCGTTGAGGACAATCCCCCACCCTTAGTCCAACTTAGCTCGCTGCGCTGCTGTGGCCTCGATATTAACCCGCGGCCTCCAGGATCGCCTCCTAGCTTCAGACCTATTGCCGCATAGGCCGTCAAGCCCATCGCTGTCGGCTCTAGACCTCTAAGAGTCTGTCGTGGTTCTTTACGCGAATCCTTTGCTCGTTCGGAGTTCCTGGCCCTCTCGCAAAGATTGTTCGCTGCAGGAGTACATTGGATGATGGAACCCTGTGTTCGCTAGCATGCAGTCTCAATATGGGCGGGCTTTTGCCTCTTTGTTCGAGGATCACCGGCGTGTGGTTTGGTCTGAGCAGAATTGTGTATGTAGCAGGATGGGCCCTGATGACTAGATCCCGCGATGTGTTTGTCTGGTCCCTTTCTTTTCATGTTCGTCTCAGCAATGCCTTTGAATCGCTAGCTAGGTCTGGTCTCTCTCATCGAACCCTGCTGATCTCCTCGAGCTTGTCACATACGCTTCGCCATGGGGATCTCCGGCGAGGCCGTCATGGTGAGTTCTGTTGCCCTCACCTGGAGTAAAGAATATCTGACAATACCGTAGGTGACGGAGTGGGTGCTGTTTGCTCTCGCATACACGCTGGTCGGGATGCGAATCGGCGTCAGATTGGCTCGCCGGCAGCAGAGGAATGCTGTTGTCTCTGACGTCTTCCTGATTATTTCTGCGCTGGTCTGTTTGGGGCTGATCGTTTGTGAGTACACTGGGCTTTGAGAAACTGCTGGGAAGATTTGAACTGATGATGGGTAAAATAGGTGATACGCTGACGTATACTTTGGGTGCTATGAAGCCCGAGACCGTGAGTGCTTCGGTGATTACTGCGGATGATACTGCGAAGCAGCTTGCTTTGAATAAGGTGAGTGGCTGTCATTGACTGTGAATGTCTTGTTTCTGTGCTGATTTGCTTCTCATTGACAGATCTCTTTTGCGTCAGTATCGTCTCATCCACGCCGAGCTCGTTTTCGAGTTATGATTGACCGAGATGAGACCATGCAACTGACTCCGTTACATACAGATCAAATTACTTCTACGACACGGGAATGTACTTCCCAAAAGCCACGATCCTCGCCTTGTATTTCGAGCTCTTTCCCAACACCATGCCTAAGCTGCGAAAGATGCTGTACCTTGTTACCGCTTTCACAGCCGCATCGGGCCTCGCCACCTGTACTCTGGATACCTTCTACTGCCCTCACATCCCTGATAACTGGTCAACGGAAGAGGGAGCCTGTTCAGTGTTCAACTCGCTCTTGGTGCTACAGATCGACTGGGCGATGAACTTCTCATCCGATCTCTTCAGTACGTTGCCGTCCGACCTCCACCAAAAACACACCCTTACTAACTAGTCACCCCCAGTCTTCGCACTACCCTTCCCTCTCATCCGCGTCCTGACACTCCGCCGTGGCCAAAAATACGGCCTCATCCTCACCTTCGCCCTGGGCCTCCTAACCATCGCCGTCAACCTTGCGCGCTTCATCACAATCCAAATAGGCACCGACTGGAACGGCGTCTACGTGTGGTCGATGGCCGAGATGAGCGTCGCCATCATGGTCGTGTCGATGCCCGCGCTGAAATATCTGCTCAAATACTGGAAGGCGTCGAGAAATGGCTCTGGGCCGTACAGCTACTACAACAGCGGGGACACAGGGCAAAGCACTGGTCGAAGGCAAAATCACATTTCGTGCTCGCTTGCTGATGATACGGGGAGTGATGTTGAGCTGAATCGGGTGGTTAGGGAGGATGTTATCCTCAAGACGAAGGAGATTAGTGTTGACTCGCAACCGGCGGGTTTTGAAGGGTTTAGTTTTGCGGGAGAGAGCTGGGATAAAAAGACTGTGCGGCAGGGGTGAGATCGTGCAAGGCATTGTATATACTGTCTTCTTTGTAGTATTGCATGTACATATCTTGTCGTCTGCATTGCATCTTGTCTGACCTGCATGGGACTATTGGAGCCACGATACGTTATCTCTACTCACGTAGTACATGCACATATGTTTCTGCCTGCATCGCATTTTCATTCGCCCACCATAGCAGATATCATAATAGTTCTCGGCAGACCACAAACCGGTAACGCCAGCTACAACGCTGTTCCCTTGGACGCCTGGATCCTACATCAATTCCGATGGATGTAGTTTGTCATGCCAAAAAGGACTTTGGAGTAACATAAGTATATTCGGCATGCATTATCTGCTTCAAGGAAACGGTCCGGTGACATTGGACGAGGTTGTGCAGTAGCACGGAGAAAAGAAACCATCCATATAGCCAGCCAATCGGAGTAGCACACCAGCCCTGCTTTCACCCGCGAAACGAGACAAATTGAATCCTTCGCTGCACGGAATGTTCAGCCCGTACTTCCTTGCCTGCACTACACCACACCCACCCGATTAGCCTGCGCACACACAGGAAAATTCCAGATGCGCATGTCGCCTAGGCAGGCTGGGCATGCACAGAAAAGAATAGGCGAGGCAAGCTTCAGACTGGGGCCTTTGCTCACGACAAGCCTCGACAGCCTGGCGTGTAGCAACCTAATCCCCAACATTTTGGTAACGCCATATCGGCAGGCAATGCCAGATTAAATGTGGATCTCCGTGACCGCCAGGGTCCATGGCCAATATCAACCTTTTGCTGTGCCTCTCGTCGCGCTGGGGTTTCATCCGGCTCTACTACGCAAACAGGCCCGGCGCCTTTGCTCTACTTTGCCGCCAGGCCGGATCCCATCGCTCGCGTGGCAGGGTAGTACGTCCTGAAGACGCTGGCGCCGTTTTGATGCAAATGGTTGAAGATGCTATGCTGCTGGGATGCTAGATTCTTCTTGGCTCTCTACTGGGTGTTAACATCGCTTCGCGATGTCGGGGCTCTTCCCCGAAACACTTCAAGTTCCCGTGTAGTCTAGAGCGAAACAGCGCGTTGGTCGCCAGTAGCAGCAGTATTCCGCGATTGATGCGCCGCTAACATGTTGAACAAACTGAATGCCAAACTATCAGCGATCCAGTCGTGGGCGGCGTGATCCTTCGGTAGCACAGCAGGATGACACGACTCAGGAGACGAGATACATGTTACTTCGCTAAACCACAGATACATGGTCGACCAAGCGTGTTAGCACGCACATCCAATCTGGACCTGCATGCCAGCTCAAGCCATGGGACGCCGCATTCTGCGATTTATGTAGCTGGTGTGCCGCCGAAGGAGTGTAACTTTAACTTTCCTTCTCCCACCATCGTTCTTCTTGCGGCAGTTGTGTTTCAAAAATGGCGTTCTTTATTGATGGCAAAGATTGCATGGTCAGTATCACATGCGTGCCGTTTAGCTCGCGCTGACATTTTCATCACAGATCTCGGAATGGATCCTTCTCATTGCAGCCTATGCCGTTGTTGGCCTCCGTTTATACACACGTCTAGCTGTCCAGCGTGAGAAACTTCGTGTATCCGAATGGATTCTCATCGTTGCTGCGATCGATGCGCTGGGTCTCATCATCTGCGAGTACGACAGCAGCCATCGTTGCACATCAAACGTCGTGACTGACAACCATTTTCTAGCACCGTCACCTACAAGCTCGGCGTAATGGATGACTGGGCACCTTCTGTCGCCCTCTCGAAAGTCAGCTTCGCCTCAAACTACTTCTACGATGTGGGAATGGGCTTCCCCAAGATCAGCATGCTGGCTTTCTACTGGGGAATCTTCCCTTCCAGTCGTCCCACGCTCCGCAAGGCCGTATACGTTGTGACTGCTTACGTCTGCACCGCTTACTTCGTTGTGCTTTGGATGGACACCTTCTACTGCGGTGTCCCGGTGTCGGTTCAATGGTCCCAGGAGGAGGGCGCTTGCAGTGTGTTCTACGCACCTCTGCCGTTCCGCTTCAACTTCGCCATGAACCTGTCGTCTTACATCTTCGGCAAGCAAGCACCTTACTGATCGCTCCATCACTCCCACTAACGATGTCGTATAGTCTACGCGCTTCCCCTCTTCCTCCTCCCAGGAATGCAGGCAGCGCACAAAGCCGCCATCTACTTCACCTTCTCGCTCGGTATCATTCCCGCGTTGACCTGTCTGATCCGCTTCGTCGTCTTGAACATGGAGACCGGACAGCCTAACCTCGTTTGTAAGCTATGTTCTTGTCTTTGGCAAGCGTTCAAGCATACTGACCGGACAAACCAGATATCTTGAGCATGCTGGAAATGGCCACCGCTCTCGCGGCCGTCTCCCTGCCCGGACTGAAGCCTTTGCTGGACAGGAGAACTAGCAACAGGGTCGCAAGTTTGTCTGGTGATATGAAGGCATAAATTTGCATCATCGGTTGATTCGGGTTGTGTTCTGGAACTTGCACGACCGCGTGAGTGTGGCGCTTAGCAGGGCTGACTGGCTTCCCATATCCATGAGCAGCTCTGCGCAAATTTATAGTAATGCTAAAAGATTCGTTTTGGAGTTTGGAGCTTCTCCGGTGCTAGTCAAAATGCATAGTTGCTGTACGCTCTATCAAGCTGTAATTCTATGCCATCGTCCTCTACATCCATGAGAACCACACCGCACCTGTCTCGTCAAAAGAACGCTCAAACAAGCGCATCCGCGATCCTAACGCTAACAATCCTCCCCTTCGCATCCCACCTCTCAAGCGTCACACTCCTCATGTCTCTCACAATCCAATCCGCACCCGCCTCCCTCAACTGCTCGACCGCATGCGTAGTAGCCAGCGCCACAACGCGATAGCCCGCAGCCTTACCCGCCCTGACGCCCGCCGGCGCATCCTCAAGCACCAGCAGACTCTCTGGCTTCGTGCCCTCAAGCCCCAAGCGAGCGGCTCCGAGACGGTAGCACGCCGGATCAGGCTTGCCGTTCGCCACTTCCTCTGCGGTTACCATGAAACGTGGGTGCGCGAGCTGCATCACATCCAGCCAGCCGGTGACGAGAGGGCGGGTGCCGGATGTGACGATGGCCCAGGGTGCACCGGCGCTTTCGAGGGTGGCGAGCAGGGCGCGTGAGCCGGGGACTTCGGTGGCGTCGTCGCGGTGTTTGATAGGCACTTGACCTTCTGCAGCGCAGACGTCTGAGGATGGGAAGAGCATGTCAGTATCTGGTTATACGGGGCGAGTTTCTCGATTCCTTGACGGAAGAGCAAAGGAGCATAGGCTTACATTCCCAGTTTGCGCGCTCGGGACATAGGATTTTGAGAACGTCGATGCTGCGGCGGCCGTGGGAGGTTTGCAAGATGACTACGAAAGATTCCGTTAGCCCTCTCTCATTGAGATCTTTAGTTCTAATATAGAACCGATGTAAGGTCTTACCATCACCATCCACCCCAATCTCTTTGCCGGTTTCCCGCCAGTACTTTACAATTGCTGGTGTTGATTCAATGATAGTGCCGTCCATGTCAAAAAGCAGAGCGGAGAAGTCGATAACCTCTGCAGCCGCCGAAAAATTGTTGTCTTCATGGTGAGGCATTTTTGATGTGATGTGTCTGTTCAGTTCTCCGGAGTGTCGTGGAAATAGTCCCAGCAGTATATAAGATGATCGTCCGCAAAGTCGTCCAGTCGAAGTTATGTTATCCGAATGGAGATTCCTGTTTGTTACGGAGATCTTTTGCTTTTTTCTTTTGCACTTTGTGTTGTGAAGTTAATGTAAACAGAACCCTGTGTTGATGACTGTGTTGAGGCGGCGGCGGCGTTGTCGGGTTTAAGCTTCCCGAAATGGACTTGCCGCGTGCGAGTGGCGAGACCTGAACGTATCCAGATTTCGGTGAGAACAAAGTTGTACATTTGCATTCATAATTCTCCGGCTTCTGTATCAGAATATATTCTATTGCCCAAATCCTCTAAGGCAGCGTTTCGTCATATAATGGCCACACTCCTACACAGTGGGCCGGTCGTAAGGGAAATTTCTCTTAGCCACATCATGACCTTCGTCAGCAGATACCTCAAATACAATGCGTTCCCGATTCTAAACCAAGACCAGCCGCTCAACAATCGGCATCAGATCGGCAACGCGGAAAGGCTTACTGATCGCATCGTCCACTCCGCACTCCATTGCATGGCGGACCTGCCCCTCTCGTGCATTTGCAGACACCGCAATGATGGGTAGATGCCGCTTCACGCGGCCTTCGCTTTCAGCCTCACGGATTCTTCTCGTGCACTCTAGCCCGTTCATCACCGGCATCTCAATGTCCATGAGTATGACTGAAACGTGGATGTGATTGGTAGTACCGCCTTGCCAACATGAAGTAGTTTCTAGGAAGTCCAGGGCCTCGCGGCCGTGTGAGACGACGTGAACCTCGTGGCCAAGCTTCTGGAGCTGCATTCTCAGGATCTTTTGGTTGACCAAGTTGTCTTCCACGACCAGGATGGAATGTTTCGCTCTGGTATTCTCCGACGGTCGTCTTCCCGACATTAGCGCCGGAGAAGAACGGGTGGACTGTGGCGCTTCTGCAGTGCGAGCAGCGACATAGAAGGCGAAGGTCGCTCCATGTCCAGGCCGAGATCTGACACCAATTTCGCCCCCCTGCAGCTCGATCATCTCGCGGCTGATGAAAAGCCCAAGTCCGGAGCCGCCGTATTTGGAGTGTGTGCGTGGCGAAGCTTGGGAGAATCTCTCGAAGATGCGGCTCTTCTCCTCCTCATCGAATCCGCACCCTGTGTCACTAACTGTGAAGTGCAGGTAGAAATCTTCGTCGCTTCCCGTCCTGGTTCCGGCGCGACTGCGTTCTCTCGCGATCCCTGCAGGGACAAACTCCACGTCCAGATCCCGCTCGGATGGTGGGGTCCGACTGATGCCGACAGTGATTGTGACGGATCGCTCTGCTTCTTTGTGTGTGAACTTCGCCGCGTTCGTTATGAGGTTTGTCAGTACTTGTGTGAGTCGCCCTGTGTCCAGCATGGCCCATTGGACGTTGCCTAGGTCCTTTTTAAGCCGAAGCGCCACGTCGAACTTTTGCGCATCCGCGTCGAACATCTTCTCCAGCTCGAAGAGCATCGTATCCAGATTAGTAAGTGATGGAGCGATCTCCAAGAGCTTAGAATCCAGTTTCGAAAGGGTCAGGATGTCGTCTACGATTCGTCGCTGGTGAGCACAGCATGAGGTAATTATGCTCACGCTCTCGAGTGCGGCCTCACATCGTTTGCTAACAGCGATCAGCTGTGGCGAGGCATCTGTGATCAGGGCTTTCATGTCTGCCAGCTCCGAGCGTATCAGATCAGCGGAATGAACCACAGCTCCCAGCGGATTCCTGTAAAATGACGACAACTGTCAGTACGTGTACCATGCATATCATAATCATGCAGCTTCTACGTGTAGCAGCCCGAAAGTGAGAGGATGCCCATGTGTGGTTCTCAGCGGATAGGCTGTGGTTCTTTGCTGCACTGAAGCCTTCGAGACCGCATCGTTCACTTCGATCCGCCGGGAGAGCTGCACTCGAGGTTGCTTACCGGATCTCATGGCAGGTCATGTCGATGAAAGCCTCATGTTGTCTCTTGGCCTCGACAGCTTCGTCTGTCCTCTGTTTCTGTAGCCTCTCGGCCCATTTAAGGTGCGTGATGTCTGTCAAAGTACCCGAAACCGATATAACTGACCCATCCTCACCCAGCTCGGGGTAAGAAGAAGAGAGGACCGAAGCACGCATGTCGTGACCATGTCCATCGCTCCAGATCCTGTTAAGCTCGAATTGAAATTTAAGAGGTTGCTTGGTGCTGACGATTGTCTCCCAAGCATGAGCCACGATTTCGACATTTCTGGCGTCCATGAACACGTCCCATTCGATCTCTTCAAAGTGCACAACAGGATGACCGCTGACTTCGAACCATTCGGGATTGCAGTATCGCATCTATGCAGCATCAGCATCCCCATAAGATTTCTGCCAGAACTTGGTCGTGTGCTCACCTTGCGGTCCATTCCAAAGTTGAAAAACGCAGAATTTGAATGCTTGATGAACCCAGCAAACCGCATTTCGCTCGCCTGCGCGCGCTCCAAAGCCTCTGCCCTCTTTGCTGCGTCTGCATGGCTGCGCTTCTGGGCGGAAATGTCTGTTATGCAGCCGCTGACCAGCACGTTGCCTGCACCATCTGTGGTGGAAACACAAGCAGCAAGAACCCACTGTCCTTCAGGGTTCTCGTCCGGGTTTGGCCCCAGCCAGCGCATTTCAAACGTAGATGAGCCTCCTTCCGTGAGACTAATCCAGACATTGGTGAGCCACGGCTTGTCTTCTTCAAAAACCCAGTTCGCCCATTCCATTGGTTTCTGATTCCCTTTGGGCACGCCGGCCAAGCTGTGGAAGGCATCATTGCCGTAGAGAAGCACTCCCTCCTTGTTGTATTCGAACATGCCCACGTCGACCATCTCCATCATTTGCCGCAGGTTGGACAGCTTCCCTGTGACATCGTCACGGTCTGCCAGAGCGTCTTCCAGCTTCCGGTCCAGCGATAAGGAATTTAATGCTTTCACAAGTGGTTTTGTTTGCTCGCAAGGGGGATTCTTTTCATTCTGTTCATGCCCGGATGGCTTCTCGGGAAGAAGCCATTGTATAACTCGCCATGTGTTTTCTATTGTATATGCATGGAGTGAGGCCGTTCCAGACACTGTCACGGTCCCGCTGTATGTGCCATCCAGAGCCCACGCCTGAAGCCCAGTAGATGCGCTGCTATCCAGAAGGTCGTGAACCAGGTGACTTTGTTCTTGCAGTGCTTTGTTCTTATAGTTGATATGAGGCCCGTGTGGAGAAGCCAAATGCAGCACACAGGTCGGCCGTGGGTCTGCGTCCAGGCAATAGGTGACCTTGTCCATGAGTATCCCCAGAGCGGAAAAAGATGCAAGCCTTCTACTTTGCGATAGCACGAATTCTGGGGACGGTATAACCAGATAATTGCGGCGCGCGCGGCAAAAATGCGAGCACGTCGGTGGCGATGGACCGCATTACTAGTGGGGGCGCCCCAGAGTCTGGAATGTGTGAAGAAACGGACATCCCGAGCCTCGACCGTAGGTACCACGGTGCAACTTTGTTAGATGATCGCCGCCATTTGTAAAACAACCACGCTGCTGGTATGTATTGTACCCGTCCTATAGTCAAGACTGCTCTTCCGTGATCACGTATGCTGAGGAATTCGGCTGGAGGAAGGTATCCCTGCTCAATTACTGTAGCACAAACCACAAGCCACTCCGACGGAGATCATTCCGTAGCCTGCGATCGAGATCGTGTATCGCCACGTGACCTCTTATTTGCCACACCTGCGACAGCTTGCTGTCCTATAGTCCTACCTCTGTATTCCACATGGCGGACGCTTGAATCGATCGCTTATGTTGGCATTCGTGCAGAAGATAGTTCTGCTTCTCCACAACACGACGAGGGATACTCTATGCGTCCTAAGTGTAAAAGACAAACTTCCTTTCATTTCTGTTATGCTCTCAGTATGCCTCCCCACTTGCTTACCAAGTTGTAAGAGCGCGGCTTGTGAGCAGTGCATGACGGCTACCACGTTCATCTCGAACCTTAGTTATATCACTTCTTCAGCAGATAATCACTCTCCACCAGCGTCTTCAGCACGCCATACACGCCACTGAACGGCCAAGTATCCCACACGACACCCCTCGCCCACTCTCCCCAGCCCTTCTGTCTCTCCAGCACGCTCAAGTCGACATTTACCTTCTCATACACAGTCGGCAGATACGTGGCGTGGTACTTCTCCCTTATCGCCTCGTACCACTTGCGGTCGTAGATGTCCCAGAACTCGTCCTGGGTGTAGTAGCCCTGCGCGTACAGCCACTTGATGCCGCCCAGCGAGCGGACCTTGTGCTCCAGCTCACGGTTGACGCGGACAAAATCGGCGTAGTTGGTCGGGCCGGGGCCCCAGACGCCGATGTTGACAAACGACGGCGGGTCTTTGGAGTCGGTCTTCTCGCCTGAGATCAGACGAGGGCGCATGGCGACTTCTTGGCCTCGCTTGAGCGGGCACAGCCACAGTGGGTAGAAGCCGAAGCGCTGCTGGCAGAACTCGATGAAGGGCTCGACGCCCTCATTGGGCAGCAGAAGGTCTTGCACGATGTACTTGCTGGCGTGACCGGAGGCGTGTAGAGCGTGATACATGACGCGCGTGTGCATGAAGTAATCGAGTGCCCAGCGTGTGATGCGGTTGAATGGAGTGAGGAAGTACTGGTAGGCATATTTGCCTGTCCAGAAGGCGCCGCGATCGTAGCGAAAGAGATAGTCTCGAGTTGGGGTGAGGAATTTGACCGGGTCGAGTGAAGACTTGGTGCTACGATCGACGTGGATGTAGAACCATGGGTCCACAGCGCGAGAAAAGGGTTGCAATGGTATTTGAGCTGTTGGTTGAGCAGAGGTCAGGCGGCCAGTGATGATGACTGAGCGCGTGCGCGAGAATGTGATGCCATCGATGTAGTCGTTGGTGTGGTCTTTTGTGGCGGCAGCCATGGTGGTGGTAGCCTCCTCGATGGTCGAGGTCGGATGATAGGTCATCTCGACATAGGGTTGAGCATCGATGAGCGAGATCTCAAGGAGAGTGGTGACACCCAAAGTTCCCATAGTCCCAGCAGCAGCATGGAAAAGATCAGAGTACTCCGTGCGAGATGCCTTCACTACCTCGCCATTGGCCTGCACGATTTCGATCCAGTTGACAGTGCTGTCAAAGAAGCCGTACTTGAATCCAGAGCTCTCGCCTGCAGTACCTGCGAAGCCGCCACCAACGGTGATACCTGGGAACTCCATCACTACGGGCGGAAGCAGGCCATGTGGCATGACAGCGTCCACAAGCTGGTCCATGGGGACGTTGGGCTCGACTAGACATGTCTTTGCAGCCTTGTCGACCTTGAGAACATGGTTGAGCTTGCTGGTATCGACCATGCGAGTCTTGTCGACCTTGTACTGCCTGGTGGAGTTTGTGGAGCCATGATAAAGACGGAAGGGCGTCTTTGCTTGATAGAAGGATTTCACACGCTCAGAGATGGCGTTGACGGCGGCCTGATGTTCCTCCATTGTCGCAATTTTGGGATGTGAGATGGATAATTGTTCGGATGAAGGCGGAAAGACGAACAGATATCGAGACTCATCAACCAAGCCCACCTGCTCCGCGGGCTGCTTGGCTGCAATTGAGTATTTGAATGAAACGAGTCTACAAGCATCACTCTATTGGATTGTCACAGGCGTGTCAGCAAGAGCATTTCACTACATTATCCATGGTCACATGATATAGTCTTTCAAGAAGAGCACTCTCCGATACAAGCAGTGTCGCGTGCAGGCCGAGGCAGGCGCGTTGAAGCTCAAGCTCGCTCGCTCAGGCCAGCTCCGCGTGCGAGCGAACTTGTCATCATCGTCACCGGCCAGCAGCCATCCATCGAATCCAAACTTCAGCGCCGCCATCACACCACCACCCCCATCTTCTCTTCCTCACCACATCCCACTGCCCTCTCCACCGCCATGCCTCCGGTAAACCTCACCGCCCTCTCGCCCTCCATGGCCTCCATCGCAACTCGTCCCGCCTTCTCCCGCCGCTCCATCGCTGCCCTCCAAAACTCCCGTTATGCTCTCCTCCAGCAGCAGCAGCAACGCACCTCTTTCAGCTCTTTGCCAAGTAATGCTCAACACAACACCGGCATGGGTGAGAGCATCTTCCGCTCCTCATCCACAGTCGGTGGCCCGCCCAGCACATACTTCCAGCGCTCCAGTCTGCCCGCCAACACCGTCGTCAAGTTCGTCCCGCAGCAGACAGCATGGATTGTCGAGCGCATGGGTCGCTTCAACCGCGTTCTCGAGCCCGGTCTCGCCGTCCTGATCCCAGTCATTGACCGCATCGCCTACGTCAAATCGCTGAAAGAGAACGCAATGGAGATCCCTTCGCAAAGCGCCATCACTGCAGACAACGTGACGCTCGAGCTGGACGGCGTGCTGTACACCCGTGTCTTTGACCCGTTCAAGGCCTCGTACGGTGTCGAGGACGCAGACTATGCCATCTCCCAGCTCGCACAAACCACAATGCGCTCGGAGATTGGACAATTGACTCTTGACCACGTTTTGAAGGAGCGCGCAGCTCTCAACACCAACATTACGCAAGCGATCAACGAAGCTGCTGCGGACTGGGGAGTGCGCTGCCTGCGTTACGAGATCAGGGATATCCACGCGCCTGCGCCCGTTGTCGAGGCAATGCACCGCCAGGTGACCGCAGAGCGCAGCAAGCGCGCCGAAATTCTGGAGTCCGAGGGTCAGCGCCAGAGCGCGATCAACATCGCCGAAGGTCGCAAGCAGAGTGTCATTCTTGCATCCGAGGCGCTCAAGTCAGAACAGATCAACACAGCAGCTGGTGAGGCCGAAGCAATCACACTCAAAGCCAACGCAACAGCACGCGGAATCGACTCGGTTTCGGCTTCGATCGAGAAGGGTGGCGATAGCGCACAGGGCGCTCTTAGCTTGCGCGTGGCAGAGCAATATGTGGAGGCATTCGCCAAGCTGGCTAAGGAGGGTACTTCTGTGGTCGTGCCCGGCAACGTTGGCGACATGGGACAAATGATCGCGACCGCAATGGGCGTCTTCAAGACAGTCGGACAGAGCCAGAACCAGGCAAAGACAGTGGCAGGAAACCTGGTAACAGGCACCAAGCAAGAGGATGCGAGCGCCGACCACAACAACACTACGAGCGAGAGCACCGACGACAAGAACGAGGTCGTGAAGAGCGTGCTTGAGAGCTTCGAGAAGACGCAGCAAAAGCATTGAGCACCTCGACTTTGGTCTGAAACGTCGCGAAGAGAGGGTCGATTAAAAATTGTACGACGATTTTCCGCATTGGGTTTCGCTGGTATTGGACATGTACGGTTTCCGATCTGTATCATTTTGCACCAACGCTTGCTGCGCCTCTTTGCTGCACAAGGGGGACAACACCAATGGGACGCTTTGGGGGCTTAATATTTCGGTTGTATTGGCCATTGCCAACACCACAGGCGGCTTGCGCAGTTCCGTCTCTGCGCAAGGGAAAGAGCATCATCAGGTAACCGATCGCAGGCCCATAACACTCGCGTCAACCACAAAAGTCGACAGGAGGAGAGAGAAGGAGAGGGAAAAGCGGCAGGCGGAAAGCCAACGGCCGGGAGGGAACTGTTTTTCGAGAAGAAGAGAAGAAACCACCAACCGCCACTCATCCAAGCACTTCCATATGAGCATGTACAATTTTTTGCTTCTAATATCAAATCATACTTTTTTTTTGTCTCCCACCACGCCATCACAGAGCATTTTCATGCATGTACGTTAACAGTTTCCGAACCCTAATTATCTTGCGTGAATGCACGTAGGTTAAGGTGGCAGAAAAAAAAAAAAAATAAACAGCAGACGCATTTTTGCATGGTGCTGCTGCTGCTGCTGCTGCTGCAAAACAAAGCGATGCTCCCTTCTCATCAGCTACAGCTAACGTTGTTGTGTTACTTTAGCACTCCCGTCAGTGGCCAGACTGCCAGCAAGATACGCCCCCTATCTTCAGTAGTACTGTGGAAGCTGTGAACTTCCAATTCCTTCAGCTACACATTGGCCGATTCAAGTCTTATTATGCAGCGAGAGGACCATAGAAGACATTGCAAGAAGACAAGCAAACCGAGAAGAAAAAACAAGCGTTGAAGAGAATCTTTCATGAGACTTCATTTTCGTTTTCATTTTCATGTTCATTGTCATTCGTTCGTTTCCTCGCGGTAAAGCTTCTGCTGCTCATAGTCGAGGACACCTTCATTTCCCATGTCCTTTCTTCAAGCTGTATCATGCATGCCCGCAAATGCTGAGGGTTAACAGCATAGTCAGATGGGCTCGTGCTCATAGGACTCGTCTTCGATTCCGCAGGACCAAGGTAAGGTAGAAGAAAAAGAGAAAAGCACGAAAAGGAAAACAGCCCCGAAGAAGAAAAAGGAAAAACCCCATAACAGCCTCTCCTCTCCGTGTGTCGCTTCGCTTCGTGATGGTATGATGATGAATTTGATGGGTCGTTAAGGTCGTATTTTTGTTTTTGGTCGTTGGTTCTTGATAATGGGATGGGGGTGGTGGAAATGACAATGGGGAAATAGGAGGGAATACAAAAAGTAGAGAAAAGCAATTCATGCTTTCGCTCGCTTGCTCATCCAGGCGTGCTCGCTTGCTGGCTGGCTCAAATGGGCATCAGAAAAACAAGACAGAAGAAGGCCGTACAATAGTCGTCGTAGTCGTAGCAAGGCTGCAATGCAGTCAAGAAAGGCAACCGTGGATTGACGCGCCGAACAGACTTCAGATCATTGAGATCTTAGCGCCTTGCGCCTTTGAGATACTCGTAGAAAGAGTCCCTTCGGCGTCGCTAATACCGCGGGGCGTAGGGATTGCCACTGTTGTCTGCAGGCGGAGGCGGCGGCGGCGAAGCGTACATTGGCATGGGTCCTGCTCCGCCAGACATCATGGGCACAGGGCTGCCGCCATTCTGTAGCATTGCGAGTTGAGGGTTCTGCGCCATTATTTGCAGCATGCGCTCCTCGCGTTCCTGTTCTTGTTTGCGCTGTTTTGCTTGTACACGCTTGCGGCGCTCGCGCTTGCGTTGCTCGATCTGCTTGATCTCGCGTCTGTCATATTGTCAGCCTCGTTCTTACAAAGATCTGTCTTGCAGTCAGGTCGCCACGATCACATACCTCTGTTCGTTCATTCCTTTCCATTCTGAGAATGCTCCCTTGATTCCTAGGGCGGCAATACCGACCGCTGCGGCATCCTGCACCCATGCCTTTGTTTGTTTCTTGCGCGCTTCCTCAGGCGTCATCTCACCCTCTGCGACCAAGCGATGGCGCTTCTCGTGCGCCTCCATTGATGAGTAAATGCCGTGAGCGGCGTGTATAGTGGCAATCGATGCCAAACCCGCAGTCAAAAACTCCTTTCCTCGCATACGTTTTCTCTTGTTTTCCATGTCGGTAGTACTACTGCTGTCGCTCAAATCGTCTTCCTTCCCGGTCTGGTTCCTACCCCCAGCGCCGCCAGCTGCTCCCATACCTGCGCCTACACCACCGCCAGCGGCCGCTCCACGCGTGAGCACACCGCCACTTGCAATATAGGGATCGTTAGTAGCGCGAGTATCGCGAATCTCGCGACGGCGATCGTCTGCGACGTGGCTCCGGCGAATACTCCCGGTATCTGAATTTGGTGAGCGACGTCGGTCTCGGCGACGGGTGCGGGAGGGCACGTACGAGTCTGCAGATGAGGATGATGGCGAACGCCTCTTACGGGACTTGGAGCGTACGCGGTCGTAGATGGTCTTGCCTGCAGCGGCAAGAGCACCGCCAGCGACCAAGCCTTTCAGTCCACCATTTCCTCCCTCTTTGGGGCTGGCATCGCGGCCGCGTGATTGGGAACGTCCCCTGAACCTGTCAATGATACTGCGTGATCGACCGCGTACACCTGAGCGGCCTGTGGCAAAGCTGTCGGGAGAGCCTGCGCGACTGTCGGCGTTTCGTCCTCGTGACTTTGAGCGTGGACCGTTGGCGAGGCGGTTGGCGGCAAGACCTCCGACGACGGCTTCTGCGAGGTGACGCTTGCTCTTCTCATCAGGGTTGCGGTCGAGGAACTTGTCAATACCACCGGCGCCGATAGCAGCGGTAGCAATGCGCTTGCCACGGTCGCCAGTCCAGGGACCAGGCTCCTTGCGAGAACGGAAGGCTTCGACAGCACCTGCAATAACAGCGGCCTGCGCTGCTTGCGCCCATTGGCGCTCAGTCTGACCTTTCTTCTTGCCACCACGGTCTCTGCTGCGCGAGCGTGAGCGGGAGCTGGAGGAAGAGCCGCGTCTGCGGCGAGCCGAATTGGATCTAACAGAGCGATCTGCAGAACGGTCACGACTCTTGCCGGTGAGGGCAGCAGCTACTCCGCCGAGTCCGAGTCCTCCGAGGACCTCCTCAACGCCAGACTTCTTGCGATCGTGCTTGGGGCGGCGCGGAGGCGATCTGGAGTATTCCGAGTCGTAGTCACGGTCGTCTCTCCTACGAGATCGATCCCTGCGGCGGCCAGCGGCATAGCCGGCAGCAGCACCAGCAGCAACAGGAGCGGCGTAGTCTGTGTATCTGTCGCTGTAGTCGTCGTAGTCTCTGGTCCTGCGGCTGGCAGTGCTCCTGGCACGGCGCGGGGCGGCAGAGTATTCGTCGTAGTCGCGAGACCTGCGGTAGTCACGGGCGGCAGGCGGAGGGAACTCGCGCGGGATGTCCTCGATGCTGTCGTCGCGGCCACGAAAGACGAGATCGCGCGGGCCGGGACCTTTGCCACGTTCGATGTATGTTTCTTCGCGCACGAAATCAGGCTCGTCACGGTCGCGCTGGCGGGTGCGGGTGCTGTGGTAGCGACGAGGCTGTTCGTAATCGCCGTAGGCTGACATGATGACGATTTTGGGGCGGGCGGGGCCGCGAGAGCGAGTGAGTGAGGTGGTCGATTCGGTGGCGGTTGAGATGGGTGTGTTCGGATGGTGCAAAGGAGGTGTATCAATAAGGCGAGTGTGAGTGTGAGATGAGCGGGTAGGTTGTGTTGTGGTGGTAGGTAGCAGTAGTGGGAATGCGAAGGTTCATGAAGCGCCCCACCAACGAGCAAGGCTGCGCTAAAGTGGCTGAGAGGGAGGAAGTGACGTATGCCTTCGTTTCAAAGTCGAGGCCCAGTCAAATGTGAGGGTGTGGTGTGGTGCGTGCATGCGAGTGGGGTGTGCGTGGTGGTGGCTGGGGATGACAGGCAGGCCGAGATGTTCGCTTGCTAAATACCAGGGCTGAGATGTGATTTGCCTCGAGCCAGCAGGTGGAAGGATAGGAGTGAGGCGTGGTCGGCAGTGCAGCAGTATTCTTCATGTCGCAATCAGGCGACCAGGCTCACCTTCCACTTGTGAGAGGCAGAGTGCGCAATCGAGGCACTCCCGGTATTCTTCTTGGGCCTTCATGCACCTTGTCGTCATTGCAGCAATGCCCGACCTACTACTGAGGCATCAACACGCAAATTGCACGTGATAATGTGCACGTGTTTCCTCTGGCATTACCACAATTACATCCTTCTTTACATACCAGCTACCTCATATTATCTCCCCTTCCTGCCAATATCAACAAACACTGCCGCCGTTTCGTCACGTCATGTCGCCATGAGGGGTACCGTCCCTGGCCCGCGCCGAAATGCTTGTGTGCAACGGTTAACTTCGCTAGGGCCAGGAACAACCGAGCAGCTACCATTCTTTGCCTCGTCCTCTCGCAACCCTGTGCAAATTATGTGAGACATCGCAAAAACACGTGCGGCGCCACATTCTTCAATCGCACAGCCCTATGATCACATGCTTGAGCTTCACACTTCCATGACAGAGCACGCCAATGTGCGTCGAGCCTGACTCCAAGCATCCCATGAATAAATCTTAGCCATCCTCTGCCGGCTTGAGGTCTCGCATCCGATGCAAAGGCACAGCAGTCGACAGCATTTCGAGCAACAACCGCGGATAATCCCAGCCCAATTGCGCCGCTGCCAACGCCGTCAAGCTCGCCTGCTCCTCCCGTCCGGGCCTCCCAGGTCCAGTCATGTTCTGCGAACCAGTGTCAACGCGGTCCATCTTCAACCTGATACGACACCACTCACCGGCTTCACATTAACGTCAAACAGCACAAAAGGAGACTCGCTGTCCTCTTCCCTCCGCCGAACATCAATTCGAATAGGCGCAGTCACCTTCAGCAACCTCGCCACCCCTTCGCACTGCCTCGTAACTTCCGCGTAAGCACCATCAGCAGCGAAAGCCTCAGCCGACACGGCTCGCGAGTTCAGCGTCACCGCCACATTTCCATTATACGGCGCCACGCCATCTTCGTGATTGAAGCGAGTAACCACAGGCATCGCCCAGTAGTCTGCAGCCGAGCTCGACGGCGGCATCACCGTGACTGTAGCTTCCTCACCGCCGAGAAACTCTTCAAGCATGACCATGCTCGAATCCACGTAGAGGCTTTCTACATGTCTAGCGAGCTCGGCTGCTGTTTTGCATAGTTTGACGCCGGCACTGCCTCGTCCGCGACAGGGCTTGGCCACGATAGGGAAGGCCAGGTCCAGTGCGGCGACTTGTGCGGCTGCGTCGGAAGAGGCTGTCCGGTTCAGTGTCCACGCTTGTGGCATGGTGAACTGCTCCGTGCTGCGCAACCAGTCGTTCACGTAGCGTTTGTCGTCGTAGAGCTCCACAAGACACGGCGGCTGGCCGATGACATTCACACTGTCGCCGCGATCACCTAGTTTTGTCGAGACTTGCAAGGGGTGCGTCTTGAAGACGATGGTGTTGGCCCAGAGATGCGTCGCACCGCCATCGAGGGCGGCGAGGATACCGCTCTCTGTGTCTGGAAAACCCCATTGCGTCTGGTCGCGTGGGTCGGGATGCTTGTGTGGCGTGACGATGTCGATGCCACGTGCTCTGCTGAGGCTGTATGCGATGTCTGCGCCGGAGTCTTGGTAGCCTGATCGTGGCTATTAGTTCCCTAATTCAATCGTGGATCATTTGGAACGAGTTTTCTGACCCCCGGGTTTCATGGGCTTGCGGATGCCATCTATTGCTGGTGGCGGTGCGGCTTGGTAGAAGACGGCGACGCGGGTCGGGATGGGGAGTCTTGGTGTTGTGTGGGACGTGACGCGCGAAGATGTGGTAGCCATACTGTGAAGGGGTCTTGTTCCTCGAGACAGCATGTGCGTTGTTATTGTTGAGTTTTGAGAGGTGGTCGATTTGAGTTGTTTGGGAGGTTCCCGTCGTTGATAATGGGAGGGACATTCGCAGGACTGGGTATGCAGCTATCCAGAGTCTTTACTTTCTTGTGTCATCAGGTCCGTCGATGTTTTGAAAGACAGTATACAGAGTTCAAGCAATCGGCGTTGCATCCAGAGGAACATACATGTATGAAATGTCGTTGCCGCTGTCGGAGCTGGCAACACGCAATTCTCGGAGGATTGACCCACTGAGACAGAACATCTCACAACTGATCTGATCAAGCGGGCAATTGCTCTCCGGCTTTACGCGTCCACAATCACCTCTTTTGACATGCGCCGCCATCCAGTGGTCAACTCCAGTGCAAATGCCTGCGATAGCACACATACCATGGCATCGGACGGCCACCTCGGCCAAAACCCGAGGAGATTGGCTTGCGGGCAGTCGACAAAGGTGGGCCAGCGTGCCGTCCAGCCCTGAGCCCTAGACTCGTCCGGACTGATCAGCAATCGGGTATATTGAAGCGCGTGGATATAACGTCCTTCTGCGAGCAAGGATGTAAAGGACATTCGCATCTCGACGCTTCGTCGATACAATGAGACTGCAAAACGTGCCGAAGTTCCGCAAGCCCACACCACCACTCCCTCTCGCAAAAACAAGGAGAAGACATCACCACCACCACCACCCCATCAGCCCCCTCGAACCCACAACACCCCTCCCCTACCCAACCCTCCAACAAAACCTCTCCCTTTTGCGCAAACGCCTAAACCGCCCCTTGACACTGACCGAAAAGACACTCTACACCCACCTCCGCAACCCCCTCGAGCAAGCGATCGAGCGAGGGAAGTCTTTCCTGCTCCTCGATCCCGACCGCGCGGCTTGCCACGATGCCACCGCCACGATGGCGATGCTGCAATTCGTCGCCGCGGGGCTGGAGAAGGTGAGGCTGCCGACATCGATTCATAGCGATCATCTGATCGTCGCTGAGAAAGGCGCTGTGGCGGACTTGGAGAGGGCGGGGAAGGATTATGAGGAGGTATGTATGTATGTTTGTATGTTATGCTTGCGATGAGGTTGGGTGCATGTTCAGAGAGAGGGGGGAGTGCGAGAGTGAGTTTTTTTTTTTTGGTGATGCTAACGAGCCTGGTTGGTAGGTCTATCGGTTCTTGGCTTCTGCTTCGCAGAAGTATGGGATTGGGTTTTGGAAGCCCGGGTCGGGGATCATCCATACGATCATCTTTGAAAATTATGCGTTGTGAGTTTGTTCGGCACGGTGCTTCGGCTCTTGAGCATAAGCTGATTTGAAAAGTCCGGGTGGGTTGATTATTGGCACGGATTCGCACACGCCGAACGCCGGAGGCATGGGCATGTTGGGTGTTGGTGTGGGCGGAGCGGATGCAGTCGATGCAATGACGGGTCAGCCGTGGGAGCTTCAGTGCCCGAAGATCGTTGGCGTGAAGCTCACGGGGCAACTCAGTGGGTGGACGAGCACGAAGGGTAGGTGTCAAGCCCGGTTTTTTGGCTAATACTTCACTCAATGCTGACCTTATCTGGCAGACATCATCCTTTACATCGCTGGCCTTCTTACAGTCTCTGGCGGTAAAGGGAAAGTACTGGAGTTCTTTGGCCCTGGAGCAGCAACACTAGGCGCAACCGCCATGGCCACTGTATGCAATATGTCTGCGGAGATTGGTTCCACGTCCTGCATCTTCCCGTACTCCGACGCTATGGGACGATATCTCGCCGCAACAGACAGGAGCTACATCGCGACAGCTGCACGAAAGAATCTAAACCTCCTCCGAGCCGATGAGGGAAGCGAGAAGCATTACGACGACGTTATTGAGATCGATCTCAGCACCTTGGAGCCGCACATCAACGGCCCTTTCACGCCCGATCTTTCGCACACTTTGACATCTTTCGCCGGAGACGTCGAGCAGTCTTCGTGGCCAAAGAACATCTCACATGCTATGATAGGCAGTTGCACTAACGCATCTTTTGAGGATCTCAACAAAGCTGCTATGCTCTTCCGCGAAGCCAGAAATGCCGGTTTGAAGCCGAAGGTGCCCGTTCTTATCACAGCCGGAAGTGAGAAGATTCGAGCTACCGTGGAATGCGAGGGCATCTTGCGAGAATTTCAGGATGCAGGCGCAACAATCCTAAGCAATTCATGCGGCCCTTGTGTTGGCCAGTGGAATCGGAAAGAAGTCGTGAAGGTTGGTCGTCCCCTCACACAGGACGCTGGAAAGTGTGCTGATATGTTCGTCTAGGGTACACCGAACTCGGTAGTCTCCTCCTACAATCGAAACTTTGTCGGAAGACACGATGGCAACCCTGACACGCACTCGTTCGTCACATCTCCCGAGCTGGTAGCGGCCTTTGCGTTCGCTGGATCGCTTCAATACAACCCGTCAAAAGACACGATACCAACACAAGACGGCGGAGAGTTTGCTTTCAGCCCGCCACATGCCGAAGAACTCCCTTCTCGTTTCGAGGATGGCACAGCGCTGTATCAGGCGCCTCCGGAGAATGGTCGAGACATTGCTGTCCAAGTTTCGCCAACCAGCAGCAGCCTCCAACTTCTCAAGCCTTTCGAGCCTTGGCATGAGGGCAGAGCTGAAAATCTTTCGGTTCTGATCAAAGTTCGAGGTGAGCCGTTTCGCCCTCGGAGTGTCTCCTATAGATGACCGAACTGACAATAATTCCCAGGCAAATGTACAACCGACCACATCTCCCCCGCTGGCCCCTGGTACAAATACCGCGGGCACCTCGAGAACATCTCCAACAACCTCCTCACCGGCGCTGAAAGTACCCTCGGCTCCAAAACCCTTCGCGGCGAGACTCTCAACCTCCTCACAAACTCTATCGCCGCGGTCCCGGAAGTCGCGAAATCCTACCGAGACGCCGGCATCAGATGGTGCATCGTCGGCGACTGGAACTACGGCGAAGGATCCAGCCGCGAGCACGCCGCGCTCGAGCCGCGGTTCCTGGGCGGCGTGGCGGTGATTGCGAGGAGTTTTGCGCGCATTCACGAGACGAATTTGAAGAAGCAGGGGATGCTTGCGCTGACCTTTGCGGACCCGGCGAAGTATGATCAGATTGATGTTGAGGATAAGCTGGATATTTTCGGCGCGGATGAGATTGAGCCGGGAAGGAACTTGGGTTTGAAGGTAAGGAAGCCGGATGGCGGGTGTTGGGAGGCTGAGTTGGTGCATAGTTATCATGAGGGTCAGATTGTTTGGTTGAAGGAGGGGTCTGCGTTGAACGCTGTGAAGGCTGGTAGAGTGAATTGTTAGTTCACATTGAAAGATCAGCGATCTGCAGAGTAAATGAATGTTCGGTTCAATACCACTGCTTACGAGCAGGGAATTCCGCAGCCCGCCAAGCGATGTACTGAATGAGTGAACGCTCACTTCAGTATCACCGATAACCGTCAGAGAACTCCCGCCGCTCGTTGAGATGCAAGTGAACGTTTTGTATGCGTGCAGATGTATCAACACGAGGTAGCTCCACGCTTACACAGCGTCATTCACGCCAAGGAGGATTGTGAGAGATCGATATGACGATGCCACCGGACTGACCCAGACGAAGCCTTGTGCCTCAACTCAGTGCTTAAGAGTGAGGATAGAAGTCTCAATCGGCTCATCCTCGTTGTAGTGAAGCTTCTGTTTGCTTCTGTGCGTGACGTGGATTTAGTTATTATACGCCAGCGTTCACGTGCGCTACTACGTGTCACTGGAAGCTGCTGTCGTCAAATTCTGAGCAAGTCACACCTTCGTGGTCCCTGGTTCCTTCTATCAAACGCGACCATCCAGAGTTTTCGAGCCGCATGCCCAAGACTACATAGCTCCAAGCGAGACTCTGCCGCTTCCTCACCACTACGTTACGAATACAAGTGCACCCTACCTCACAATTGCATACCAACATCTTCTTCACTCCACTCGCCGCCAACCACCATCATGGTCTCTGTGCAAGACTGGAAGACAGCCAAATGCGAGGAGACTGGCGACGCCGATCACATCAGAGCCATCGAGGTGCTCGCTTCGCTACTCGAGGGAAACATGACTCCCGCCGATGCCGCAGTGAAAATCACCAAGACCTACGAGGCGTCCATAAAGGTGATCAACGGATCTCCAAGGAAAGCACTTATTAACGACACTAAACTACACGAGTTCTGGGGAGCATACATGTCCAATGCCATTCGCCGCTTCGGCGGCGCCGAAGAACAGGAGCGCTTGTTTGAGCTGCTCGTCGAGATCTCGAATTTGCCAGACTTGATGGACGATGACGGTATGGTGGTGGAAAGCGACTACTGCACGACCTTCTGGGTTGATCTTCCGGGCTGGGATTTCTGCTTCGTAGATATTGGTTTATGTGAGTAGGGTTCCTGTACCACATATCTTTGCTTGCTAATAGGATATGATAGACCGCCAATCCGCTCGAATGTTCCGCCCCGAAGAGAGAGAATTGTTCTTTGCTCGGAGCCAGCAGTTCTTGAATGCAACGCGGTTCGCAGCCATCTTGCTCAGCAGAAACAAGTTTGCCTCTGCTCTGCCGCTTCAAACGTCATACTACCTTCAGATAGGACTCGATCATGCCTGGGACGGAAGTCTTGATAAAATAGCCTGGGGGAATCATGACCAGTGGGAGACCTTGATTCCGGTGGCTACGACCTGGCTCTTGATCGCTGGCAAGACCATCTACGAGCACTGTCACTGTCAGAAAGAGGACCTCTATGATGGTTGGGAAATGGGAACTTGGAACTTGCAGCGATGGGACTTGTGGAAGCTGCAGCTCAAAACGTTCGCGAAAAGGGCAGATTTTAACGATGAGTGTCGAGGACTTGCTTCACAGACAGTGCAGAAGATGGCGGCGTTCGAAGCAGAGTATCAACCCGGGCCGCCATCCTCGGAGACCTGGTGGCCTACGGAAGCAATAGAGCATGAGCTGAGGTCCTGCGACTTTCCTGTTGAATGAGAAGAATTTGTGGTGGGCGGCTCGGAGACTGATGTGCGATGAAACCTGGGCCCTTTCGGTTTATCTGAGATTCTGAGATGATTCCAGTTTTTGTATGCAGTGCATTGAACACCTGTTCTCTGAAATAGTGCTATACATTGTGCGAGCAAAATTTGTCTTACACTTTCCGCCTCGCATGGATTCCTTGAGCGAATTTAAAGATTAGTAAAGAAGAATATATATTCGCCTTTACCGACGGTAAAAAATAATGACCAGTGGAAAGATCTGAATTGTCTCTGGAAAGCGGCGTGCCTTGACACTCGTTTAGTTAAGAAAAACGAATATGTGTTCAATATGCGGCGGACATATACGCATTGTTTGGTGTTCCATTAGATCAGAAATCACAATACTGAACAATATGCCTTCATGTGTTGCTATCATCTGATGCATGTTAAGGTATGGTATCAAGCGAACAGAAGCGTGCATACGTATATGAGATGGTCTTGCCGTGCAACTTTCAGTACTATGATCACTACGACGATGTTTGACAAGATCTATTGAGTTTTCATACCACAATCGCATAGTGGATGGCATGCTGTTATGGTCGGAACGGCATGTTCGGCCATGTCTGCTACCATTGAGGTGATGTCTGAGCTCTGAAAGCTTTTCATCATTTATTGATCTAGTATCATCAAGCGCAAGCAAAGTTTTGACTGCGTTCACCGCTGGAGTTATGTTCAAACTCAATCCTTTGGCAGCGTTTATTATACTAATGCTATCGAGTGCTAATCACTATCTACTCGGTTTTGCCACTGAGATGCTTATTGGAAGTTTCTGGATATACTGACATAAGTACGCCAATCTCAGTAGCAACATATATTGTACGATTTTCGTGAGCCGGTGAGAACTCTGGCTTTACTACCTGCATTTATTAGCATCTCTGGGACTCAAGTGCTGTTACTCTCACATTTAGAAATTATGATTATGATGTCTATCATTAGGACACATTATTCATCTCTATGGAACTTTTGCAAACATCCAAACTTCTAGTTATCGGCACAACGTAGGTTCCTATTAACCATGAAATAAACCAACTTTTTGGTTAGTTAGCGCCTTCTTATTAGTTAGTTAATACTCCTAACGTAATAGTTAAATATTAGTTAGTTATAAATAAATTTATTAACTACCTAATAAAGTTAACTAAAAAAGTTAATTAAATTAAGCCTTATAGGTAGTATTTATATAGTATCCTTATATAAAATATATCTCCCTTACTCTTATTTATAGTATAGCTATATTCTAAGGTCCCTAAGGTATTATTAAGTATTTTTACCCTACTCTTAGTTTATATTTATAGTATAGGCGCCTCCTAAGGTCTATAAGGTATTTAAGTATCTAAGATATACTCCTTACTAAATTTTATAGTATTCTTTACTTCTCTTATTCTTTTACCTTACTCTTAGTTTATATTTATAGTATAGGCGCCTTTTAAGGTCCCTAAAGTGTTTAAGTATTTAAAGTACGCTTCTTACTAAATTTTATAGTATTCCTTACTTTCCTTACTCTTTATTACTTATAGAGTTATTAGAGCTATATTTCATATAGTTTATAAAGTTATAGATAAGGATTATAATAGAAGTAGAAGCGTAAGTAATAGTAGAAGGCTTAGAGCTACCTTATAGTATCTAAAGTACGCTTTTATAGTAAATTTAGTAAGAGTACTACCTTAGAAGCTATTTATAATCTCGAGGTTAGGGAGGTTCGAGCTCTTTAAAGTTATTACCTATAATATTAGTAAAGGTAGTATAGCTATCTATAAGGCCTTACTTAAACTAGTTTTTAAGATATAGATTAGCTTTAATAATATCTAGTTTAAGCCTATACCTATTATCTATAATAACTCTCTTTATAGCACTAAATATATACTTATACTTACTACTTATCCCTAGTATTATAAAGAGGTTATATACTATAGTAGTAAGTATAGGATAAAGAGCCTTACTATACTTACGCTACTATCTAAGTAGCTCCTATAGGTATATAGTCGTAACTATCTTACTACTAACTTAGTATTAGTATAAGATATCGAGTATATTACTTATAAAGTACTCGAGTTTATTATTTTAGTACTACTAGAGCTACTATATATACTCGCTCGTAGCCTTTTATTATATAGTATAATCTCTAAATATAGTATCCTAATCCTTATTATCGCTCTTTTTATTATCCTTAATAAAGAGCGAACTAAGTACTAGTAGTAATAATAGTACTAGCTCTACCTTTTACGCCTATTTAAGATACTCTTTAAATAGGCTATATATAGCTCGTTTAGTAGTAGTAATTACTTTATAGCTACTTCTTATAGGGCTCTAAATCTTCTTAAAGTAGTCGAACTTTTAGTAAGGATAAAGAGTAATAGTAGTAGTATAGAAGGGTAATTCGTTAATCTTTATATAGTAGTTATAGAGCTTATCGAATCTATAGTTTAGGTAGTAAGTATAGTAATTAGTAAATAGCTCTAGCTATATCTTAACCTCGTTAGTACGCTAGTAGAGCTTTATAAAGAGATAATCTATTATAGGTATTACTTCTTAAAGCGCTCTATATATTCCTATATAGATATTACTTTCGACTTACTTTATAGCCTTTATAAAAAGCTAAAGTAGCTCCTTAAAGTAGTATAGTTCTTCCTAATCTTTAGTATTTTAGAAGTCGTACTTAAGGTTATAGGAGTTAGTTTTTATAGGTTACTACTTATAGTAATATTTCTAGAGAGGCGCTTTAAGCCTAAGAGTATACTCGATTATTATATAGGTACTATTCTATTTTATACTAAAGTTATACTTAAGGTATAGTATAAGATTGCTTATATCTACTTTCTATAAGGCCTCGAATATATAGATCTAGCTCTTACTTCTTATAATATAAGTAATAAGATTATAAAGCTTACTTATTACTCCTTACTTCTACTAGATCTTAAAATAGTTAGTATTACTACTCTCTTCGAGAGCTTTCTAAAGTAATAATAATCTATTACTAAAGAGTAATACTTTTACTATAAGGTTAATAATATAGCTAAGGTAGTAGAGTTAGTAGTACTTTAAGTTAATAGTTAAGAATAATAGCTCTATAGCTATAAGAGCTTTAAGTATAATATTATTACTACTAGTATTATCTATTTAAAAGGCGCTAATCTAGCTATCTATAAGGTCGAAGGTCTTAAGGATAGATATAAGAGTAGTTATAATTAACTTACTATTATAGCTTTTAAGTAGCTAGAGCTCTAGGAGTACTATAGTTATATTACCTTTAAGGTTAATCTAGTAGCTAACTACTCTAAGTAGGCTAAGGTTATTACCTACTAACTAATTATCTAATAAGATAGTAATCCTACTCTTAGAAGTAGTAAGAGAGTTCTTTATCTTAAGGAGTTACTCCTTATAGGTATCTAGAAGCTACTTATATATAGTTAGCTAGCTAGGTAGGAGACCTTATATAAGAACTACCTTTAAGGATAACTATATATAAAGTTAGATTAGTAGCTATCTTAAAGGTAATATCTTTATTTATAATCTAGTTAATAAAGGTAGTCTACTACTATTCCTTAGTAAGAGGATAAAGATAAGGATCTACTAAAGATATTATTATAGGTATAGTAGTACCTAGTAGATAGATCTTATAGTACCTATAAAGGTATTTACTATAGCTATATATACTTACTACTACTATAGCCTTAGGCGATCCTTTATTAAAATACAGTTTATAGAGCTAATACTTCGCTTAATTACTATATTTATCCTTCTTCTTAACCTTTAAACTATATAGATAAATCTATAAGATCTTACTTCTATATAAGCTCTATATATTCCTTATATAAGCTTTAAAGTCGCCTTTAAGCTTCGATAAATCTACTTCGAAGAATATATAGTAGTAGGCCGAGATCTTCTCTAAGTATTTATAGGTATTACTAGCTAACTCTAATAGTCTAATTAATAACTCCTATAATAGTAAAGGTAAAGAGAAGTATCGTATAGGCTATAGTAGTATTATACTCTAAGGAGCCTCCTAGTAGGCTAACTAACTAAATATAAGCTAAGATTACTTATATATTAAAGCTATAGAATAAGAAGGTTATAATCTAGTTATTACTAAATCCTCTTTAGGGAAGCTTTAGGTATTTATTCTCTTAGATATATAAGATCCTAGTACTATTATAGGCGTATTATAGTAGTATTTTAAAAAATAATAGGTTAATAGAGTCTATATACGCGTTCGTATAAGTAGTTTATAGTAGAGGAGATAATTTAGCTATAGTCGAGTTATATAATACTACATAGAATTAAGACTAGGCGTGTAATTCTAAGGTACCCTAACCCTTAACCTCGAATTTTAGGATTTAGGGTTAGATTTATATATCCACTTATACTAAATATACTATTTTTTTTAAAAAAAAATATACTATTAACTTATCCTTAACTACCTATAGTTAGTTAGATTATTATCCGTAGTTAGTTGCTTTAAAACAATATCCTCAACTGGTTAGTTAGGAGCGATTTAACTAACCAACTTAGTCAACTCCGATTTACCTGGTTGGTTTATTGCATGGTTGGTTCCTATAGAGAGGAAGCGGATATCCCTGAAGCATGAGCGCATTTATCAAGAGTGTTAGTTGCATTGCATATCCATCGTTCCAACGAGAGGCTAGGGACTTAGCAATGCTCAATGTATCCCCTCGATGCCAAGATTCGAGACAATCGATCGCGAAACAAAGTGATCACCATTGAGAATGACACGGCAATTTGAATTCGCAAGCCCAGTTTTGATTCACGACTCCTGTACAATAGCTAGAGTCTTCACTTCGCTTCGTCAACGATCTGGTTCGATAAAACCGCGCTACGCGCTGGAGCTGGAAGGTTCTCCGTGGCCGGGGCGTTACTATAAGGCGAGCCACAGTCCCCGTTCCTATCGATTTTCCTTGTCCTCATAATCACAGACTGCTTACATCTCTCTTCAGTTCCCACCACAGATCAAGCAAGACAGCCACAATCTCACTTAACTTCCCATATCATCAACACAACATGATCCCACTACTTGTCCTCATGATCCTCTTGATCAAAATCCTGACTGCGGCATCTCCTACACCGGTGACTCCCACCGTTCGTATCAAAGCCGACAATTTTATCGACGTCCAATGCCGCGGTATGCATTATACAATCATTCTCCAGCATCGAACTCCACTCACAAGTCTCTAGGCACCGGAGAAATTGTCCGCAAGTACACTGCGGCTGAACAGATATCTGCTGCCCGCAGTGCTAGAATCCTTGCCCGACTCCCCGTCGACCGCCGACGTTCGTAATCCTCGCCCTAGATAGTCTAAGCGAAGAACGAACTAACAACATCTCAGCCAAGACTGGTGGCCGAAAACCGAAAGAGCAGCCTCACGAATATGAGCCCAATATCCCCGGACTAAGTCCGGCAGTCGACGAGATGCTGGACCTGATGCCTGAGTGCCACTCTCAAAAACAAGACAGGACTTGGCTCCTTTATCCAATCTTAGAGGGAGGCACAGAATTCGAAAACGGCGCAATGGCAGGGCCAGATCGCATCCTCCTCATCGCTACTGGCAGGAACCCAAGACACTTCAGCAACTTCATCTACTGTGGAACGGTCTTCCATGAGGTTAGTCACGGAGGCTTCGAACCTTGCTATGAGGTTTGATCCGGCAGCGCTGAGATTCCCGATCTGATTGAATCGATTACGGTCCATCGGACCGACATGCACCAACTCCATTTTTATTCTGCTGCATCTACGGGCGAGTAATAGTTCTGTTCTTGTTCCTTCGAGTGAGTGGCTGACTTTTGTCTCGGGAGATCCAGGAACGAAATCTCTTTTCTTGGTCCTGATACCTTGTTCTTTGTACAAGCGATTGAAATTATTGCTTTGACTGCGTTTCATTCACGATGATGTCTTTTTGCAGCACTATATAAGAAAACAAAAAAAAAATGGGGACATTGCTGGCCATTGCCCCCAAACCCTAACTGACATCTACCGTGGTCTTGACGACGATTGCCCTCTCAGAGTTATCACTGGCAGCATCACTGAATTTATCGCAGTCCTTCCTCCCAGTGCCGCTTTCGACGTATGTCTTTGACTTGCCCGCGTTGCTAGGCGCCCAAGCAGCACGAGCAGTGTGGGAAGCACGACTGCCTTTTTGGCTGAACATGCCGGGTCTGGAGCGGGAAGCTGAGCCTTTCGAGTCTTTGGTTCCTCCTGAGCCGGAGAGAGTTGTTACGTCTGAGAGAACTGTTAGTATGCAAGCTGATGATATGCTGGGTCAACAGGCGTCTAGAAGGCAACTTACGTTCTCTATAGGCATTGTTATCGATCTCCTCGAGTCTCATGTCCATGAAACTTGTATTCCACGCCGTCAAGAACAGCCGCAAACATGGCAGTGTTGTTGTGATGAGGTTGCAGTACATCTCCAGCTGTGTCATGACCTCTGGAAGACTGTACGAGAACGAGACGTCGTCGTACTGAACGTGCTTGAGCGTCACTAATCGTGCAATCGTGACTGGTATAACAAACAAACGTAGTGCAAAGGCCGTGATGACTAGCGACTTAGATTTTGACGCCATGTTGAGGTCCCAAACAAGATATATCGCCAGGCCGGTAATGATGATATCCGTGAAGATGCTCATGACTCCCATTGCAATCCAGCGCCCCAGAACGGATGTAACATCTCCTTCATGGTATAACCAGGGGCTTGAGGTATCCGGACGTACGGCGACACTGATGAGTGATATGATGCCGAATATCGATGCCAGCGCGCTGGCTGCCCATCCTAGACGCGTCTTGTTCGATTCTTGGGCGAGGCGGGTGAAGAGGAAGGAGACGGAGAGCTTTCCGATCCACGTGGAGAAGACGAAGATGAGGTCTGTTGCGTAGATGGCCTAGAGAAGAGATCAGCGACTGGCGCGGGTATTAGGCTAACTGGCCGATGCGATGAAAACAGTTCGTCTTGTAACGGACTTGATTACGACTGACCTTTGCAGCATCGACCACCTGCGTGTCGCTCAATTGTGATTCCGTTCGTCCAAAGCCATTGCTGACGGCGTTGATCGTTATAGCCGACTGTATGATTGCGAAAATGGCAGAGACTGCATAAGCGCCATCATCCTTGCCAGCCAAAGCGTTCAACGGCCAGCGAATGTAGATCCGCACCAGCGACAGCAGGAGCCCACCGGTGAAACATAGCCACGCGACCAGTACGACGATTTGGCCGTGGTCGGTCGCTGTGACGGCTGTGCTCAGCTCGAGAGTCGGTTTGGGTGGAGGCACATCGGTAGCACTTGACATGGTGGTGAGTCCTGTGGTTTTCCAACTCAAGAGGCAACGATCGAAGAGGAGGACCAAGGCGGTGATATGGCACCGGGCCAGAGACCTCAGAGGCTACTTTTGTGCAGATTCGTTCATGACACAACTAGAGCGCGGGACACTCACTACCATTGACACGCCGAAACTATCAGATGGACGAGCTCGGCAGCACATGCCCAGGAACATAAGATGCTGCAATGAGGCTTTCGGCCGGGTCCTGCACGGAAGGAGCATATCCAGGCGCAAACACGGTACGTTCTCCACATGGTCTTCTGCCCCTTATGAAATGTGCCATCTGATCGGTTCTTGCAGAATGAGCAGACTCCACTCGCGGTGATGAAGTCGTATTGGTTTCAACCGCACACCCTGCTGTCTACGATTCTGCTACCTCATAGGCTGGACGCCTTAGCGTCGAGTATAGGGTTTACACCCTCGGTGATTTAGCGTATGATCGCTCTCCGCTCGCATTCGTCTCCAAACTCCCGTAGTCGTTAGGGTCTTGACCCTAGCGTAGGATCGTTCGTAGCCGGCGTCTCTAGCGCATCCTTCGTGCGCCTTATGGTTCCTACCGAGGCGGACGGGAGTCTCAACGTGCATCGCGTGCATCGCTTGCGTCTTCCGCATCCTACCACAACGGTGTGGGATGCAGGGTGTCCTCATTCTAGCGTCATGCTTGGGCCTGAGAAGGCTCTTCGCCCCTACGGCCATACGCTACCGCGGCCTGCTACCGTAGCATGACTTGCCAACAGCGCTAATTTGTCTCCTGCGTGTGAGGAACTTCAGGAAAGAGTAACACCACCGCGTCGAGCCCTTCCTGCAAGTGAAAACACTCAGTGGATCCCTCGGGGAACGGCATCCTCTTCCAATAGTGCTCAGCACGGGTTGAGTGCGGGTCGACAAGATGCATTTCACTAGAAACGTTAGAGCGACACATATCTGCACATGCGATAGCTCGATTTTCTCCTCTGGCGTGCATTCTTCCTTTACGCGAGCGTAGCGCAACTGTGCGATCTGATCGTCACACTTTCGATTTCTGATCTTCACGCCTTATCACACGTGGGCTCCCCCATCTGGCCTGCATTGATCCTTCGATCATATTTCCACCGCTTCTTCACACCAGCCATGGCCACCTTCGAGATGCAGCCCAGCAAGGGTTTCGCCACCTCTGCAGCATCTGCTCCCAATAGCCCGGTTGCCGATGCAGATGATCGCGCGCGAGTGGACGCCAGCGGTATGGCGACTGGCACCGAAGCCGATGCCTGGGATATGGCACGCATGGGGTAAGTGATTATCTGGAGGGATGCTCAAGACATTTTGCTGATCTGTGTAGACGCTCGCAAGAGCTTCGCCGTAATTTTAAGTCGCTTTCTGTTCTTGGTTTGGCGACTACCACTATGTCAACGTGGGTGGCATTGCTACTAGCAAACGCTTTCTCTCTGACCAATGGTGGGCTCGCCGGTACCGTGTGGGTCTATCTCGCTACTTGGATCTGCACCTTTGCGCTCGCTGCGTCTCTAGCTGAGATGGCGAGTATGGCACCGACTAGCGGTGGTCAATACCGTGAGTTCATCTCGCCCGTACCCAAAGCATTTGTTCAAACACTGACATCACCAACATAGATTGGGTCTCTGAGTTTGCGCCACGGTCGCAGAGCAAGTTTCTTTCTTACATTGTTGGCTGGTTGGCCGCGCTTGGATGGCAAGCACTTGTTGCTACCACTGGTGAGCTTGAAGTCTTCATGAAAACGTAAGGCTTGCGCTAACATTCTCCCAGTATGTTCCGTTCGTGGATAGAATAAAGCATACGACATGACAACTGACATCACATACAATAGGCATACTCCTCTGCTGTCATCATCCTGTCCATGGCCTCAATCTATCACCCAGAATATGCAGTGCAGAACTGGTACGAACACTCTTCCACCTCTATCTCCGACAGCGATGCCAGACTGACATCTTTACAGGCACCAGTCCCTCCTGATGATCGGCATTGGTATCATTGGCACTCTCATGAACACCTACGGCGCCAAACACCTCCCAATCCTCGAGGGCATTGTGTTGATCGTGCATATCTTCGGCTTCTTCTGCATCATCATTCCCCTTTGGGTTCTTGCCCCCAAAGCGCCTGCGAGCGAGGTCTTCGGCACTTTCTCAGACTTTGGCGGCTGGTCATCTATTGGAGCTGCGTGCTTTGTCGGTTCGATCACTGCGACCGGCTCGTTTGCAGGATCTGATGCAGCGGTACATTTGTCAGAGGAAACCAATGATGCGAGCAAAAGTGTACCGCGCATGATCATCTTCACTATCGTGCTGAACGGTGCCATGGGACTGGTTTTCATCATCACTTACGTAAGTCGGAATCATTTCCCCAGGGGTTGGAGGGTGGACAAGACGACAAATGCTAATTTATTATTGCCCAGTGCTTCTGCATCACCAACCTCGAAGCTATCGTCGGCTCAGAGAGTCCCTTCCCGTTCATGGATGTAAGTGCTGAATCCGTCCTACTGTCTACCGCTACACAACAAGGCTTGAGTTTCCAAACTTTTGTACTGACACGCTACCAATAGGTGTTCCTTGCAGGCACAAACAGCAAAGCCGCAACCGTCGCAATGTCAACAATTCCCCTCATCCTCAGTGTCTGCACTTCTCTAAACGCACTTGCCGCTGCGTCTCGCCAGGCATGGTCCTTGGCTAGAGATCAAGCCCTGCCATTCTCCTCGTGGTTCCGCAAGGTTTGTCTCAGCAACAACAGGAGCAATATCGTACGATACTGACCTTGTCCCAGGTCACGACCATTGGAACTCCAATCCCACTCAATTCGATCATGTTCTCCCTTTCAATCCTTGTTATTATTGCTTTGATCAACATCGGCGTAAGTTTATCATCAACACCGCCTTATCTCTCAATTAATGTAACTAACACATCTCTAGTCTTCCGCGGCTCTCAACACCATCATCGCACTTCTCACGTCTGCAACGTCGTTCTCTTACGCTCTGTCCATCAGCTGGTATGTTCTGCTCACTTCTACCCGCGGGCTCACCCACATTGCACATTGCACGCAATGTCTCAAATAAAAGTCTCCTTGTTGACTGTTCTTGCAGTATCCTCCAAAAGCGCCTCCGAGGCGAAACCCTCCCTCCCTGCCGCTTCGCGCTTGGCAAATTTGGCATTGCGATCAACCTCTTTGCTGTGCTATACGTTACTGTCGCCTGCATCGCAAGTTTCTTCCCCGTGGTCAACTCATCCGCCGTCGCGGATATGAACTGGAGCATTGTGATGTTCGGCGGCGTCCTGGTGATCGCTTGTGTGGACTACTTCTTCAGAGGACGAAAGCAATACATCGAGCCGGCGAAGCACCTGAACAAGATCTGAGTTGGAGGTGCGATCTACCAATAATTATTAGACCATAGAGATGTACAGTATACCGAAGTGTAAGAATCATTGCCTGCTTGGTAGCAGCGAGAAACATGTGATGAGCTCTGAGATACAAGCACTCCGTAATTACATAGCGTTCTCCTTGTACATCGCGTCGATCAACTCGTGCTTCTTCACGCCGTACTCGAAGTCCGGGTACCAGCTGTCCGCCTGTCCAGCTTTGGCTTTGGCAAAGGCTTCGTACAGCCTCGCCACATTGCGCGCCGGCGCGGGCAGATGAGCAAAGTCATCTTCGACAGTTGGCAATTGGGTCAGCGTGTCTGTTCTGGCGTCGTAGACCTCAACTTCAAGGAGATGTTGTCCGTAGTTGAGCGACCATGTATTGCACATCCTGTCATACGAGGTTATGCGGATCTGGCCTTGAGAACCAAAGATTCCCCACTCTATGGCGGGAATCATGGGCTTTTGGCCAGCATCTCGTGGCTTGGAATCGCGATCGAAGGCTGCAGTACCATGCAACTTGTAGGTGAGGATGGCGCCGGATGAAAGGACTGCGTTGAGGATGACTTGGTCCGGAACGTCGTTGAGTCGTGCCTCGTCGATTACTACGCGGGTAAGTGGATCATAGATGGTCACTGTCGGATAATTTTTGACAAGCAAAGATTGATGCTGTTTGATGTCGCCGAGAACTAGATCATGTGTCTTGTCAGCGTGATCCGAAATTTTATCACAAGGATGAGTACAAACCCTGCTGAACAAACTCCATCGAGTGCGCAAATACAATCGTGAACGGGTTACCGCCCACTTTCTTGTCGGCAAAATAATCGACCGGACTCGGCAGAGAGGCACCACCGAACGCGTGAGCAACGACAGTGCTGCTCTCGACCTTCCCAATGGCACCTGAGGCGACCATGTCGCGAAGCCTACTGGCCAGCGGGTTGTATCTTCCCTGCAACCCAACAATGTGTCTGACGGTTCCGTGCTGCTGCTTCACCGCATCGACCAGCGCCTTTGCCTTTGGAAGGTCAGCCTCCATCGGCCATTCGGTGAAGACGTCTTTGCCAGCTTTGATGGATGGAAGAAGTGATCCAGCATGACGGTCGACGCGAATGCAGCTCACGACCAGATCGATGTCCGGGTCATTAGCAACCTCTGCTCGTGTTAGCACATATCGAAGCTCCTGCGAGGTAACTTACCTTCTGGTGTGCCATAAGCCTTTGTATCGCTATCTATGCCGTAAGCCTTGATAGCTTCGGCAGCACGAGCTGCTGAACTGTTTTGTAAAGCTGCAAGCTGGTATTTTTCGGAGCTTAGCAGGTACGGAAGATGACCACTGGCGGCCCAATTTGTGCCTGAAGGAGTTCCGTGTGGGGGTGCATTGAGTCCGATCAGTGCTACTCGGATCTTTGCAGGCCTTTCCATGTTGTGCTGTTGATCGTTTGTGTGAGATACTTTGTCCTTGTGCTCTCCATCGTGGAGGTCTTCTTGACAAGGACGATACTTTTATATGGAACGGTTTATAGCGAAGACTCATTATCGCGATATCCCAACAGCCTTGTTGAGCGATGGTGACCATTGCGTGTATTAGCTTCATGAGGCCTGATTATTAATGCGCGATTGTAAGCAGCACCCCATCGGCTAAGCAATTAAGCGAAGGTTCAACCCTGCAAATTTTTGACTTCTGTGTCCGAAAGACTATTGTATGGCTGTCTGTTGCCATTTACACTTATAATGCTCAACTAGAGGGTGCTTTACCGGGCGTAGTGCTGACTTCACTATCCATCTGCCGTTTCATCGCGCTAAATGTCTTCTGAACACTTGTCACTCTCAGCAGCGGTCATCGAAGAATCATTTCAGAAACATGCGTCCATCTTGCAGTACAGAGCTCATGGCACGACGGGGCCTGGAAGCACTATATGCCAAAGCTGGAGATCTGCGAATTCGCTCGCCTGAGCCATGTCCTACATATGAATGATCCCGAGATAATCAGTACAGCAAATGAAACCATCCTGTAAGAAAGCAAGCTACTAATCCAGTTCGCAATGTTGTCCCACTCGAGGCACTAGAACCTCCATAATGATCATAGGGAGCCAAATTGAGGGGGCAAATCTTCGCCGAAGAAGCCTAAATCCTGCATGAAATTCGAGAGGAAAGGTTCATTTCCAGCATCTTGTGCGAGGATATCTTCGAGCATTGTCTGCACGGTTCCGGTATCGTCTGGGTCCTGGCCAAGGGTGCCATCAAAGTGTGGATAAGGTCGCTCCAAGGCGGTAGCCATGACAAAGGAAGTCGGTGAATGGCAGGACCTTGTAAGGGACTGCACCTGGAGCGATACTGCGGTGTGTGCGGACGTGCTATTACGCAATGCAGATGCTGATCGCTTGTCACTCTCATCCCTAGGTCCATGCATTGACAGAGCTGACATCTTCTGGCAGATGTGTAGCAAGGACTTAGAAGCGTGTATACCAAACATTCTGGTGTATTCGGCGATGGAGCTCCAGCTCTCATGGGATTCGCTGGGCAGGGATTCGGATATGTATGCTTTGACGGCCCAATACATCATGTCCAGATTTGTGAGGGGCGGTGTGGGTGGACCAGAGCGTTGTTTGGGAGAGCAATGCTTTGGAAGCTGATCAAACCACTCGCTCAATCTGTCAGCCGTCGATGCTCGTCGGTCTCCAGGCGGGTCTCCAGGCGCAAGCGCTGCGTTTAGAACCACCATGAGCCTGGCCAATTGCCCAAAAATGCTCATGGCCCGTACAGGACACTGTGGCTGCCCTGCACCACTGGTTTCCCAATGCCCAGAGTCCCACTCTTTAGGGCCATCTGCCTCATATAAAGCCAAAGCAGGCATGATATGTTGGGGTGACAAGAACGCGGATAGACCCAGATAAGAAGACAAGACTGTATCTAAAACGAAGATACTAATATAGACGCGGTTCAGTGTCGGATCGTGATGCGAAGTGGTGTCGTATATATAGTGTGCCAGACGCGCGGCTTGGCCAATGAGGAGATATGCGCCTTTCCACTGGTGAAGCTCCATCGTTGATAACCCCAACAGGGCGATTGCGGCTACGTGATGTGCAGACGTCTTGTCTTTATCGTTGCCGAGCTCTTTCATAGTAGCAGAATGATACACCGAGACCAGGCTCTGATCTGGTACGGTCTTCAACGAGGAAGACACTGCCAGAGATGACCAGAGCAGCGCCTTCTCAGGAGGTGTACATGGTGAACCATCCTGCCATCTTGACAATAATCGTACAATGTCGTGTTTTGGTACCACAGGGAGCCAACAGTAGCTGTAGTTGAGGTACGAGCCAATCTGGGCCCATGCATCGTGTGGCAACTCAGCCTGGGCGCTTGCTGGCGACCCACTTCCTGTAGTTATACTACCAGTACAGAGTTCTGACGGAGAAATCTGGATGTTGCAAGGCAATATTGACCGTGGCTTCATGGATTGACCCGTCGGCAAAGGTATGCCCTCACGAATCACTCGGCTCCTTCTCTCGTTTGCGCTGCCATCACCAGCGGCGGCATCAATCCTCAGGACGAGCGCATCGATCGCCTCACGCAGCTTGCTACTTGCCCAAAGATCTTGTGTCAAGAGCTTGTCATCATCTCTGATCGAGCCGTTGGCATGCTGAAGTAGCGCCACGCCGGCATCGCTGGCGACTACGCTCGCAGAACGGAGCAATTGTAGTGTCGCGTCCTCAGCTCCCGGAGTCGAGTCGAATACTAGTACCCATAGTAGTTCTAGCAGGCGGACATAGCCTGTGGGTAGACCACGCTTCTTAGTGTGAGTGCCATAGGTGCAAGTAACATGAGCAGCAGCACAGGTCACGCACGTCGGCTGGCTGCCATCGCATTTTGCTCTTCGTGAGCGGCAGCGGTCACATGCGTGAGATATACGCTGTTTAGGAGCTGAGCGGCGGTTGTGGAGGTCGCCTTCATCCAAGGTGCTACTGCCAATGTCAACTCGAAGGCGTTTCATGGGAGGCTGTGGCTTGGCTTCGCGTCCATATGGGACTTGACCAGCTCCCGACGAACATTAGGTCACGATGGAAGGGCGGGCGAGCAATATTCCGATATGCTTCATCATGGCTTCGATGATGTCTTCATCAGAATCAACGATTGATCATCAATATCCATCGTCAGTCCTTCAGCTCTTGGCACGGAAAAGCGCTTTTCCGATGGCGACCAAACTTGCTCCATTCATCCTCTGTCGCTCTGACCCGGACAATGTTACCACCCTGATTTTTTCCCCAACCTTCTCCTCCAACACGTTCTCTATTTGCAAGATATACGCTGCCTCTTATGCTATTGCGATATGTGATTACAAGCATTAATGTCTGACTCGCCAGACGGTTCCACCGGACATTTCTCGCGTGGCTTCGACAAAGATGCTTCCATCGTTTTAATTGGAGCACTTGGTACCGGGAAGTCGACTCTGGCCATCATCGCTCAAAAGTGCTTCGGATTGCTACCAGTTGACATCGCTTGCGTTGCTCAGCAGGAGAATAGCATTCGTCTCTCTGGGATCGAAGATGCCCTACAGCAGCACACCAAGGGCTGTGTTATCGTTTGGCCTGCACGCTTACTTGATGAACCTGGCCTGTTGCTGTTAAAACAATACTCGAAAACTCATCCGATTATCCATATCACCCGTGGCGTTGAGGGCGTGCAGAAATATCTCAAAACTGTCGATGCATCAACTGTCCAAAGCTTCCTCAATGTGGTCAACAGAGTCTGCAGGACATGCTCCAATCTTGAGTTCTACAATATCGATGAGCAGCTCCCTGGAACAATCCCCACGTCTGGGTTTCCAGTGGCCAGCATACGTGAAACCGATGCCACTGTCTCCCCTAGACCTCTAATGCTGAAGAATCTGGAGCTCGCGTTTGTGCACTTCGTCAACTTCACCATTCGAAACAGAAGACGTGTCGGCTCTCAGCGCCAAGATGGTCTTCTTCTTCCATCATCTCGGTCTTCATACACCTATTTGCTGTCTGTGTCACTGCAGGAGCTGCAAGACCCTGATGTACGTCGGAAGTTGAATTGTGGCGCTGATGTATGTCAAATGGAGATTGTTCTTGATCGAGATGCCGGACAGGCTTGTGATGCCAGCTTAATGGATAACATCAGTCGAGCAATGGGTATACTGATGCGATATTTCCACGGTCCAGTGCTATATCACATCGTGTACCCTCAACGACAGCAACACTTCTTTCCCTACTGGGCGCTTCTGAGACATGGCATTCGAACGGGTGCTTGCTATACGACACTTGATATGAGCTTGTCAAAAGACCAGCTGTCAAGGTTGATATACAATATGGCAGGTCAAACGCTCATTGTTGGCACGTTTCACGACAACATGGTCGGTGCAAATGGGTGGCAAGCGCAACATCGTTGGGAGATGTACGAAACAGCGCAGTCTCTCGGAATGGTTGGATTGCGCTTGACACAGCCCGTTAGCGTCTTCGAAGACAATTTGGCTGTCCTTGGCTTCAGGGCGAAGGTGGCTGCTTTGTCTGGAAGACGGCCGTTTCTTATCGCTTACAACACAGGTCCCGGAGGCCGACCGTCTTTGTATCAGAATCAGGTGCTCACGCCCGTCAGCACCGATCGCTTCCGCTCTGAGTCTCACGGCAAGAATCCTATCACCATGGATACGGCTCAGAAGGCCTTATTCGCCCTATCCTTGTGGGATGCGATGAGTTTCTATATCATCGGTGTGGACGTGTCACAAAGCCTCTCGCCTGCCATCCATCGCAAAGCATACCAGCACTTTGCTATGCCGCACAGCTTTGAGCCTTTGTCTATTGCGTCACTGGATGAGTCTAGAATCCTCTTAGAGGATACCCAGTTGGGCGGTATCAGTATTGCGCAAGGGTACAAGATCACCATAATTCCACATGTTCGAGCCATGAGCAAAGACGCAAAAAACATCGGTGCCGTCAATACCCTCATCCCAATGCGTGCTAATTGCGCATTCGACGGCGTCGGCCCACCTCCCATTGCCTTCTGGTTGAACCGGTGGCGTGGAGGAGACATGGTAGGCTTGTACGGCGAGAACACTGACTGGATCGGTATGGCGCGCTGCATACATGGTGGCATCTCGCCTGCGAACGCGATAAGCCCAGACACGTCGGCACTAGTCGTTGGTGCTGGAGGCATGGCCCGAGCAGCGATCTACGCACTTATCCAACTCGATGTGAAACACATTGTCATCTACAATCGGACGCCGGCGAACGCGCAGGAAATCGCAAAGCATTTCAGCAGCATCACAACGGTGGAGGCAGGTCCAACCCTATGTCCTATCGTTACCACAGGTTTCTGTGGCTATTCGAGCGGTCGTCCGCGTAGCGTCACTCCTGCCGATTTGGACATCCGCATTATCGAATCGCGCGGAGCGAGTTGGTTCGACGACCTCATGCAGCCTACCATTGTCGTCTCCTGTGTGCCCGCTGTGCGTGTTGGCGACCAGCCTGGCGCAGACTTTACTCTCCCTTTGGCTTGGATGCGGAGCAGCACAGGCGGTGTTGTTTTGGACCTCGAATATCGGCCTGTGATGACGCCTTTACTGCGCCAAATCCATCAGCAGACGCATCGTGGATGGGTGCCGTTGAATGGGTTGGAAAACCTGACTGCCCAGGCGAGTGTGCAATTTGAGCTGTTTGCTGGCAGGCGGCCTCCGCAGGGTTTGATGAAATGGCAGGCTGAAAGTACGTAGCTCACCGCGGGTTGCTGCCGATATGGCGAGTTCATGGCGGGTATGATGTTTACTCACTGATTTTGCTTGATCTCGCGGGCGAGGTGCCTCGGTTACAAAATGACTCCAGGGCGTCGTTGCGCAACGGAGATCGCATAACTGACGTGACCGATCAGCTCGTACCTACTTTCTTGTCGACAGTGGACAGGTCGTATAGCCAACCCTAATGGTCAAAGTGTATACGAAGTACCGAGGTTTCATCTAAGTGCCTGTCGATCTGTTCTAATTTGGCACAGAAGATTAGAGGATAAGCATTTAGAGTGTTGAACGAGTGTGCGAAATCGGCACCTGATTGGCTGGATCGTACGAATTTCCGCTGTAGCTGCTCGCACCCAGAAGATCTACACCACGTGCTTTTTCGTGAATGACGAAACTTGTGGTTGTGCAAACGAGCCCCTTGCAAGGCTGAATATCAGTCGAGATCCTATATAAGATGGCAGTTGCTTCTCGACCAAATTTTCGATACCAAGCTTCAACCAACTTCTTTCATCCAATCCGACCACGATGGCACACAAATTCATTCTCTCATCTCTTCTACTTGCTGGCGTCTCGGTCTGCCACAAGGGCTCGTCAAGGCACAACAGCGAAGTGGACGTCGCGATCATCGGCGCGGGACTAGCTGGCCTGTCTGCAGGCCAAGCTCTCGTCGATGCAAACAAGACGATCGTGATCCTCGAAGCCAGAGACCGGGTCGGGGGCCGCGTGGAGAACTTCCATCTGCGCAACGGCGGTGTCACTGAACTTGGAGCTGCTTTTGTTGGCCCTACACAAGATCACGTCTTGGCGCTTGCCCATGAACTTGGACTGGAGGTCTTCAAAGAGTACGATTATGGCTCGAATCTTCTTTCGCTCCAGGATCAAGTCGTACCCTACTCTGCTGACGGCGGAGCTTTGCCAACTGTCGACGCTGACACTACCGCCGCAATCGCATCGGCCTTGGGTGAACTGGACACCATGGCTGGATCAATCGACACTAGTTCGCCCTGGTCTCATGCTAATGCTACGTTGTGGGATGGCATGACGTTCGAGTCCTGGCTGCAAGATAACGTCCTGGAAGAGACAGTGCGCAGCTTGTTTGACATCTCAAGTGGAGCTGTTTTCTCTGCTACTCCTGCAGAACTCTCACTACTCTACGTTCTGTCATACATCGCAGCTGCGGGCAACGAGACCACTCCGGGAACGCTCCAACGTTTGATCAGTGTCACGGATGGTGCCCAGGAAAGCCGCATTGTCGGTGGGACTGGACTACTGGCTACTGGACTTGCCGAGAAGATCGGCTGGGATTCGATCGCACTAGGATCTCCCGTGGCATCCGTTGTCCAGGGTGCTGATGAACGATACACCGTGACCACAGCAAACCGAACCATCATCGCCAAAGATGTCATCGTTGCAATGTCGCCGCCACTCGCTGCCCGCATCACGTACGACCCCCCGCTACCCGCTGCCCGCGACCAGCTCACGCAGCGAATGTTCATGGGAGCTCTCGGCAAAGCGACTGCAATTTATCAGCGTCCATTCTGGAGGGACACGAACTTGACCGGTCAAGTCATCAGCGACAGTGGCGTGGTGCGTACGACTCTTGACGTGTCCCCTGCCAACGCCTCCTACGGCGCGATCTTAGGTTTCATTGAAGGCGATGAGATGCGTCTCCACGACGCTGTCAGCGAAGAGGAATTGATCAGCGAAGTCACCAAAGACTATGTTCGATGCTTTGGTCCACAAGCCGCTAACGCTACCGAGTGGGTTATCCAGAGATGGGATAACGAGCAATGGTCGCGAGGAGGTCCTGTTGCTGTAGCTGGACCCGGAACCCTTAGCAAGTACGGCAAAGCCATCGCTCAGAGCGTCGGGGGAATCCACTGGGCGGGTACTGAGACCAGCCCGTATTGGACAGGCTACATGGACGGCGCGATTCGATCTGGCAAGCGAGCGGCGGAGGCGATCTTGAGATAGGTGGTGACATTAATCCTTCGGGAAGTCTGTCATCATGCTCAAGCAATATAGACGGAGTTTTGGTCAATTGCCGCTTCGTAGGGTGGCGTGTCTTAGTTGTCGATCAGTGGTCGGTCCCTTCCATTGCCGGAAATCATCCCACTCGGTATAGAACTCAGGCGGCAGCTTCAGACTGCCTTTTCCATAGAAGTATTTTCTCATTGCCCCTCTGAATTGAACGCAATCTAGTCGTCGAATTAAGCCAAAGTCTTCTGGAGTCCCGTCCCAATATATACGTTGCTCAAAATAGAAATGACAAGTGTCTTCCTTGAACGGTTTGAGCACCCACGACTGTCCATCGAAGTGCCTGTGGTAGCCGTCAACGAGCCAGTAAAGACGCAGCTGGTCTAAGTTCAAATGACTTGCGATTGTGTATAGAACGGTTTTCCAGTCATCACTGATGCTACGACGGAGTTCCAGACGTTTGAGCGTCGCGCTGTGCAATTTGAGAAATCCCGCGAGAGCCTGTCCAGGGACTACAGCCGAGAGGAACAATTCTTTGAGATGATGGTATGTGACGGCTGGATTCGAAAGAGCAGGCGTGAGAGCAAGTTCCTTTCCAATGGACGGAGGGCTCGATAAAGCCACTTCGTCGTTGTAGAAATTGCCACATTCGAGATGCAATACCCGCAAATCTTTTGCAACTTTCAGTATTTGCAGCAGGTCTTCTGTTTGATTATCGCGATCTGATACATAGGCTAAGGCTTCTCTCAAACGAAATGTCAGATTCGTTGTCGCAGTGCATGCTTGCAATATATCCTGTCGGTTTGATATGTAGTCGACACGCAGGTGGTCAGGGTGTTCGGACGCGGCTGATAGCTTAGAAAGGATTTGCTGTGACTTCAGATCCAAAGTGAGAGTCTTGATTTGCTTGACTTCCGAATGTTGGTTGCGGTGTCTGATAGCTTGGACGTACGCAAGTGCACAGGCGTCCTCGAGCTCAACGTGTTTTATGTTCGACAATTTCGAAGTCAACCGCACAAGCCATAGTTTAGAGGGAACAATGATCTCGCGAGCGAGGATCTCCAAGAACGATTCCTGAGAGAAACCTTGGAAGAGGTAGCGGCGAAGCTCGTAGGGTGATGGGCAACATGCTACAGTACTCCGGCAAAGGTTGGGTAGTCGCAACAGCGCATGCTCAAGCATAAGCCTTAAATTATGTCTTTCCTTATGCCAGCGCTGCTGGCCCAACATATGCTTCTCGTAAGCGGCCCATCCAGCGTCAAGTTCTTCACCACTGAGAGATAGTCGTAGTGCCATACATGCTCTCTTGGTGCAACAAAAACTGGCGGTAGGCTCCCTTGTGCACGTCTTGCACAGGCCCCGTAGCTTAGTACATAGCTGGCAGATGATGGTGAGTATCTCGGGTGGAAGTGTTATGCCCATACCGAATTTTGCTACAAACTCGTGGCAAACGAAAGAAGCCGGATCACTTTAATGGACTTAAGCGACGACTCGATGCCACATGCAGAGAGCATGTAGTGATGGTCGCTGCCAAAGGAAACAAGGCGGCTACCAGCGAACGAAACACGGAGTTGTTAATCAGTACGCAGACTTGACAGCGGTGACCATAATAATGAATACGGCTGGCGCAAGCGTTCTTGTTCCGTGTGAATAGCTCTCGGTTCTCTAGATGATTGAAACATCATGCATGCTGTCACGGATGACTACAATGGTGTCCACCCACTAGCGGTAATCGTGGATACTTCGGCAGGTAAGCAGCGATTTGTGCTGACCAAACGCAATGGAAAGTAATTTACGGCGGTGAGATTGACAGGACGTGTGAAACGATCGGAGATAGCTGGTAAGCACATTTAAGATCAATGCGAATGAATCTTCTCCTTCCAGGGTATCTCTTGATCCTTTCCGCTCAACCTCCTGCGCTGCAGACGCCCGACTCTCCACCGCAAGATGTACATAACCACAAGGATAACCAGCACGGGCACCACCAAACCCACGGCAAGGAATATCTTCTTGCCATAGGCACCAATGAAAACAATCAGCTTTGCATCCCAGGAATGCCAGCTACTCGCGCCGCCGTGCTTAAACAACGGTGTCGTGGTTTCGCCGCGCAGCATGTGGCTCTCCAAAGCCCGATGCTCGTCGGCCAACACGAACACCTTGTCCTGCCATTGGAGGGCCTTGTTGTCTCTCACATAGGCTATCCACGCATTGGTGATGAACATGCAACCCGTGGTAAGCATGTTTTCCACGTAAGGCATCGGCCATGAGATGTCGCGAGAGGGGATGCGTGCTATGGTCTGTCCAAGAAACGGATGCTGTGGTCTGGCAAGGATGAATGCGTTGTTGATGCCCGCTGGATGGGCACCGGGAGTGACAAAGGGTAGGTGCAGGAGAGTTTCCAAGGGCACACGGCAGGTGATGTCGATGTCAAGGTACACACCGCCGTAATGGTGTAGTAAGAGGTAGCGAAGAATATTTGTTCGCTGGATAGTTTGCGCATAGCGCATGTAGTGAGGTACTACGTCCGGATAATGGGTCGTCACAAAAGCTGTGGCATTGCCGTCGGTCCAAAGCATATGCTCCCAGTCTGAGTGCAATGAGATGCAGCTTTCGCGAGCCGAGATGTACTTTGCGAAGCTACTATTGCGCCCTTCTTCGAGAATGATTTGATGTAACATTCTCGGAACGAGCTTTGGAGACTGTCGGACAATTCCAGCGTCTTGTTCCATAGGCGGATATGTAAAGAGCTCAAGCTCGATTGATCCAAAGGAAGCATATGCGCGAAAGACATCGATCAAATCTCTCATATGGCCCGATAATGGAAACAGTGATAACAGCAGTCCCACGCTACACAGGATAAGTAGAAGCACAAGCGCAGCTGTGAACTTGTAGTTTGGTCGCATCATTACTCAGGTTTGTTGCAAGTCCGATCCAAATGCCAGGGTGATCGGTAGACTAAGTAGGATAGAGGCGTACTTGACGGATGCTACCGGCAAGACTTGTAACGAGGTACATAACAGAGGCGGAAGTAATCACATGTGATATCCGAGCAATGTCAACCTACCTGCTCAGTGAATGAATCGCGTCATCATTGTAATGAACCGTTGTCGCCATATATCAGGCTTGCATAACTGCTGACGACATGGTGGGTCCACGAGCGTTTATGAATGGTGGATCTGGTATTAGAGGGTAGTCCGGGCGGAACGCCCGGCATGTCTGACCCTCATCCGCATGCTTACGCCTTACGCCTCGTAGAAACTACGCAATAACGAAATCGATGGAAACCCCAAGATTCAACGAAGACTCGTGCTGACGGCTGATAGATGGCGCTCAATGTAATGTACACCGATAATAGATTCAGATGTGCTCCATTGCACGCTCTCTGATGCGAAGCGCACAAGTGCAGCAGACAGGCTATAATTCTACCAGCAGGTAGGTAGATGAAGGTACTCTTGGGTATCATTCCGCAAATAAAAAAGAAAGAAATGTCCAAAGCAACGCCGCCAATGACGAAAATCAAAGAGACTGAAATCAGAGAGTGTCCAGGTTTCCTGTAGCACAAGCCCAATCACGCAATAGGAGGCCCGTCAAATTCATACACCGCTCCCCTCTTGCTCAACACCGTGCCCAACCCCGGCATGATTTCCGCCTGGAAAGGCTCGAAGGGCACTCTTTCACCGTCTATAGCGATGAAGCCCTGCTTCTCCTTGCCTGCACCGCCCAGCCAGCGGCTGAACTTCGCTTTCAGCCCTTTGCCTTGATTTCCTGGTGCAAGGCGTGGTGTGATGCGGTAGCCGGTAACCTTGCGGTAATTGACTTCTGGGAAGTTCAAGAGAGTGCCGTGCTCAACGTTGGTGAGCATGCGGACAGCGGTGAGGCGCGGTACAAGGCCATCGATAGTAATTTGGTCCATGAAGCCGTCGGCGGGGAGCGCGACGGGGAAGAAAGGTGTATCGGGAGACATGTAGGTCATGTTGCCAGTGTAGAAATTTCCTAGAGTGGGAAGATCTTGTGTTTGGAAGTTCGAGGGTAGAGGGTCTGCGATGGTTCCGTAGCGAAGGGGAGGCAATGTTTCACCTTCGGGTGAGGATGGTGCGGGTACTGAGACTTCGGAGTCGGATTCTTCGCCTTGGGACGATTCCTTCGCAGTTAGAGCGACGTGCTCTCCAAGGAAACGACGGTGGTTTTCTTGAATTGCACGTTTGTCGTCTGTTTCCAGAGCGTAGCTGATTTCGGCCGGATAGACGGTCTGTCCCATCAATCTAACCAGGAAACCCCATGTGAATCGCATAGCACCCATCCAGCGAAGACTTTCAGTTCCCAGATCACTCTCCGCAACAATGCCCACGGCTTGTGACAGGAAGCTGTAGTACTTCTGATCTCCCTGAGTAATAGCAACCAAGTCCAGAGGCGACCTGATGCCTTTTACGATCGCGACAGCTGCCAGAGAAGGCGAATCTGTGCCAGTCAAGTTAAGACTCATGGCATTACCTGATCCACAGGGCAGTTGCACAACAGCCACCTTCTTCAGCGCACGCTTCGCGTCCTTCTGCTTTGCTAGCCCGTTAAAGACCTCGTGCGGTAATCCATCGCCACTGGCGCACGCAATCGCGTCGAAGGCATCCACATCAATCTTCTCGGCAATCTCGACAGCATGGCCCCGGTAAGCAGTCTTCTCAACGTCGACCTCGCACTTTGCTGCCGCAAAGACCGGTTCCACTTCTCGTGTCCAGAGCTTCTGCGCGTATCCCTGACCACCAAAAGGGTTGACCAACACCTTTATGCTCTTCCGCCTCTTCACACCGCCAGGGTACGAGCGATCCAGCAGCGCGTCCACCCACGCCTTTGCATGCGCGTGCATGCTCTTGTCGGTCAAAGTGTAGTGTACATGGCCCACAGTGCAACCTTTCTTTCCAGTCGGCTGCGCATAGTGTACGGTGACTTCGAAGTCGTCCAGAGACGCCCAGAGCACGTTGTAGAAGGGGATGGCGCGGGTTGTCTTTGTCGCCCGCGGGAGCAGACCGCAGCAGTTTCGCGGCTCTCGTCGATACGCGAGGCCTTCGTCCAATACGATCAGCGCATCGGTTCCCAGGGTGAGAGTAGCATTGCGGTCGACAGTCAGGACGGCTTGGAGCTGTACGCCGGCCTGGTCGGAGCCGGTGGGGTCATCAAAGGGATTGGGCTCGGTAGGGACGGTGGTGGACGTCATTGCGCTGAGCGAATGAAGCGCAACGTGCGATGCTGTGCTAGGTGCAACAGAGAGATATTCAGGTAAAGGGTAATCAGCAGGTCTTTGCTGGTCACTTGCCTACCTATACTTTGCCTTAAAGGCGGCGTTTGCCGCGGCTGAGAAGGATGGCCGTCTCGTATTCGTTCCCAGGCGTGACGCGCAACACGAGCCAGGGTTTCGGAGGTGGAAGCCTTCTAGCCGGATGGAGACAAATTGTACATAAGCCATACGCCTTACGATGCTTAATTCTGGAAAGGGATCTGCTAATATTGTTCATGCGGTACGTTTACATTTACACGGTCTATCTCTCAATGTAGCCCTCGCGTCTATCACAAGTCAACACTCAAAGGCCGCTTCTTCTTCTGCAACTTCCTGCCCGTACTTCCTCTACTGCTAGACCTTGATCTCGACCTGGCATATTTCTGGAGACTGACTGGTGGGACCGCATGATACTTTTCGGGCGGAGGCGACATGGCTGGAGTCATTGCAGGCAGCGACCCAGGTCGCAAAATCTCGAATCCCGACCCGTAGCCACGAATGACTTGTGATCCTCTCCTCTCCTTCTCAAATGAAGGACGCACAGCTCCAGCTGCTGCTTGCTCAGTAGGACTGTTCTTCGTCGCTGCAGTTGGTGTTAAGGTGGGCAAGGCAATCGGCGGCAACGGTACTGAATGTTGAAATAATGCAGCCTCCGGTTTCTTCTTCACTTCGACTATCGCAGATGGTAGACTCGCTGGGCGCGGCATTGCTGGTGCAGTCTGGACAAATTGTGCAAAAGGTGTCACGTCAGGAATGCTTGACCGCCGTACAGCAGCAGGAAGAGCGTCGACTTTTGGCGGTGATGGGTTGTCTCGGGAAGACGGTGGCATTGAAGCAGTTTTCGCACCAGCGTTGAGCCCAAAATACCCCAAATCTTTTGAGCTAGACGATGCGATGCCATTGCCTGTGTAGCCTGGAAGATCCACACTGCTCGTAGGCTTCCTAGTCTTGGGCGTCAGTTGTCCAGTCTCGGCAGCCTGGGATTTACGGTGGCTGTTGAGCAGCTCGAAGTCTACAGAGTGATGGCGCGGTCGAGCTTGAAATTTCTGGGTCAAGAGTTTCGGCGCGGCTGATGATATTGGTCCCGAATCACTGCTGCTGTCGCCACTGCTTGACTGTGTGTATGATTCGCTGCTGCTTTCGCCGTGACGGGCGTCAGGGTTCAGGTATGTAGATGCTCGGTAGACAGCCTCGATGCCTTCGAACGTCCTCACTGCCGAAGATTGCCGATGAAGAGATGGGTTTCCGCTATACTTGGCAAACGAAGGAGGCGGGTGCTTGCTCCTCACTGGCTTTGTCAGGTTCGGCTTTGAAGTGCTTTCATGTGGCGTACTCTTCGACAAGGCCTCGGCAGAGACTGGTCTAGAAAAAGTGGCGCTCGCAGGCCTCGCAATGCTAATCGTAGGGTTTGAATTTGCGTGACCATGTTTTGGTGTATGTAGATTGTCCCTCTCTTGCTGCGCATTCTCTTGCTTCTCAACATCATGTACTGTCGCCTTCTTCGGCATGAAGTCCCAAATGGACGATGCTCTCGACTCGTTGTGAATAGAAGGCTCAGGAGTGTTACCTCTCGACACCCACACTCCCTCCACCTCGACGCCTCTCTCAAGCGCTCTTATGCCGAATGGGACCTCATCAGCACGCGGGACGCCAGGTCCTCGGCGTTTTTGGCTCATCTCTCGGTGTATCGCTTGCTCTTTCCGCTCCTTCTCTGCAATAGCCGAATACTTGTGTAACTTCCAATGCGTATGTGCGAGTTTGATGCTGCCGAGACATATTGTGAGAGCAATGCCACAACCAAGTATCTGCTCTTGTTAGCATGTGACACTTAGAAAATTGGGTCGGCACATGGTGACCTACAAATACCAGCTTCTGCCAAAGTTCCCATCCGCTGAAGAACGCCTTTCCCATGGTTGAAGTCGGACAGGGGTTTAATCAATAGCGAGACTTTCGCATTTCTGGCGGAGTGATGTTGAAATAGAGTCGAGGAAAGAACGGCCGACGACGTCGCAAAGCTCTGCAATACGCTTTAGCACACGCGACGTGAGAATAGCTGTGAAGCTGCAGTGTCGAATGCAACAGAGGCCGAGATCTCCGTGCTGGGACTCCTCTAGTCACTGACAGCGAAAAGGTAGAATTAGCGATATCTGGCGCATTCGGCGGGTGCTGCAATCACACTTCAGTGAACAGGAAGCCCGCATCGCATGCCAGCACATGGAAGCTGACACAGGGTCGAATGCCAATGTAATAAGCTCAAGTCTACCATTGGCCTCAGTTCATTCATTTAGGCGAATGTGTGCCACTTACTCCCATTCCGAGGGGCCATAGCGGTGAGGCGAAAGCTGGCGTAACGAACGAAGAAGCGAAGTGATTGCGCCGGGCTGGCACAAGAATGTGCGGAAGCACGACGGCCTGTATGAGGTGTCAGGTAACTCCACCAATTGAGCCTGTCATCAGTGCTTGAAGCTGCCATGGCATTGAGTAGAGCGGTCCATACATCTTTTGCCTTCACGCGAGGCGCGTGGGAAGCTCCCGGTTGGGAGCAACAGCAGACAAACATGGCAAACCTTGCTGACAGTACTACCAAAGGGTTTTGCTTTTCCCGTTGTGCATGCGGTCGCCCGTTTTAGTGTCACCCGGGCTCGTGCTGGTGGCACGATGTTTCCCTGTTGTCGGGTGTATTAAGTGACGTCCTGCAATGCCAATCGGCTCTATTTGTTGCTGCGTTAAAGTTTACAGTCGTCGGTTTGACTAACATCTCCTCGTAAGATTTTTCGTCCGTTCAAATGTAATGTAGCTGGCGATGATGCGACTTCTACGCCCAGATATCTTTATCTTTGGTGGCTGGTGAGAGAGCTTGGGTCGTGTCCCTTGCGCGTCAGGGACAACACGCGGTATCCAATCCTTTGGGATTAGCAAGGAGAGATTGCTGGAGCTGTTACCGTCAGGCTCTCGTAGGAACGCAGTCGGATGAACATGAGAATTATCCAAGTAGCAAAATATATGTTTGCGCCAGTATCGTCGGCGACACGTGTTGAAGCAGGCGTGTAGACCATGAGAAGCTTCGGCTGGACACTGCTGCATCTTCCGACGTACATCTCTTTGTTCAGTGTGCTTATACTTTCGGCGGCAGGCATTTTGTTGGCTCGCTTAACATTGAGATGCGGTGATAGTATATGCTCACGCCTTCCGTGGTCGCAGAATATCTCGGAGTCAGCGGCTGGTTCTAATGCCATCAGCTGTGGTGCAGCCAAACATGCCGATGAGAAGCAACATATACTACCATTGTCAGGCCTCCGAAAAGCGAGAAAACGCTGGCACGCATGCTGTAGTGTGCCTTCATAGGCAATGTGTAGTTACAAGCATTTCTCCAGGTGGAACGCCAGCACCATGTACTGTATGCTTACAAGTGACCAATGTGCTCATCGAGGCTCGGTCGCATGCGTCCCGAAATGGAACATTGAGACAATGGTCGGATGGCCTGCTGTCTAGGTACTAATTACTGCTTTGTCACTGGCGGCAAACCTCAAATCTTGACTTGGCAAATTTCGGCTATGTCGATTGCGGCTCCCATCACAGTTGCACCACCACAAAGCCATCCGGTTGCGTAGCATCGATCAGATCGGTAGAATATACAGCTGGAAAGACAAGGAGAGGGAGATTATTGTCGTAATTCCGTTATCCGGCTTGTTGTCAACCAAAGTCACAAAAATCAGCTCATAGTGCCCGTATCTTTGAAACTTGTGTATCAAGCACCCAAAAGATATTCTCTAAGCACGGCTATTGATTTCGCAAGTTGGTAGGTGCGAAGTTCTAGCGGAGCCCCGAAAAAAATGGATTCCAAGCCCAGAAATGGCCGGAGTCCAGCCTACGATAATGCAAAAGAGATAGCTGAGAATGGTTTCGATCCATTGCCCTCCGGGTTATGAGCCCGGCCTAAGGTGGGTGTTAGTAATAATTCGAATTTGGAAAGTTGTAGGTCAATGCTTACGCGCTTCCGCTGCGCCACTCAGCTTGGTTATCGAACTGTAGTACAGATTTGATGCTGAATGTTGGGGCAAATTGAATATGTAGCAAACTCAACGAAACCTTGCCCCTAGCAGCAGAATTTGGCCTACAATGGTTCCAGCTACGAGTGAAGCTTGTAATTTACTCAATAAGATAGCTGTGATAATTGGGACAAGATTGTGCTGGCTATAGGGCCAATTCTGCTGGCGAATCCATAAGCACAACTTGTGAGCCCGAATATAGGCTGACAGCGTTGCAACAACTGAATCGTGCATACAGAATGACGCAGCGGTCGATTTGCAATCAACCTGCTGTATGTGAAACGGAGGGAGGGCACACAGGCAGAGTGCACTGAGTTTTGCCGATCGGAACGCTGATCAGAATGGGATGTAACGGACTTGGCCCTCAAGTGCCGCGGCATCTCCCACGTCACGAAGTCAGTCTGTTCTGTCTGAGCCCCCAACCCCCCGTACGCTGGGTGAGACTTGGCTCAAAACAATAGATACATTGCTAATTATGTTCTTATCGTGCATTCAGGACCGAATAGAGAGTGACAGTGATGCCCGCTAATATCATACCAGCTTGGCGATAGTATCAGCGATACCGAATCGATAGTCATGATAAATTACCAGAGATGACACGAACCCGTACTTCTCATACAGCCTAAGACCTCATGGAGCAGCATCAAACCTGCAAGTACAGTTCAATAACCAAGCTGAGTGGCATTTACATTAATCTTATGAACGTTACCGGCTATACAAACGAGAGAATGGTAGCCACTAATGATCTGTAGTATTACATTAGAACCATTTCTGTGGCTTGAATTGCTTCTCTGTGGTTTTGAGATTATTGACGTCGTTACACAACTCTAAATCTCCTTGCCTGCCGGACAAAGTCCCGCCGGCCCAAACATACCACGTACATAAGCTCTTCGGCTGCGGTTCACATTGATTAAGCTCGCGATAGCCAGAATCGAGCACGAGGGGTCGCTCGCGAGGGTCCATAATCTCACTGCATCACGGACATGTCGCAAGAGGCGGCCGCTCTGACAGCATAGGTGCTATGGGTGTCCCATCCAGGCGACTTGGCGCGCAACATCATTTAGATGATTGCGAAAGCGCCCAGACAAGGGGTCTGACTATCACTTATATTGTCCGGCAGAGGCGCCGTTTCTCCATGAATCTTCAGCTCTTTTTAGTGTCTGGTCTGGATCGTCTAAACCTGTATTCTTACAATCTACATACCTATTGACAGGAATTAATCATGAAGTTCGACCTCACACTCGCTACGGCAGCATTGCTTGCCAGTGGCGTCAATAGCTTGAATTTGAAAGCCGAACATGCCGGTGGTGTTATCAACCGCGTCCATGGGGGAAAGTTCTTGTCCGACGACGGTGTGATCAACGATGGAACTCCATCGGGCCAGGATGTATCTATTGGCAATGGTATGATCTTCTGCGCAGTACTCCATTGATTATATTTCTAATCTTCACAGAAACTGGATACGTCACGTACCCTCCCCGCCATCAGGCAAAGGCCGCAGTTCTCTACCTGACCGATATCTTCGGAAACGCTTTGGTCAACAACAAGCTGTCAGTAAAAGTCTCCGTTACGACCTCTCACCGACTAACATGACACAGCCTCGCAGACAGCATCGCCAAAGCCGGCTATCTCGTCGTCATGCCTGACTTGTTTCGCGGCGACCCTGTCCCGGCCGATGCACTCTCGAACCCTGCCTCCAACTACAGCCTCCCAGAGTGGCAGCAGCGCCATCCCCTCGCAGACATCGAGTCCGTTATCGACACTTCGCTCGAGTCGATCCGCACTACCTACAACATTTCCAAGATCGGATCCGTGGGTTACTGCTTCGGTGGCAAGTACGTTGCTCGCTACCTCGCAGAGGGCAAGGGCATCGATGCCGGCTTCACCGCCCACCCGTCCAACACGCAGCCTGCAGAATGGGATGCCATTGCTTCGCCCATCAGCATCGCTTTCGGAGACCTGGATCAAAGCAGCACGGCGGAGAACAGGACAAACATCGAAGAGATCTTTTTTGAGGGCAACAAAACTTATCAGACGAGTTTGTACTCCAATGCCGAACACGGTTTTGCAGTCCGCACGAACTTGAGTGTTCCACAGAAAGCCTTCGCGCAGGAAGGTGCTTATTTCCAGGCTGTGAGATGGTTGGACGCTTGGGTCAAGGGCGATATTTAAGAGAATGAATGGACAGATATATACGGTGTCAGTGTCTTGTGATGTAATCCTTCGATGTCAGAGGTTACAGTCGGGTGGGCTTGTGTTTTTATCGGTTTGGTCCCAGTCCATCGTATGTCCCGCAATCTCACCTCGTCAACGTAAGCACAACGCAACGTCATCTCCCAGTGGATCAGTGACTAGCGCTAAGTAACTATTTTCGATTCAATAATCATTGGAAATGGTTATGACGAACTTCTGGGCAATTATGTTTCGAGATGCTAACCCCAAACCCTAAGGAGTGTGTCTACGCCAGCGACTCTGTCTTCATACAGACGTATGTGCAACCAAATTATTTATGTAAATAGTTACATTTTCTCTGCGATACATATCTCCTCGAGTACTATGAGGCGTGTTCGGCAATGGCTCCTTGACAATATGCTTATCGCATAAGAACATCGCGAAGAGCCTAATCCCGAAGAGCCTAAACAAGCACCATACCGGCGTTAAGACGTTAACCCCTCACTTATTTCCCCTCTCCGAAGCCATCAGTACAACATCATCCATGCATGCGAGCACATCATCCAATTATACCCACCCGGGGAATGGTAGTTTTGATTAAATATATGATGATAAGACAAAAGATACTCCCCTGAAAACATCCATCACTATTGTCTCCGAGTCCAATCGTCCAAACTCGTCACCCATTCTCAACCAGCACAATGTCTACCACCAATGGCTCAACCGAGCAAGACCCCGTGCTGCGGTCCATCGCAGAGACAAAAGCAACGTACAAGCGCCTCGGAAACAGCGGCTTGCGTGTCTCCGTCCCTATCTTCGGTGCCATGAGCTTCGGCGATCCAGCGTGGCAGCCTTGGGTGATCGACGAAGAGAAAGCATTGCCACTCCTCAAAGCAGCATATGACCGTGGCCTCAACACGTGGGACACAGCCAATGTGTACAGTAACGGCGTCAGTGAGGAGATAATCGGTAAGGCGATCAAGAAGTATGACATCCCAAGGAACAAGGTCGTCATCTTGAGCAAGTGCTACGGCTACGTTGGCGAGGAGCCCGGCATCAGAGGAATCATGTATGGGCAAGATATCGCCAAGTCGAAAGACTACGTGAACCGCGGAGGTGAGTCTCTGATAAATTACCCATTCCCTAATCCTAGTCTGTTAACACCTCACGACCAGGCCTCTCTCGCACCGCCATCTTCGAAGCCGTCAACGCCTCCCTCAGGCGCCTCCAACTCGACCACCTCGACCTCCTGCAAATCCACCGCTTCGACCCGCACACGCCCCTGGAAGAAACGATGCAAGCCCTGCACGACCTAGTGCGTGCCGGAAAAGTGCACTACATCGGCGCCTCCAGCATGTGGGCCTGGCAGTTCTCGCTGCTGCAGCACACGGCCGAGAAGAACGGCTGGACGAAGTTCGTCAGCATGCAGGTACGTGAACGAAGGATTCACCCAATCAATCCCGCGGTCTAGATCTAAACTCCGTACTGGCCTATCAGCGGCAGGACGAGCAGTACAGAATTTGAAGCTAGACCGCAAGCCATTGTAATGTCTGAGACACTATGCTGACTTGAAGCCTTTGCTCTGCAGAACCACTACAACCTGCTGTACCGCGAAGAGGAGCGCGAGATGAACGCCTTCTGCGATGCGACGGGCGTGGGCCTGATCCCGTGGGCGCCGCTGAGCAGAGGGCACTTGGCGCGGCCGCTAGAGGCGTTCGGGTCGACGACAAGGAGTGAGGGGGAGAAGAAGAGCGGTGCGGAGCAGAGCGAGGCGGATCGTGAGGTCGTGAGGCGCGTGCAGGAGTTGGCGGAGAAGAAGGGGTGGAAGATGAGCCATGTTGCGCTTGCGTGGATCAACAAGAGGGTTAGCTCGCCTATCATTGGGTTTAGTTCGGTAGAGAGAATGGATGAGGCGTTGGACGCTGGTGGGAAGGAGTTGAGCAAGGAGGAGGAAGAGTATCTGGAGGAGCCCTACAAGCCGAAGGCGATTGTGGGCCACTCGTAGGCAGGTTGGAGAAATGGTGTGAGTAGGTATACAGGCTTCATGCCGGGGTATCATACGTTCGTAACGAGAAAATCCACTCTTCGATCAAGCATTAAAACCCAGTCCTTGCGACTCAAGGTCTTCCCTAAGAGCATTTCTGACATCGTCTTCTCCAACACCAAGTCTGACTCTCCCGACTCGATCGCCATGTCGACTCTCCAGACCTATGATGCCAGCTTCCGCCAACTCAACAGCAGCGTTGCCCATACCCAGCACTCTTGCTGCCTTTTCTCCATCTTTCTTCGCCGCCGGCCTGCCACGTTTCGATGGTGTTTGCCCGGCACCAGGCGCATCTTCGTGCCCTAGCTGTTGAGGCGTGGTGGCGGGTGTAAGGAGATATTGCTCGAGAGGTTTGGACTGCGACATTATGCCCATGCGCTTGGCCTCATCCACTATGTCTGCTAACGTGGACTCTGTAATTCCGGTTCGACGCAGACGGGCTAGTAGCGCTGCGAGGAAGAGTTTGCTTGCGAGGGGCAATGCGCGAAGGTATGCTGCCATTGGTGTTGATGTTGCTTCGGTGATTGCGCGTCTGATGGTAGCGATGTTGACGACACCCTTCTTTTGAGCATTGCCAAAGGGTAGAGGCCTCTGTCTCGCAGGAGTTTTACTTGGTGTATCGGGTGCGGCGTTCTCCTTCTCTTTCTCGGCTTCCGCACTCTCTTGCTCTGCGAACTCAACAGCACGTCGGCAAATATCCAAAGCTCGTCTTGCATCGCCTGACACTGCCGCGACTTTTCGACTTGCAAATTGCACGGCGTCAGATTCTACTATGACCTGGCCAACGCCTTCGAGTCGAGACTGGATGATGGCCATGAGTTGTGTGTGAGTGTAGCCAGGGAATGTAATGCGAGTCAGGCCTAGACGCGAACTGATCTTGTTGCTGAGCGTGCGCTCTGGCAAGTCCATGGTGTTTGCAACAGCTAGGACAATCAGGCGACTGTGTCGGAGCTGGGGCCAATTGAAGAAATTGTACATGACACCCTGGTTCCGCGTGACAAGTTGATCCAGCTCATCCATGAGGACTACGCAGGGCACACGTCGAGGCGATGGTGTCGTGAATTCTCTTTCTAGAAGTTCCAAAGCGTGAGCTGAGCTGACTCGGTCGCCCTTGAGTGCCTCCCATAATAGACTGTAAGACTGATGGGGATCCGTAACCTTCATGCCATTAATCTCGACGAAGTAGAAATCGTCAAGCTGCTCATCTGCAACAGCTGTTTGGAGAGATGCAACGACTTCTCTCACTGTGGCAGTCTTTCCTGTGCCGGGGGTGCCAGAGATGTAAATACATGCGCCTGTACCGGCTGTGATGGCTGCTTCGAGATGAGATTGTACAGTATCAAATTCGGCTTCGCGGCAAGGCAGTGCGTGAGGTACAGCAGAGACGTGTAGTGTGGATCGAGCGAGCTGGTACGGAGAGGCATGCGTTGACCCAGGCGACAGCATGCGAGTTCCAAGAGGAGTGAACTCGAGCGGTTTCTTCGTGACGATACGCTTTTGTGTTGGAGTCATGAACTTCCTCGGCGTCCCTTGTTTCGCTTTGGAAGGAGTAACAGCTTTGGAGTTCATCTTGCGACGCTTTCTCGGCGTTGATGGCTCGTCCACACCATCTTCGTCGATATCCTCCAAGCCGTAGCTTTCCTCTTCTCGCTTCTTGGTAGGCTTTCGCCTCCTCGTCTTGACCGTCTGACTCTCTACGAGCTCGCTCAAAGTGTCCATGTCTTCCTTTCTGCTCTTGAATATATCCTCCCAGATGAAGTCCTCTGTATACGTCGCCGTCTTGATGTTCGCACCTCGTCGACACACAAAGATCTTCCCAAAATCCTTTGAATTTTTCGCCACCTTGCCAGTGGGATACAGCGCCGCAAATTTCTCAGCAGACACCACCTTCGCCTTGCCATTGATCGTCGTCAAAGGGTTCTCGTCAAAGTTCGCCGTGATGTACAACTCGTTGGGCAAGAAGTCGGTGCGCTTGTTCTTGCCTCTGATCTCTTTCTCCGATGAGAACCACATCATCGTCGCCTTCTTCTGCACCACCATCTCGCCGTCATCGTCTTCGAGCTCGCCTTCGGAGAGGTCGTAGATGATTGCTACCCAGGCTTCGTTTCCAGCTGGTGCCTTAAGCAAGACTGTGTCGCCGATGTAGCATTCAAATTCGCCCATGCGGGCACCGATGATGCGCTGTTCGCCATTGCTAGTATCCGCGGCATCTCCAGAAGTGTTATTCTCGCTGGCGTAAATAAAGTCCCAAGGGTGATCTTCCAGTCCTAGCTCATCGTCGGAGTCTTCTCTGAGCACGCTGCCTCCGGAAAGGTAGTGCCGCGCTTTTTCAATGTTTGTGGGCTTGCGTTTTGGAGGCATTGCTTTGGAGTTATGGTGTTTGAAGCATGTAAGATATGCCTTCTGAGCTTGATCTGCAAGTTGCGACGGGTGGACGTGACAAGCTTCGTTTGGCATTACGCGTAGTCACGTGATTCGGCGCGAGCTTTAATGCGAATTGAGCGTCAAGGTACAATGCCTTGAGACTATTATCATAATATATAGGTGCTGTTCAATGGAAGCTATGGAGGTAGCTTTCTCAGTGCTCCAGTCTGCTACGTTGACAATCTGTAGAGCTTGGTAGTTGAATCGTTACAAGCACATACCAATGACTTTGACGCAATTCAAGCAGAGAAGAGATCCGTGTTGCTCTATGCATGTCGCTATGTACGCTATCAATATGACTGTAATCACAAATTTGATTATGACACGACTGGGTTTTCAGATTGCAGCACCACAGGCTTAACCAATTTCTGCTCTGCAGCCTTCTTCCGCCAGTCGTCAAGGGCCTTCTCGAAGCCCTGTGGTTCGCTGTTGCACCTCTCGCCCATGAGACCCCATGTTCTGCTCCTGACGATGCTCTCTACCATGCGCTCGTTCCGTATCAGCGAAGCCAAAGCTTCTGTTCTCGCTTCCCTTGGGAAGTACCTCCCACTGTACGGATCCAGTCGCTCGTTCACTATACGCTCCCGCGCCCTCGTGTCCTCAACTTGGCGAAGCACATGATCAGGATCATCTGGGTCAGGCGAAGTGGCGACGCCGGCGCAGTAGTTCAACACGTCGCTTCGACTTTGCCAGCTGGGGAACAGAACACGATCTTTGAACTCAGCGCAGGCTTCGCCATCGATCGGTCTCCTTCCTATGGGTCGCGACTGGCGTTCTTGTGTCGATAATGGATCGAAAGGTCGTGCGCCGGGTGTGATGAGGGCGTTCAGATTTTGGTTGATGGTGTCGTCGACTGCGGTTCGGGAAACGCGGAGGAAGTCTAAGGTTCTTGCGCATGAGCGTGAGTCAAAGCATAATGTCACAGTTGTATAGATTCTTACCTCGTAGGGCAGTTTGATTGAAGCAGAACTGAGGGGTGAGGCCGGGTTGCTCGGGTGTTCGAGACATGATGCGACGAGGCGGAAGTGAAGGCGTAGGAGTAGGTTCCGGAGAGGGAGGAAGGGGGTCGCGTTTCCAGAAGATGCCCGCCAGAGCGATTTGTGTCAGGTGTACTGTTATCTTGATGGTGCAAGGGCCCGCAGAGGGGAGTGTCTATGTGCATATGTGCTCTCGTTCGTCTCAAGTCGCCTGAGAGGCGAAGATGGAGCTCTCCAAAATGGCTGATGTCATCGCTTCAATCTCCAACTCTACTCGAACGCGAGACACGCGCCGCCAGGCAATCAATCAATGCTGCCTGCCGAAGGATTTCGAGGTGTTCAAAGTGACATTCCACCACGACACTTCCTGTCGCCATTCGCCTTTCTCGTGTTATGATTGTCGGCCCTCGGATTTTCCCATTCGTTCGTTCCACCATTACATCGCAACCGAGTCGTTGCTTCAAGACCAGTATACCGCGTCAAAGCCCCTCAACGCGCTCATCCACTTTCACCCACGCGAAATCGATACATCACAGGAGCACCCGAACACAAACAATCAGGGCAAGATTGCAGAATATGGCGCCGAAGCAAGCCACCTTGGGGTACGTGAAGACGCAGCAGACCCTTGGGTACGAATACCTGAATCTGCTGGTCCCGGAATATACGACTCGAAGCTAACATACGCCCAGGAAATTCTTTGGAAACCCTGGAGGCGCGCCAGCAGCAGCACAACAATCAAGGCTCAAGTTTTCGAAAACAGAGACCAAGAAGGAAGCTCCCGACGCAGAGGCAACATTAGGAGCAAGCAAATCCGAAGAGAAGAATGGTGATGTGACTGAAGATGATGTCAAGATGGAGGATTCTGAGGCAGTGAAGAAGGAGGACGGTGCGAGTCAATCGGACCAAGACGCAGTGGAGCCTTCAAGTCCCTCAAAGAAGCGAACTGCGACTGGAAAGGAAGACACAGAAGAGGTCTCGGGCAGTGATGCTGACGAACCACCATCAAAGAAGGCACGCGCACAACCCGATATGAAGCCGAAACAGAAGAAGGGCATAGCTGTCAAGAAGACGGCTGCCAAGACTGCCGTCAAAATGGAACCTGTCGAAATTGACGACGATGAAGAAGATGACCCACGGCCAGCGAAAAAGTCAAAGGTTGCGCCCAAGAAGGCAAGCCCAAAGCCAACTCCACCCGCCCAAGAGACTGAGCCTAGCGATGTAGAAGATGGAGAGCCCACCAACCGCAAGAGTGGCCCCAAAAGAGCGAAGACGGCGGCACAGTCTACCAAGACTGCTGAAACAACGCCAGACGCGGAAGTCGCAGGAGAGAAAGGAAGCGATAATGATTCTGTCTCAGAAGCGGAGTCAGAAGAGGAGGAAGAAAAGCCGGAAGTGGCAGCCAAGGCCCGCGCGAAGGTGCAAAGCACACTGAAAGCGACTGGAAAGGAAGCATATCCCGACTGGAAGGCTGGCGAGCCTGTTCCGTACGCCGCCCTGTGTACGACATTCTCAAAGATTGAGCTTACGACGAAACGACTGGAAATCACCGCGCTCTGCTCAGCGTTCTTACGCCAAGTCGCGCGTCTCACACCAGAGGATCTTCAACCCACAGTTCTGCTTATGGTTGGTAAACTTGCAGCAGACTTTGCAGGCATTGAGCTGGGTATTGGCGAGTCACTGATCATGAAGGCCATCGGCGAGAGTACTGGACGTAATCTTAAGATCATCAAAGAAGACCAACAGAAGATTGGTGATCTCGGACTCGTTGCAGCGAAGAGCAGGCAGAACCAGCCTACGATGTTCAAGCCAAAGCCACTCACCGTTCGAGGCGTACACGAGGGTCTGATGAAGATCGCCACAGCAGTCGAAGGCCAAGGCAATCAAGGCAGGAAAGTTGATGGTATCAAGAAGCTACTAGCATCTGCCGATACCAATCTTGCGAAGGGCCAATCTGTCGACATCACCAAGGACAAGGGCGGCCCAAGTGAGGCAAAATTCATCATTCGTGCTCTGGAGGGCAAAATGCGTCTCGGTCTCGCTGACAGGACTGTCCAAGTATCATTGGCTCACGCGATGGTCTTCCACGCTGCATCCCAGGACGGTAGCAAGGTCCCCTCTGAAGCCGACCTGAAGAAGGGCGAAGAAGTCTTCAAGGCGGTCTACAATGAACTTCCTGCGTACGAGGTGGTTGTGCCCGCATTGCTCAAGGACGGCATCTGGAAGTTGAGGGAGAACTGCAGACTACAACCGGGTGTACCGCTCAAGCCTATGCTGGCGAAACCTACCAAGTCGATTGGTGAAGTCTTGGATCGCTTCGAAGGCAAGGATTTTACGTGCGAATACAAATACGACGGTGAAAGGGCTCAGATTCATTTCGTTGCCCACGATGCTAAAGAAGACTTCGTCGCAACAGCTGCGCCTACTGCTGGTAAGAGTGATCGAGGCGTTGCAAACATCTTCTCTCGTAACAGTGAAGATCTGAGCAAGAAGTATCCCGACATTCTCAGCAAGCTTCCCACATGGGTGAAAAAAGGCACGAAAAGCTTCGTCCTGGACTGCGAAACCGTCGCTTGGGACGTTGAGCAGAAGAAAGTCTTGCCTTTCCAGCAGCTCATGACTCGCAAGAAGAAGGATGTCAAGATCGAAGACGTCAAGGTCAAAGTCTGCGTCTTCGCCTTCGACCTGCTCTACTTGGACGGCGAGGCTCTGGTCAACAAGCCCTTCCGCGAGCGTCGTGAGCACATGTACTCCGCGTTCGAAGAGATCGAAGGCGAGTTCATCTTCGCCAAATATGGCAATACGCGCGAGATTGAAGAGATTCAGACTCTGCTGGAAGATTCCGTCAAAGCATCTTGTGAGGGTCTGATGGTGAAGATGCTGGACGGTGTGGAATCCCACTACGAACCCTCCCGCCGATCGCAGAATTGGCTCAAGGTGAAGAAAGACTACCTTGCTGGCGTGGGAGATTCTCTTGATCTCGTCGTGCTGGGCGCCTACTATGGCAAGGGAAAACGCACTTCCGTCTACGGTGCCTTCCTCCTTGCTTGCTACAACCCCAACTCCGAAAAGTACGAGACCGTCTGCAACATTGGCACCGGCTTCTCCGAAGCGCTCCTGACCGAGATTCACCAAACGCTCTCTCCGCTTGTAATCGACCGCCCAAAACCTTTCTACGACCACTCAACTGGTAAGAACGAGCAGCCAGACGTCTGGTTCGAACCCAAATTCGTCTGGGAAGTGAAGACTGCCGATCTGACCCTCAGTCCACGCTATCGCGCTGCTGCTAGCGAGGTTGGCGATGGTACGCACAAGGGTGTCAGTCTCAGATTCCCGCGTTTCATCCAGGCGAGAGAAGACAAGAAGCCCGATGACGCGACCAGTAGTCGTCAGGTGGCGGAGATGTACAGAAAGCAGGAGTCTGTCAGTAAGAACAAGGGGCCTTCGGTGGATGATGATTTCGAGTATTGAGATTTCTGTGATGACGACGGGTTGCTCGTAATCAAGAAGGGCATGAAGGCGCTTTCTAGTTTTCATCATCGCAAATGGAGGACGAAGTGTTCGTGTTCATATACCCTGCATGAATTATTTCTCAAACAGTCAGTTTTGATTGCGCCTTTCCCCTCCCCCATCTACAACATCAGCACATCAACATTACGTGCCACAGCTTCCAACTTCTCCCACGTCACCTTCACATCCTCTCTGACCTTCTCCTCTGAATGCGGCACGCTTGCCATCACCTGCTTATACGCTTGAGCCACCACTCGCCCAAACGGCGACTCCCATCCATAACTCCTCTCAATATTATCATGCAATTCAATCATGAAACCCAAAAACACAACCTGCAAATCTAACCCTCCCTTCTTCGTCTCCGCGTAAACCTCCCGCATCGCGGGGTTGTCGCACAGCGCTTTCGTCACGTTCGCCATCGTCCAGCAGTCGATCACGCGGTCCGGGTAGAAGGAGCGCGGGAACAGCACGGGCGCGCACTCGAAGTGCTTCTTCGCACCGATGCGCCACGCCCGGTACACTTCGCCCACGGACATGTAGTGCACTTGCAGCTGGCGTAGCAGATGAGGGACCGGCTGCCGCGTGTAGGACCACATGCCGGAGTTGAGGCAGAGTTTGAGGGCGTCTTTGACTTCATCCAGGGACGAGGAGACGTTTGCTTTCTGGTAGTCGAAGGTGGTACCCGAGACGGCGAAGGCTTCGGCTTGGATTGCTGAGACGCGGCGCTGGGCTTCGGCCGGGGTGGCCGGGACGAAGAATTTGTGCAGTTGCGGCTGGTGGCGCTTGACGAGGTTGTCGGCCGTCGTGATGAACTCTGGCTTGAGCTCGTCGGCAGGCTTGAGCAGTTTGTCTTCGGCGTGGGTGGCGCCTTGCTTGCATTTGGGGCAGCGGCAGCTGAAGAGGTATTGGCTACTGAGCTCGGCTTGGCGGACGCTGAAGGGGTTTGTGGTGTCGACGTATTTGATGAAGAGCTCGTCGCCTTTGCGGATGGGCTTGAGGGCGCGGATGAGCACTTGGGGTTGGTTGAAGATGACGAAGAGGTTGGGGTCGCAGGAGTGGTTGGCGCTGCAGACGATGTTGTCGAAGCCGAGGCCGAGGGAGACGTCGTCTAGAGGGCTGGTGAGAGAGATCGTGTTGCAGTTGACCTGTGATTGTGTTAGATTTGCGGATACGACTTGGGGGGTTTAAGATTATGGTGGTTTGGACTCACGTTGAAGAAGAATGCCCTGCACACAGATTGGAAATCGATCTTCTCGTGCTCAGGCTCACCACAGTATTTCCACGCGCCATATGCAAGCATATTAAAGTCTTCCTGAAGTCTTCAAGTCAGCACAATGTCTCACAAACATTTGGACCATGGTCTGGCTTGAAAGTTCGTATCGTTCGCACTGCCGCTCAAAGGCCCGTACAGGGTTTGAACTTAGACCGCGAGGTTGGGCTGTGTTCTTTGTTAACGTACCCATTTCTGTTCTTGGTGGGCCTTGATCCACTCGAGAGCCTTGCCATCAACAGCTGGCTTGAACTGGAGAATATCGAGAAGGCCCTCATCTTTGCCCTCAGGATCTGCCTGTAGTCGCCCTAGCAGTTTGATAGCAGCACGAACACCATGAGGAAGATCCGGCCGTCCAGGAACAGAGATCACCTTGCACTCATACTTGTGCTCGCGCTTCCACGCCTTGGCTTGACAAGTTTTGGAGCAGTATCTGACTTTGCGGCAACCAGTACAAGCTTTGGTGTCGACGTGAACCTCCGGAAGACCAAGTGCCGCAGCCTGCTGGCGTTCAACTTCAGATGCACCTTTGTGGAAACACCATGCGCAGGAGTCTTGCAGTCGCTCAGTGTCTAATTCTGCAACTGCAGGCCGAGCAATTGTGTGGACGAGATCGCCAGGCTTGAAGCCTTTGGTGGCGAAAAGGCCCCTGCCGGCACCTTCAATATCGGATTTCCGAACCTCAATGTTCATTTTTCTGATGATCAAGCTGATTCGATCATTGAGTCGACGAAGTCGATGTCAATTGAACGATATTCTTGGCGTTGCAGGGTCTAAGCGTGAAGACTTTTGTTGCTGGCTGCGATCGCACACTTCTGCACTTCACACATCCATCGTAAACTCTCGATACCATTGATAAAATTACCAATCTCTACACTAAAACAGGCAAGCCAAAGGAGGCGGCGGTTAGGTATATACGTGAGAATGCTGAAAGGGTACGAGAAGGCACGGGCATCAGTGCACGCGTCGACCCTTTACTGCAAGAAAACGTATTATTCTCATAGCAGATATTTCACATAAGCAACTGCCCGACTACATTATGGCTTCAGCACGGACCTCCAACAGGAGACGGAAGACCTGAAGTATCCTTTCGCCAGTACGGCTCTTGGCCTCGTTCATCATGTTCGTGTGCACCCGTACATCTTATGACAGCAGGTAGGCTCCTCCGCTGTTCTTGATGCGTTGTTGCAAGGCCGATGCAATTTGTCGCTGAGCTGAAATCGAAGGCAGCTCATTGACAGCGCATTTTAGAAAGGCAGCTGAGGCCGTTTCCAGATCTCCTTTCCAGCTCTCGGGGGATGTCATCCTCGCGCTCTTTGTGCTACCAAGGTATACCGGCCAAATGTTGTCCAACAATGTCGCGATTGCTGCTTTCGCTTGCTCCATGTTATCGCAAAGTGCCAAAGATTGGGTCTTCAGAACAAGGCACTCTTTACTCAACGCATCTGCTGTCAAATGGAGATTCTGCAGTCTGAATTTTTCCGCGAGCTCGTCTCGAAGCTCGTCGCGCCTCTCACTAACCGTGCTAGAAGCTTGAACTTTGGCCGAAAGCATGAGACTTGTCATCTGTCCAGCTCGGGCTACTCGCTTTTTGTCCCGGCGATGATAGTCAGCACCGATCGAAGAAGGGGGATGGATCACGACAAACCCAATCAAAGCATTTGTAATAGCACCGCTGATGCCCAAGGTCGACCATCGATATCTCCGCTTGTCGAACTTCATAGCAACCTAGAGTTAGTCAGCATCGATGCTATGGGCGCAGAGGTCCTGAGGTGCTTATCACGACAATTTCAAGACCCATGAGGCCCACTTGACGCTTTGAGTAGTCCTGCTGGACGACCTGTGTTACGTCGACAACTATTCGCTCCTCGAGCTCAGCTTTGGAAAGAGACGTTTCGGCATCAGTCACACCTGTCGAAGCGGAGATGTGGTCCCTCTCTATCGATTGAAGCCAATCTGCGATCTGAGGTTCTGCGACAACCGTCGCATGGTAGAGTCTGGCGCTTTCTCGGCTGGCGTTGCTAGCCTGCTTTTGCATGTCTTCCGCACGAGACAGACTGCGTTTCAGGTCATCCACGGCAGCAATCACGGCTTTTCCATGGTCAATTCGCCTGCCAAACCAATTCTGGAGCTGATTTCTTTATCAGAATCTGTCCTCAAATCCCACGGGCATGGCTTACCTTGGAAATCCAACGATTATCGTCTTCGCAGACATCCAACAGCTTTCGCAGCGCAACGCATCCATTGCCCAACTCGATCGTCCGCATCTCTTCTAGCCTGGTGAGCCGTGCAGCCAACTCGGCTTTCTGATTTTGCAGTCGGACCAGTTTCTGCGGCAAGTCCTCGTTCATTTTGCAGAGATGTGACGACGATGAGGTGTGTGAAGTAACGCGAGACACTCTACAAGATATCTCTACGCCAGAAAAGCTGTCATACATGTTCGCTGATCGTAAGGGTCATCACCTACTTGATGAACAAATTCTTCCTTTACATTAACTCAATTCTACTGATATTCGTACTCATATTCTGGAAGCAAAAAAGACAGCCCAAACCAGAGCAGCTGAATACCATGTCTGAGCTACAGAAGCCGAATCAGAATAGAGAAGTGCAGCTGTTCATGCCGTATACGGATGATGTGCAACAAAGTCTACTTCTCAAAGACAACTTTCCGCAAATGCTCAAGGTTGCGCCACCACTGATCACGTTCCTCGGCTTGCTGAAGTTACTCGCCTTCGGCCCTGGTGCAGTCGCCACACTTCGGCCTCCAAATGGCCGGGACTTTGAACACCTGCTGTCCGTCGTTGTTATTTAAACTGCTCATGTCTTGTAGCTGACATAGACAGGGCGAATGATCTCTGGTCATGCATGACGCAAGTCTTCGACGCCGGCCTCGAAGCATTCCAACATGCAGGCTTCAAGATGATGGATATCGCCCAGCGGGCCAAGGAGATCTTCGGACGTAGCGGTCATGTATGTCTACCGATCTTGTTCTTTGAAGCAAAGCTGACCCAAACAGGCTAGCAACATATACATGTGTCTCGTCGACCCGAGTTCGCCCGTTGCCTTACTGGATCGCGAGACGAATGGCCTACGAGACGATGTCCAACATTGCTTGGACACTACTAAAGCGATCCAGGCAGAGTTTGCAACGTGGCGTGCGATGGTCAAGGAGCTTTCTCTCGCGGCTTCCGGAGAGATTCATCGCACTGCGGTAGCTTTGGAAGCGAAGCGAAGCGATCTCGAGCGAGCCAGAGCAGAGGCGGGAATCATTAAGGATGAGAGGGCCGCGTATTAGAAACGTATGGATGAGCTTTTGAAAAGCAGCATTGCGGCAAGAGATGACTACATCAAGGCCAGCAAACGGCAATCAGCCGCGCGTGATCTTGGGCCAGCAACATTGGCTGCACTGTTCGGCACTGTTCAAGGCACTGTCAACGCGGCATTGAAGATCGTCGAGTCAACGCCTGCAATGCTCATGACTGTTGGGCAGATTGTCGGAGCAACTGTTCCGGGCCTCCCAACACCATCTCAGTCTTCCTACGCCGCGACCGTCGGTGCAGCTAATAACTACGAAACACTGCAGCCTGCAGGACACAAACCAATCTATCCCGATGAGGGCGACCTTGGTTATGTGTACGCTGAACGTGTCGTACAGCAGCTCTCACACCTGCATGTTTTCCTTTCCGACCCAGATGGACTCATAGACCGATGTCGATCACATGATTCCGCTCTGCACAGGTGCGAGGCAGAACTGAGATCGTCGATGGAAACTCTTCAGGAGAGCAAGACCTCGCCGTCAGTCAATGCTGTCGAGTGCTGCCGAACAGGACTTGACGTCCTGAGAAAGATTCGCGACTACGACCTCAATTCCCTCTCGGGCCCGGGCAAAGAATGGAAGGAGCGAGTCTCCCAATGGCAAGCCCAGATCTCGACACAGGCATTGAACATGCAGCATATGGCGAGCAAAGCGAGCTTTCAACCCGGACAAGGGTTCGGGACGCGAGCACCTCTCATTCGTTCGATCATGACTGCTGGCAACGGAAGCTTCGCGCAAGCGTTGCACAATGCCAATACTAGACGTGCTGAGCATTTGCACACGGCTTCGCAGACGATGATTGCTATGCAGGAGCTGCACCAAAAGCAAATCGACAAGATGCTTGAACGGCAGGCGCGATCAGCAACACTGAGCGCGAGCATTGCGAATGCTGAGAGCGAGAAGGCATCTTTGAAGCAAGTCCGCAAGGTTCTGACGGACACGACGCAGCACGTCTCAAGACTACAAGCAGAGCTCACTCACCTGGAGCATTACTTCCAGCAGATGTCAGTCGTTGTCGACGGCATGCACGGCCGGGCCAAGAGGCTAGTTGACAAGGTGATGGACGGCGTTGACCGCACAAACGATCGAGCAACGGCTTCATACTCCGACATCCACGCCCAGGCCATCATGATCGAGCTCTTCACGCTGCGAGGTCACTTTGGTCTGATCAATGGCAATGCCGAGTTCTACTGCGAAATGTCTCAAGGGCACATCATGCCGACGTTCCGCAGAATCAGCGAGACGCCTTTGTCCCTGGACGCCGGTGCGCGGCAGAAAGCTATCATGCAGCTGTCGAAGTCGGCGAGTGAGGCGGCAGATGCCATCACGCAACGCTCAAAAACGTATCAGGTTAAGCTTCATGAGCAGCTCAGTAAGCGCATTGAGGACGCCGAGCAGGAGATGACCTCGCTGCCTCCCATTGCGGCTTCGCGACGCCTGGCGATAAAGGCTGACGTGAAAGAGATCTCTGACACGGTTGTTGAGACGATCGAGGATAATGCTAACGTGGACAATGCCGAGATAGATAATGCGCTGTTTACGCTTGGCATGGCGTGAGTATGGCGAGCCTACACGTTCCTGGGCATGTTGGGTCAGCTTTGCGTGGACATGGGAAGCGATGGGTATTGTTTTTTGACCCTTGTTTCAACTTTTCTCTCTTAATATTGTACGATCTGCTCCATGCCTTCCAGCTTTGGACTATATCAGCGCGTGATCTGTAGAGTGCCACTCCCAACCGACTTTCGTACTGCTATACACACCTCAGTCGTAAGCGATCTACTCTCCACAAACTCTGAACTCTACAAGCAGAAAAAGATCATGATCCAAACGGAACAGTATTATCCATACAGGGTATTAGACATTATGATAGTATTAGCATTATCGTAAACGCTCAATAGTGTCAGCGAGTGTGGGTATAGCGTGAGGGCGCGAGCTGTATTTCTGCAATGGCGGGTGGCCCCAAAATGCCAGCATAGTCTTAGGCGGCACCTCTGCTATGAGGGCGAGTCCTGTGCTTGTGTACCAGGCGCGCGGAGATGATCATGATGGCAATGTAGCTATATGATATTCAGTACACGACTCTTGTAAACTCATGACGAGGCACTTACACGACACCACTGATCAGGATGAAGATGCCAGGCACCCAAGAGCCGGAAGAGTCCCAACTGGTGTACGACATTAGTGTATGGTCTGGAACTTATAAAAGCGGCAGTGAGGTACCTGTAGAGCATAACACTTATGATTCCCAGGGCGATGTTGAGGCCCATGAGAAGAGTTGACTCAACCAGATAATAGATCGGGTGCAGTACTGAGAAACGGCAGAGGACAATGTCAACGAGCGTCCATAGCAAGCCAACAGCAGGCGCTGGAGTCATGAGGGACCAGCCAGTGCTAGAAGGGTTACATTAATATTACTACGAGCCACTCACAGCTCTCACATGAGACGTACCCTTCGCCATAGTCATTGGACCCGTCCTTGACCACTGTCGTATTGACCACAATGGTGACAATCAGAGCGATGAAATTGACGACAAGGCAAGTTAACACCATGAAAGCTGGGCTGCCAGAACCTGTGCCCCATGCTTGGTGTGTTCTTCGAGACTCGTAATTGCGAATGTTCATTGCGATGGCGTTGGAATGGATCGGCGTAAGGCTCTCGAAAGGTGTGGAATTAGGTCACACCGAAACAGTTGAAATATTTACCGTACACAAGTCAAGGTTCTCATGAAGGTGAAGAGCCGGGTTTTAGCTGCACCACAGAATGCACTGCCTTCCTCGAAGGATTCGCGACACCACGACGTGGGTGAAACGGTGTCAGGTGATCCATGTCGCCCTTGCAGGAAGAAGGCAAGAAAGCATGACGATCAAAGGCGCCAAGTGTTGCGTAGGCGAAAATACGAATTGCTGCGCCCGCACAAGAGTCGATCAACTAATCCTGAATGCGGTGAATCGCAACGCCCTCCGAATTGAGTATTAAAGACTGCTCATCGAGGTCTGCTTAAACCGAGTCATTTATGTTGGATCTGCCCGTGGTGACCTGTAAGAGTACAAGACTGGGGAGAAGCGGCAGCAGAAGAGTTGCTATCAATAACACAGAAATGCTTGGCAGCATCGGAACAAATCAGGCAGAATTGTTAGATACGTCAGATCTTTGACTTATGAATGTGTTATTAAGGAGTCGTGGCATCCAGAGTACAGCATAAATGTAGTACATACATACTATCCAAATCTGTATGCTGTAGGGCGCTCGACTCCCGTGGAGCCCTGAGCCGCAGTCCACATATAGTAAGTGCACGCGATTCTACCAGTCATCGCGACATCCAATGTCGACCTCGGATACAAGTAAAGCGTTGAACATTAATCAGCTCTGCAATTTTGCACATCATTGTGACTCCCCGATGCTGGGTGACGCATCGTGCTGATAACATATCACAACGCACTTCCGCTCCGCGATCATTTTACCCGACACCGATCCATTCCCTTCAGAACAGTCATTCGCTTCATACTATCTGCTGCAATGTCGACACCTCTGACTTCAGCTGCCGTCGCTGCCAAACTATGGCCTCAAGATGGCAATGAACGTATTGTCGGAAAGCACGTCACCCTCGAGCCTCTGAACGAGCGCCACGCCGAATCTCTGTTCCCTCGCGTTAGCGGTGAAGCTCAGGCGTACCTTTGGGATTGGATGCCCGTCGGACCATTCTACGAGCTTGCAGATTTTCAGTCGTACGTCAAGCGATGCTCAGAGTCCAAAGATGTCAGTTTCTGGGCTGTGAAGCACCGCAACACCGACGAAATTGTCGGGCACGCGTCTCACCTACGCATCGACCCTGCGAACGCCTCTGTCGAGATAGGGCATATCATGTATTCACCATCGCTTCAGAGGACTACAGCTGCAACGGAGATCTGGTACCTCTTGGCCAGTCGGGCGTTTTCTTCTGGGTTCCGAAGACTGGAGTGGAAGTGCAATGCAGGCAACGAGCCTTCACGTCGAGCAGCGCTGAGATTTGGACACACGTATGAGGGGCTGTTCCGCCAACACATGATTGTGAAAGGCAAGAACAGAGACACAGCGTGGTTTTCTGTCATAGATGGTGAATGGCCACAAGTAAAAGGCGCCGCCGAGGCGTGGATGGAGGACAGCAATTTTGACGAAGATGGCAAGCAAAAGGTGCGGCTGGAGGCGATTCGTGCCGCGAGGGAGTCGTGATGATGACTCTGCGATGGCACCATTTGGCACCGGCCACTCACTGCTTGGCCGCGCCGAACATTGTTCGGTGAGGATGTCTCAGCGAACAAGGACTCCACCATAGTTCTGATAGACCAGATCTCAATGAAGACCCATGCATCCATGATTCGGCATATGTGTGGCACTTTTTTCAAATCTACACATATAGCACAGTGACCCTGCGAAGATGGTATTAGCTTAATCGATCTCATGGGAAGTAAAGCTCTGTAAGGCCAAAAGAACCAGGCCTCATACAACGTCAAGAATACTAGGAAGCCATAGTGCATTGAATAATAGACTAGGCTCATAGTCAGACCTCATCATAATGTTCTCTTGCTTTTTAACCAGTTGAATCTGAAGAGAATTGAAGTCGTTTTCGTCTTGATTCGAATTGACCTTTGGAAAGCATCAGGCGTTTGGCGTTTCCCCACACCGCAGAAGACAAGACCGCATCTCGAACTCACTTTCTTGACCTCGTACACGATCTCGCATACACAACCAGTATACGCACAACCATGGGACCCGACGAAGAAGGCAAAGCTCTGGCAACGCCAGAATACTGGGACAGCCGATATGCGCAGTCAAATGGAGAAGATCCTACCCACGAATGGTTCCGAAGCTTCGAAGCGCTAGAGCCGTTCTTCAAAGAGAACCTGTTCGCTACGAAACCGGCGGAGCAGGAGCCCAAGGTCGTCCACTTGGGCACTGGCGATAGTGTATGAGCATCTGGAATACAATCGCGACACAATGCAGCCATGAGCTGACCCACCCGCTCCCACCAGACCATTCCTGCCAACCTCGCCGCGCGCGGCTACAAGAACCAGCTCTGCCTAGACTTCTCCAACACGGCGTTGGAGCTCATGCGAGCGCGTCACGCGGAAGAGAAGGGAATCGAATGGCGCTGGGCAGACGTCCGCGACATGAAAGAGGTAGCTTCCGACTCGGTCGACGTGGCTTTTGACAAAGGCACGCTCGACGCGATGATCCACGGTAGTCCCTGGTCGCCCCCAGACCAAGTCTTGAGTGATACAAGTCGGTACATGCGAGAGGTAGGTCGTGCAGCGTACACCTTTCCATTTCCTTTGCCAAAGTCTTACTCTTTTGTGCTATAATGGTAGGTCCACCGCGTTCTCAAGCCCGACGGAATCTTTCTGTATGTCACATTCCGCCAGCCGCATTTCATCAAACCCTTGTTGCAGGTTGGAGAGGAGGAACTGTGGAACATGGAGATGAAGACGCTGGGAGGTGGAGAGAGCTCTTTCGACTACTTCGCTTTCATCTTGAAGAGAAAATAGACAACAATAAAGCCATTAATAATGCCTTGACGAAATTTCCTCTTCTACGTCTCTCTAGACTATATTTCCCGAAAAGAGAGAAATTTGCCGTCACATCCGTGAAACTCGCTACGGAGATTCAACCGCATGTAGTAAGGTACCGCGGAGATAAATGAGGTATGCTCAGGTTCCTTGTGGCTCACCGCATCCCTCGAAATCACTCTGACGTTACTAATAGACATATCTGAAGTTCGCCATCTCCTTGTCTGTGGCATCTGACAAATTCATCGCTCCAATCTGGTCCTCGTCAAGGTCTATGACCGTTCCGTTCTTGTTGTCGCGTCTCCTGTTTTCCCAGATCAAGTACATGCGAAGTACAATGGTCAAGACCAAGGCAGCCCCGAAGCAGATGATCATGGATAAGAAGCCAGAAGGATAACTTGGCGCTTCATCCTCGAAGAAGAGCTGTGGCCCGATGATGTTACCCAGGCAGTACGCAACGAAAACCTGGTGAGTTTGTTAGCCATAGGTGTAATAGACGCGCCATGGAAATTGGCTGATCCTGCTTCGAGGCTTACCATCGCATTTGCAGTGTTCTTTTTAGTGAAGCCACCGACATTACTGCTGGAGATGCTCAGGACCAGTGGGAAGTTTGCGGAGTATGCGATGCAGAAGCAGTATCCGATGAATCGCGGCCAAATTTCAGTGGAGTCTAGTTCGCGGACCATGATAGAGCCCGTCAGGGAGATGGCAAGATTGAACGCCATGAAGTACGTTCGAACATTCTTTAGGTACGTGCTGCCGGCGGTGCCAACAATGACGAAAACAGCCTGGAAAGCGACACTGATCATCTGGACAAGAAGTGTGTTCAAGGTTGTGAAGCCGAAGCCTTTGATGACGATGCTGCCGAACTGCGAAATGTCAGTTGACGCATCTTGCAGTATGAAATCACAGACCTACCCCGTGTACGCCACCATTCGCTATCTGCTGAGACAGCTGAACAGCAACGAGAAGCCATATCTTGATGTCTGTAACAGCCTCGATGGACTGAGTCCATTTCCAGGTGTCGCTGCGAATGCCAGTCATATTCTCCCGCACACGGTCAACTGCCTTTGCGCGATCCTCCTTGTTGAGGAACCTTGCATTGGCGGGCGTGTCTGGGAGGAAGAAGTATATAAAGATCGACCATGTAACAGTCATAGCACCAAAGACCAGGAATACAGCCTTGAGAGATGTCAGCGACCCATACAATGCGATCGACACATGATACTCACCTTCCAAGGAGCAATACTCTGCACATGGCCAACAGCGTAGGCCAATATCCCGCCGAAAATGCCTGCAATGACATTGCCCATGAACCAAGCGCCATGTCGCAGCGGCTGCTCAGAACGTTTGTACCACATTGCAACGATTACTGTCAATCCTGGACCGATGGCCGCTTCTGTGACTCCAAGAAAGAATCTGATCGCAAGTAGCCCTTGAGCATTGAAGCAGGTAGCCGTCAACATGAGAATTGCGCCCCAAATAAGACTCCGTTCGGTCAGTAGAGTTTGGAGGATATTCTGAGCTTGGGACGACGTACACTGAGGCCGCAATCGTCTTTCCGACCGGAAGTCTGACCAGTAGCCAAGCAACGGGGTATGATGCAACGAGATACCCGAAGTAATAGATGCCGCTAGACCACGAGTACTGAGATCCAGTCATGGAAAGGTCGGTTCTTAGGCCCATGATAGCGGTATAGCCAAGAGCCGATTTGTCAAGGAACTGGAAAAGATACGACAGGCTCATGATTGGAAGGAGACTGATGTTCATTAGCTGGTGGTCATGCCGTGACTTGTAGAGTTGTGCTTACCTGAGATCGATCTTCCTGAGAATGCGGCGGTCTTCTTCAACAGACAAAGCTTCTCCCGTAGAGAATATCTCGCCGGTTTCGTACGCGTCGTAGTGCTTCTGCAAATCATCATGTGCCGAACTCGTTTTGTTGTCGCTGGAAACTCTGGATTCGGAAGGCATCGTGGCAATATCAGTGGTCGATAAGCAACAATAATATAAGACGGCCTGGACGAATTGTAAACGCAACGATGTCACTCGCCATTATATAGGCAATTCGCATAGACAACTTGGCGAAAGGGCCAGCTGATCTGGTACCGATAAGCTCTTGTCCTGATCCATATGGTATCGCGGAAACTATGCATCCATATCACGGTGCGGGGAAATTGGTGTTCGAAAGATGCGGATAACAACACGGCAGTAATAGTATAGATGTCACTCAATGCATGCGACAGTAGGCCGATAAGCGATAGCGCTCCTTGGCCAAGACCAAGTATAGGCGCTTCTTCGAAATAAGCGCTCGCGAAAGCCGATTGGACGGCATGCGACGGCGAGAGGATGATTTTGACTTTCCACCCTTCATTTCCGATGACCAGTCTGGAAATGGCCATGGGTTTGATGATGATACAGCGTTTCTGCTAGATAACGGTGATCGAAAAGATTACATGGATTTATAACCGAAAAATGTATGAAACAGAACTTCTGTATGTGAAATCTTGTGCTCAGAAATATGTTACATGTACATTCAAGCGAGAACAAACAAGTCCAGCTTCTCCAGCTGATCTCGTAAGTTTACTCGTCTTCCGATACTCTGCTGCCTCGGGACTGTATCGACCAGGAAGCGGTGGGCGCGCTCGTAGTTCTTGCCATACTTGCGCAAGGCCGTAAAGCGGTCAAGAATCCAGTCTCGATGGAGCATGTCGTCTGTTTCAAGCACAGCAAGGAAAAGTGGCCATGCGACTTTGACCAAAGCCTCATCGCCGCCATGCTTATAGTTCTGGTATGCAAGGTTCATTATGCTCTTCAGTGCAGAACGCTGTCGTCCGTTCAGAGGCTCGTTGAATGCTGTCACGCGCATGAAATCAAGTACAACAGCATGATAGAAGGGAACAATCGCACGTATGTTGGCGACAAGCCGATGGCTGTTATCAGTTGCCATCGATAGCTCATCAGCAACGTCGATCAGTTCACAAAACTGCTCGCTGACTTCGTGCAGTGATTTCCAGATCATTGTAGTCTTGGCACTTACTTCGCTTGAACCATTGCGATACAGCGTTGCCAGTTGTGCGACCATGAAACGCAAAGCCACACATTGACCCAGAAGCGCGTAAATGTTTCTGTTCTCAACATCGTCCAAGAGCTCGCTCTGTGGATAAGTATCGCCCCATGAGACTCGATAAAGAGGATTTGAGAAACGATGAAGCACCGAGAAAGCCTTGACAGGATCTTCGTTGCGTGTAGCAGCATCTCCCGGGCTTGAGAGCAGGAGGCCGAAGATTGCTGCATTGACCTGCCCTCCAATACCAACAGATGCTGCCCCGGCGTCAAGCAATGCTATCCACACCAGTACCCGTGCAGCATACTGTGAGATGCGCGTTTGCTGGACTTCTGTGTACATTCCTTTGCTCACATCAGATGTCCGTAGATCGTCCGTCGCGCCACCCGGAAGCTCGAGCAGCCTCTGGCCCTGAAGTTGCAACAAAGATGCTACTCCTTGAAGGTGGCTCGAGTATGCCTTACACTCAGGATCGCCAAACTGTTGCTCGTACAGTAACATGAGCCATAGAGCGGTAAGCAGACTGCCGAGATCTTTCGCAGTATTCTCCAGCGCAAGGCTTTCCGACAGCATTCGGAGGGCGGAAGCATAATGCATCAAAGACCGCCTTTCTGAGGTTGCGTTGGACTTGATGCGCTGAGTATTCATCTCCTGAAGACCAAGAGCCAATACCATTTTCATAATCATTGCGTCGTTCTGAGCAATGTTGAACATCAAGGAGATCAGCGAGTAATCCGGGTTCTTCGTATGATGCAATTTGGCAAAATCTGTGCGGAAATAACGTATTGCCTCGTGATCCAAGTCGGTGAGAGTCAAAGAGCAACTTGCTACTGGGGGCGCTGATTGCTGTAGCTCTGAAGGTGAGACATCTAGGCTCATTGTTCGGAGTGCCACAACATCGTCCCCGCCCAACGCACGGCGCTGTGCAAGAGTCTTGTTCTCCTGTGTTCTGCGTCGCTCAGCCAGGGTTGGACGCGAAGTGTAGTCGCATAGGAGATTCAGACGAGTGCAGCGTCCACAGCTCGGCCTCTGCTGATCACAGCGCTTCTTCGCTGATTTGCTGCGGCATGTCCAACATCCTGATCGGGATCGCGAACCGGCCATTTCGCATGCACAAAGAACCGGCAAGACGGAACTCAGCTAGCGGTCATGGGGTCTGTCGCTCTATACGCAAAGAGGCCAGGAAGCATTGAGACGTAGATATCGAACAATGGGGTTGCAGATAAGAGCTGTGGGCCTTTGGTTACTGTAGGGTTGTGAAGATGGAGAAGCGAGCGACCTCGGCGATCCAAATCAAGCTCAACAATAGCCGACGAGCGCTTATTTCAGAGAGATCAGCCCCATTTTCTCCATCTCTCCTCCGCGAAAACATGACAACTTTATCAAGTAGGAATACGTAAAAGTATTGGAGGTGGCCGTTCGCTTATACAGTGTCTCAACCATGGCGTATAAATCGCTGCTATCAAGCTACAAGTTTTGTACGGCATTTGCTTGATTTGTGTCATACCTTCATCCACCCCAGCATCCAACTCCAGACAGTATCGCCAATCCACTGAACCCAATGAATATACGAGAAAACCTTGCGTCGCCATCGATGGACGCGATTTCGTCGATATCCCAGAGTGGACCGACTGCCGAAACATCTCTCTCAAGTCATAGTGATTCGCGAATGGGAGAGTTTCGTGACACAGTCGCTGCTACCATCGATGCATCGCATGACGAACTTTATACCATCAACAAGCAGCTTCACTCGAATCCAGAGACTGCATACCAGGAACACTTCGCCCACCAGACTATCACGACATACCTTTCTTCACGCGGCTTCGATGTGAAGAAGCACACGTATGGACTCGATACCAGCTTTGAGGCCGAGATTGGCACAGGCGGCCGTCTCGTCATCATCTGCGCAGAGTACGATGCTCTGCCTCAGATTGGACATGCGTGTGGCCACAACCTGATCGCCACGTCTTCCATTGCAACATTTCTTGCCGCTGCCGAAGCGATGAAGAAACACGGCATCGATGGTCGGCTGAGGATCCTTGGAACCCCAGCAGAGGAAGGTGGCGGAGGTAAAGCGAAATTGATTGAAGCTGGTGCAATTCCCAAGGAGACCGCAGCTGCTATCATGGCACATCCTGTGTCTGCTCATCAGATCTTGAGCGACCCCACGGCTTACGACGGTCTTGCTGGATTCAAGCTCATAGCAAGCCACAAGTTGTTAGTGCCAATCATTCATAGCAGCATGCCAACTGAGATATATCACTAACTTCCATCTTCTAATAGCCGCACTGAGTTCCGGGGCAAGCCAGCGCATGCAGCTGGAGAGCCATGGAACGGCGTCAATGCACTTGATGCAGCGGTCGCGGCATACAATAGCGTTGCGCTGCTTCGACAGCAGATGGAACCCGATGAGCGGGTCCATGGTGTCATTGAAGTCGGTGGAACGGTGCCTAATGTGATCACAGACTACACTAGAATGAACTGGAATGTGAGGAGTCCTACCATTGAAAGGGCCGACAAGCTGCTCGCACGCGTGTATAACTGCCTCAAGGGTGCAGCTAAAGCGACTGGTTGTAACCTTGCCTACATCAAGTTAGTACTAAACTGGTCAATCGTTAACGACGGGGACTGACTCGTGCCAGCTCACCAACATACCTTAACCTTCGCGCCAACAACGCCCTGTGCGAAACATATGCCCAAGACATGGGCACATTCGGATCACGTGTGCAGATCAGACAGGAGAAGCCTATGAACGCATCGACCGATATGGGAAATGTGTCCCACCTGGTTCCTAGTTTTCATGGCGGTTTCATCATCCCAGCGGGACCTGAGATATCTGCACATAATCCAGGCTTCGCTGCTTGTGCAGGAACAGAAGACGCTCACCAGGCGGCGTTGACTTGCGCAAAAGGAATGGCCATGCTGGCACTTCGCGTTCTTGTTGATGATGACTTGGCGCAGCATGCAAAAGCCGACTTCGAAAAGCGGGACGACTGAGGATAGTTGAATAAACCCTGCGGAATGTACCAAGCACGTTTCATCCAATCGACTCGATTATCTTCAATATTGTACTTATGTTCGCAACAAATGCTGTAGTTGAGTCAAAGCTCGCATAGAGTGTTCACTATCGTGCTCGTATCACACCAAGTGCAAAAGGCGCCCAGGTGGACATCTACATGTATCACTATACATACAAAAATCTTACTGTTGCTCGCGTCTTATGCTCAAGAACTCTCTGTACTTCGGTGCACACCTCCTGCGCCATCCCTTGCCCCAGATACCCATCGGCACCGCCGCGACCATGCTGAGCATGACCATGATGCCGAAGAAAGTGAAGACCGGACCCATACTGGTGGCATCGATGAAGTATTGTAGAGATTGGTTGATGGCGAAGTTGATGCAAGAGGAGCAGATGGCGAGGATGACAACGATTTCGCCAGAGATCTGTTGACGGAATCAGCACTGCGACTTGGGTTTTGAACTCCGCTCTACTCACTCCCGGGAAGCAGTCCATTGCATATGCAGTGGCAATGCTACAGGCGCTGACTTGATGCGCGATCATGGCGCCTAGACCGATGGCTACGGCGATCCAAGGCAACCCTGCATCTGCAGCCCAGCCGTAGAGCAGATAGCCAATTCCGGCGTAGATGAAGCTGAAGCAGAGCGTCCAAAGACGCATCTCAGGCTCCTTGACACCACCGTTGCGACGAGCAAAGAGGATGACAATTGTGTCTGCCAAAACTCCGGTGAGGTATCCGAAGATACTGCCGATGAGGGCTGAAAGGAACATCAAGCCAGTGGCAGTTGTGGAGAAATTGTATGGCTCGTTTGTCATAATCTCGGAGACTGCAAACGGATCAGTCTAGGCTTCGATGTAAATGTGCGCAAGCCAGTGAGACATACTTGTGTTGAAAGAGACAATGCCCGCAGTGCAACCAAACGCGAAGATTATACCAGCCTGCTTGCAGTTAGCCACATGTCAGAGAAAGTCTACGGCACGACCCACCAATACAACATTCGGGAACGCAAAGAGGAAGAACGGCCTCATGAAATACTGCCAGTAGGTTGTCTTGTCCTCTGGCTGGCAGTCCCACAGCTTGAGTCTCTGCAAGAACGAACGCTCTTCGTACCCAGGTAGCACTTCGCCAGTACGTTCAGAAGCAGCGGTATGCATCGGGGCGAGACCTTTCTTGCCATCTTCCTCATCTGTGGGCTTGCTGATATCGCCAACGACGGCTCTGTACTCAGTGTTGGGGATCGCATCGCGTTTGTCGAATAAGAAGCGTGGAAACATGGTTTCTTCGAAGCCGCCGAGTATCAGAAGGAATGTGCCGGCTTCAATGATAGCTGCAACCCAGCCAGACCAGCGCCAGCCGCGAGTGTCTGCAATAGCCCCACCAGTGATGAGTCCGAGGCTATTACTGGATTAGTATGTGATGTTTTGACTTAAATTATTGCCCACAACTGTGCTTACATTGAGCCAAGCTGCTGACCAAACAGGTAAAAGGACAGACTCGTGCTACGCTGATGCACGAAGAACATGTCGAAGATCGAAAGCTGAATGACAGCTTGGTACGCACTGGTACCAACTCCGTTTAGAGCGCAAGACAGGTACCACTCTGCTGCGCCGTTGAAAACAGCCTGCCACACCATTGAACCTGCAGAGCGATAAACAGAAGTCAGCATAGCGCCCTAGAGAACTCTATCGGGACGCCATCTTTGCATCATACCGAGGACAAACAACGTGGTGATGAGTAGAACAGGTCGGCGACCAATTTTCATGGCAAGCGGAATCCAGAAAACATTGGCAAAGCCCTGGGGTCATCTTTGTCAGCATGACAATGTTCCAGAAATGGTTTTCAGCGGCAGACCTACAAGGAGGAGGTAGTTCAGGGCACCACCACCGGCCAAAGCAGTCAAGGGCACATTCGCCTCTCTACTGATCACAGTACGCGCTGCACCCAAATTGTTCTCACCGTACGAGAAACCGCAAGCGTAAAGAGCGAGCAAAGTAAGCTGCCAATACTTCTTAGGCATTGACCATCGCTGTGTAACTGTGAGCACTCGGTTTATCGTTCAAGGATATCTCTCAGTCTTACTAGAGGATCTCTTCCACAAGCTGTTGGTTGCGGCAATAAGACAATGTCCGAGTCGCCAGAGTCAGCGTGCGATACATCGGGGTTGTGGTTTGTATCGACAAGGTACTCTGTACCAGGCACATTATCACCCATGTCAGGTCTCATCATCTCTGTACACCGTAATAATATGAAGTATAGCCCAAAGGTATCGAGAACTAAAGTGACAACACGATGGTCATGAAGGCGATCTGGCAGCTCTTTTGTACGTGAGAATCATGCTCGGCAGATGTTGATCACGCCTTATCGACTGCTGTCTTTGCCGCATTGTCTTGCTGTTCTGCCGTTATCATTTGCCTACAGAGATGTCTGATACTGCTGATATGTGAAGCGGTATGGTATCTGGTGTCTGTGATTGACCCGAATCCGCCCTGATGTTGCGGGGGTACGAGAAGGTCCACGCGCTTTGCGGAGAGTGTCTATTCTCTTTGCAGATCACCAATGGGATATCGTAGTAATCTCCCAGCCCGCCGTTATTGCTGTTTCTAAAACGGTAAGGCTGGGGAGGTCCATAAGGTGAAGGTCCATGCGAGGACCCACCATGGAGACTGCATAGCCGCGTTGCCGACGGCAGTTACATGGAGATAAACATCCAGCTTCACGTCGGAGGATCACAAGCGACAACTTCGCTGATGCTTGCCTGTTACTGTGGTATGCAGCCGAGAACACTGCTGGTACTTTTGCATGGCGCCATTTGATTATTAAAATGCTAAGCCAAGCTGATATTGCGACTCTCAGGTGCCACAAACCGGTCCCAATCGTCCTCCAGCGTTATCGTTGATTCGTCGCCAGTCATAGCCATATCTCGGGCATTCCATATCTTACATATGACTTGCCGTGCATGTGTCACGTTTGCAATACTTGCCGTGCGCATGTGTTCGAGCAGTCGTAGAACAAGCGGTCGTCCATATACTGGTGAGCCAGTACTTTCGTCTTTCCACAACTCGTCATCCAGAGGATCCAACTCAACCGCTGCAACAAATACGGGCCACACAAGACCGGCCGCTACCTCTTCCTCAAGGAATCGAGACACATGACGTAAAATCTTTCGAAGGCCATCTTTCACAATCGGCGTGCGTGGATTTGCCCCGTACAATGCGCAATGCAGGTAAGTTATCGATGCCGAGCGCTTGATCTCGGCAGACCGAAGTAGCAATCTGTCGTGTCCACCAGCCGGCACTATTTGTTGCATATTTGACAAGCTGGACTCGAGTAATGCAGCCTGTGCGGCAAAGTCCTTCGACGCTGCCGAATTGAAACTGCGGCTTTTCAAGCGGCTGAGCTCATTCATCGAGCAGACAATCGACACAAGTGCTGGACTGCAGCCAAGCCATGCATCGATGACTGTATCTGTAGCATCCCAATAGTCGCTGTCGAACTTCGGTGCTTCGCCACATGCGGTTCTTCCAATTACATCTTGGAAGGCGAAAAATCGTTCCGCGAAGAATGTGAGCTCGTTGACCGAATCCGGTTGTGACGAATCGCGGCCAGTTATGGTCCGACGGGCGCTTATCAAATGTTGCGCGCCTTTGAGATGAATAACCCACTTTTGGTCGCAACGATTGAGGATTTCGTACATACACATGAGCATCATGACCACCGGGAGTTCATGGTCTTGCCGAATGTCGGAGGCATTCGCCACGGCCAGGCGATGTCGTAATTCGCGAATCACCGTAGTTTCCAGCCTGACAGCAGTGATAGCCCAACTACTATCCTTGATTGAGAGGTGTCGAGCTGATAAAGCTAATAGCGCATCTGAGACGATGGTCGACGCGGAGGTGCAGTATGGCAGAATCAAGGAAAAGAAGGGCGAAGTCAGCCGCTCGCTTGTGACTGTAAGCGGGCAGAGTTGCTCGCAGTAATATGAAACGAGATGGCCATGGCGTGGGTCTCTCAGGAAAGGCGCTTCGTTTGAGAGACCGAGATTAGGGCTAAAGATAGTGGCCAGATACCGAGCCCGCAGATCCGGGGAAGATATGGAATATTTGCCAGAGGGTGATGGAGAAGGCAAATGGCTGGTATCGGTTGCGTCGCGCAAGACAATTGCCGTTTCGTATTCCCCACGAGGTCCAGAACTATCGTTGATAAAGTGGCACTCCTCCACGGTTGGCAAAGGTAGCCATTCTGTATCGACTTGGTCGAGGCGAAAGCCGTCTGATCTCGGCTTCCCGTGTTTGCTCCATAACTGTAGAGATAGTCAGTACTTCTGATGCATGCCTACAAGTAAGCGGTTGGACCTACACCCTGTCGTCCGAAGGCTAGTCCGTTATCAGCATACTCTGCCTCCCATTTCAGGACTACGCCTCCGCGTGAGCAAGTCAGGCCCCGCGCTATACAGTAGCTGCAAGACGGGACCTTTTCATCGCACCTGATCTTGCGCCTTCTGCAGTTCAGACAGCCGTTACGCGAACGGCGCCTATGCGGTTGATTGCGCTCGGATGCCTTTCGTCGCGGCATGCTCGAATGAAGCGAGATGGCCCATGTCTCCACGGGTCAATGAAGTGGGACGCAGCAGAAAAATGCGGCGTGTTAGGTGATGTTGAACGGAATGGCTTGTGACTGGTTGGGGTGGAGGAAGAAGAAGAAGGTCCATCCGCTCTCCACAAAGTCAACGTCCAAGGCCCACCGAAAACGCCACCAGAACACTCTCGGTCATCTTTAGCCGCATCTTCACAGCGAGGAGATACGGCGTTGTATTGTGAAGCAATAATGGCGCAAGAATGATCGGCCGTCTAGCCATTCTACCGCTCCTTATTACAAGGTCCGTGACATACCTCGCCGCTAAACATGTTCATAGCGAGGCCGGAGTACACCGATACGCGGCTCAGAAAGTCCACGCCTGATTTCTGCCATAACCGTGAAGACCGTTTTAACCTGGACCTCACATATATTGAACGATCGGGCTCTCATATATACTCAGATCTTTATTTGACCACACACAGAAGAAAAGTGTCAGCATAGGACATTATGACTTCCAACAACCTCAAACCCACCGACCCAGCCTCTACCAGCATCCTCATCGTCGGCTGCGGCACTTGGGGTTCATCAACAGCGCTTTGGCTCGCTCGCAGCGGATACAAGAATGTCACAGTACTGGATCCGTACCCAGTGCCCTCTGCCATCTCAGCCGGCAATGATGTCAACAAGTAAGCCTTTAAGACCATCGATTCCAGAAGCAAATCATACTAAAACTCAACAGAATTGTAGAAGGTTCGCCCCCAGCACACGCAGATCAAGTCCAACTAACACACTGACAAGGCACGAGGCCGCTCCCGCAAACCGTTCGAGGAGTTCTCCGGCCCAGACGCAGAGCGTCTGTGGACATACAACGAGATCCGCGCCGACGCCACCGAGACGTGGCTGCAAGATCCTCTCTTCAAGGACTACTACCACGAAACCGGCTACATACTGGCCGCAAGCGATCCGAAGAACATCGAGGCCATCCTACGTGAGGACCAACCAACTCCGGAGAATGGCTTCCGCGAAGTCAACACCGCCGAAGAGTTCCGCAACCTCATGCCTGAAGGCGTTCTTACCGGCGATTTTCCCAACTGGAGGGGCTGGTCCAAAGCCGAAGGCGCAGGCTGGTGCCATGCTCGCAATGCCCTCGTAGCCGCCGCGTCCGAAGCCGAGAAGCAGGGCGTGAAGATCGTCGAAAGCAAAGTCACATCTCTCATCGTTGAAGAGGGCGACGTCAAAGGCGCTCGATGCGCAGACGGCAAAGAGTACCGCGCCGATCGCACCATTCTCTGCGCCGGCGCCAACGGTCCCCAGCTCATCGACATGAAAGACCAGCTGCGCCCCACCGCCTGGACGCTGGCACACATCGCCATGACGGAGGAGGAATGCAAGCTCTATAAGAACCTTCCCGTGTTGTTCAACATGGAGCGCGGCTTCTTCATGGAGCCCGACGAGGAGCGCCACGAGCTCAAGATCTGCGACGAGCATCCGGGCTACACCAACTTCAGCACGAACTCCGACGGCACCAAGTCCTCGATCCCATTCAGCAGGCACCAGATTCCGCTGGAGTCGGAGCAAGGCGTTCGCCAGTTCCTGCGCGAGACCATGCCGCAGCTCGCAGAGCGGCCGTTCTCCTTCGCACGCGTGTGCTGGTGTGCAGACACACCGAATCGTGACTTCCTCATCTCCGCACACCCGGACTATCCTTCCCTGACGCTTGGCCTAGGAGCCAGCGGCCACGGATTCATGCATATCCCGGTCGTGGGCAAGTACATTGTACAATGTCTAGAAGGCAAGCTGGACCCAAGGATGCAGCGGTCATGGAGATGGAGGCCCGAGACGGCATTGAACCGTGACTGGGATGCGTTACAGGGCCGGAGTGGAGGGCCGAGTAAGCTTAGGGACTTTGCTTCTATTGCGGAGGACCAGTGGACCACTCTGCCTTCGAGGCTATAGTGTGGCATGATCGTGATATAAGAGCTCTGCTAGGAATGGCTCTGTGAGGGCTAGGTCTTCGACCATATCATCATGTGCAATCATGCTTGCATCTCCCACAGAACACAAATGATATGAGCATTGCATGGACTCGAACCTCTTGATATACGGCACACCTTGACTGATTGTTGTTATACCTTGACATTGGTGGAAAGAGTTTGAGCCCAAAATCAAACATCCCCGTTCGCCGGATGAGATGACCACCAGTGCAATCAACCCAATAGCTCAATGGATGGTTCACACAACGATCGGCTTGACCGGTGAGACGCCCATCCTCGCCCACCCAGTGTCAGCGATCCCACACAAGCTTGCCGTGGTAGCCTTATAGTATTGCTGAGCCAAGGACAAATTTTCGGAACGTATGAACAGCTTCATACCAAGGAGCGGAGAAAAGCAAAGGAGAAGCTCGGGTGGTCACAAGTGTCAAGCGAACGTATCGAACCGCATACCTAGTCGTGAAAACTACCCTCGTGTGTGCGAGACACGCATCGTAATGATGTGTGTTGAGGACACGATCCCAGTGCGATCCAAGAGAAGTCTCATTCGTATTCAACCCACATGGGCCAGAATCTGCTGGCTGTATCAACCAAGTCTATCTTACTCTTCGATTTCTTCGCATTCGCCGCTGTGGCTAATGGCGTGCACTATCGCACCGTGCCCGAGTCTCGTCGAAACCATGCTCTGATTTCTCCAACTTTTGTCCTGGGTGTAGGAAGCTAGTACCAGCGCTAGAACGAGGCTGTGAAGCAGAAACAGGGCATTGCCCTGCCAGTTCCCTTTTCTGGCTCTTGCGTATTGCTTTGTGGTGGCTGGGCAGCATCGCTTGGGGCGAGTTCTGCACGGCGTTCTTTTCGACGTACGCTTGAAGCCTTTTTTGAGGTCGCAAAACAAAGCATCGCTGTCGAGCTGGTTCAATCCGGAATCTGCGCCCTGCAGGCATAGAGTCGTGAAGCCAATTCATAAATGTGCAATCCAAGCCCTTGTTCCTCAAACATTCGTCCCAGCACCCACAATCCTCAATCCGCCCGGATCGCCCGCGTAAGCCAGCCAGTACCTCAACGGATGCCACGCCAACCACGTGACGGGATTCGTCGTCTCGATCGTATGCACATGCTCGCCGGTGTCGACGTGGCAGACCTCGATGCCCGAGCTGCTATCCCGAGCATCGCTGCCGCTGCTGGCAGCAATATACGCGCCGTCGAAGCTGAAGCTCAGATCGCGCACGGAGCCCATGTGCGGCGTGAGCGTGTGCGCGCAGTGCCAGGTCGTCGTATCCCAGAGCGTGACCATGCTGTCGCTGCCGCCGACCGCGACGTACGAGCCCGCGGGCGAGTGCTGTACGGCGTAGGTGGCGCTCGTGTGCGCGCTGAGGGTGTACAGCAGGTCCAGACTCGGCCAGTCCAGGACCTTGACCGGGCCCTCGCCCGTCGTAGCAAACAGCTCTCGCCCGGAGTTCGAAAACGCCATGGCATTGAACTGCCCGCGGTCCTTCACAGGCGTACTGTCCCTCGCCTCCGCCGCCCAGACCTCCCCGCTCCCAAACCCAGGCTCCATCTTCCTTACATCCACCGCCATGACCACATCGTCCTTCCTGCCCACGAGCACACTCTCTCCACCCGGATGCCAGCTCAAAAACAACCCCGTGTCCCCCGTCTTACACTCCGCAACCTCTCTGCCCTTCCCCGCCGCCACCGGCCCACCGACCCTAAGATCCCAAAGCCTACACATCCCATCCCCACCCGTACTCGCCAGCACGGCCTCCTGCGTCGGACAAAACGCGACCTTCTCGACCATCGCGGTGCCGCCGGCGCGCAGCTCCGTCGAGCTCTTGACGTTCGGGCGCTCCGGGTTCCAGACGCGGATATAGGAGGAGATTGAAGTGGCGATGAGATTGCCGGCGGGCGACCATGAGAGCGAGCGAATGTTAGGCGCCAGACCTGACGGGCGGCCGGTTTCAGCGAGGACGGTGGTTTTGATGCCTTTGAAGGTGGACGGGAAGATGTCCTTTTTCAGGGGCCGCGAGGTCTTTGGCGGCGCCATGGTTGTGGTTTTTTCGCGTGGTTCGGGTAAATTGTTGGAGGTGGGAGCGCGCGCATTGGAAGAGAGGGTTGTGAAATGGAAGCTTGGAGCTTGGGAGCCGATCGGCGTTTGCGAAGGGCAGGGCAGCTTGAGCTCAGATCTTGAGATCTTGAGAATATAATATACCTTTAAATCGTATGCACATCGTTGACTATATTACTCTCATGCCAATTGCAAATAGGAAGAAGCTTGGATTGAGGGCAACACAACCATCTATCAATTCACTCGGCTACACCACATGCCATTGAACCTCCCATCACCCTCGCGATCTTACAAGCATTGCAACTAAAACACACAAATGAATAAGTTCGGAAAAAATTCACGATACTTTTCCTCGTAGCAGCGTTTATCTCTAGCGTGCAGCCGTCGAAAGAAAAAGACAAGAACGTAATCTATGCCATCTCGCCAATCTTGCTCAGTCCCTTGAGCGAGCCCAAACTGAGAGCCAAACCCTGGCTCCTGCTGCGTATCCTCATGAAGCCAGTCACAGGCCCGTTCTCACCCTCCTTTTCGACGCTCAAGTTGGCCAGAGCATCCTCGCCTGTGCACTAATTAGCAGTAGTTTCAAGCAAATGGAATTGAAGATACTAAAAAACTTACCAAACACGGAACGCGCGTACAAATTCGCGCTCAAGAACTGGCAATCGCCGCTCAGACTGGCCTCGGGAGTGAGGCACTCCATGTTCGTCACCTTCATGAGGCGAGCGAGGAAATCTCTTAGACCCTTGCCCGATTGGAGCTTGGTGTTGATGTTGACCTTGTTCTCCCACTCGAACTCAGTCCACATAGTTCGGAATTGTGTCTCGGTGCAGTGTGCGGGCTGGATGTAGTCCATGATATCGACGTGGACATCGTTGAGGATGACGACCTGGGTATCGGTGCTGTGAGCGCCATCGTAGATGATGTTACCAAAGATGACGCCGGTGTCGGTTGATGAGACCTTGATGGTAGCTTGCACGTTCATGAAGTCGAGGCCCGGCAGGTTCTGGGTAGTAGGACGTTCGACGACCTTGAGGTCGCCGAGGGTTGCAAACTCAACGGAAAGGTTCTGAAGAGTCTCGCGAGTTTGGTTGACTAGAAGCACATCGAGGATAATGTCGAACTGGTGCACCTGGACATATGCTTCAGCATAGACAGGGTCGGAGAAACCGGTAAGCTGAACGACACGGCTGAGCTTGGATGCAATGTGCTCAGTTGCAGAGTCGCCACCAGTGGCCTTTTCAAGATCCAACTCAATCTCCTCGGCGCTGTCCATCTGGTTCTTCTTGCTGAGTTGTCTGAAAGAGACAACATCATCGACCTGGATAGCACTCTTGGCTTTGGTGGCAGCGTCCTTCTCAGCACGCTTCTTCTCTTCGACCTGGACCATGTCGCTGAACGCCTTGCGAGTGTCCTGGAGGAACGCAGTCTCGAGGTCCTTCTGCTTCGAGAATTCGGCCAAGGACCGGACACACGACATGATGCGATCGATGGAATCCTCATCAATCGGTGCCTTGACAAACTGCGACTGGCCGGCACGCACGATTGAAATCATGATAAGCATGGCCTCGGCGCGCAGAGCGTTGGTCCTCCTAGGGTCGTCTGTGATTTCTGAGTGGCGCATGACAAGCTTTGTAAGTGTCGAGGAAAGAACAGTGGCAAGGTAGTAATCTCCATCCAGAATAAGCTGCCTGAGAGGGGGCTTCTGGGCAGCCTTGACAGCGTCCAATTTCGCGTTGGCAGATGCCTGGCTTGTGAGTGCACTTTCGGTCGCGTACGTGCCATCAGCCAGAACCTTTCTTGATCCAGTGGGCTGTGCGGGCTTGCTGTGACCATTGGCCTGGTCGTTGAGCAGTGCATCTCCTTCGGGTTGTTCCTCCAACAGTCGCGCCTCTGACGCAACAATAGGAATTTCGCCCAAGCTGGCTCTGATCCTCTTCCACGCCTCCTTGATGTCGTTCTCTTCCAAAGAGTATTCTCCGACAATCCACAGACTTCCTCGGTAGACCTTGCCGGCTCTGACTTCTCCCAGCGTTCCAACCAGACGTTCCACAATCGAGCTACGCAGTTTAGGGAACTTCTCAACGACCTCCTTGACAAAGGTAATTACATCGATGGCCGATGCGTTGTTGAAGTCGGCGATGAAGTCCATCAAGAGACCAACGACGCTTTGCGCAACCTCCGAGAACTTGATGGCACACTGGTGTATCGAGTGGATGAGAAGAGACCTGTATTCGCTGTTCTTCTCGTATTGCTCGTCGACGGTCTTGGACAGCTCCTTCTTCAAAAGCATAACGACCTCCTCCACGTTCTTGCTTGAGACCATATCCAGAGCGAGCTCGAGAGCCTTCCTTCGGACATCCAGATCAGGGCTAGACAGAACACGCAGAATCTCCATAGTAAGATCGTCCAGGATGCCATAGTTTGCTTTCCGTAGCTGGTTGACCTTCTCCAGAACAATAAGCTTCACGTTGTTGTCAGACTCCTTGATCGCGAGCTCGATAAACTTGGCCGCCGCCGCCTTGACAGCGACGGGGTTGTTGGTGAGAGCGGTGAGAGACGAAGCGGCCTCGTAGACAACTGTTGACTCCTTGGCCTCCAACAAATCAAAGATCAAGCGGAGGTACCGTGCTTTATTCTGCTGGTTTTGCACCGCATCCTTGCGGATGAATTCCAGCTCGACCAACTGCAACAGCTCGTTTGCATTGGGGATTCCCTCAAAGACCGAGCTCAAGTATTCAAGTGCCTTCTCGTGGCTAATGCTCATCAAAGCGGCGAAGGCATTGCGCTTGCAAGTGTTGTCGCTCTCGGTTTCGAGGAAGTTCTGGATAAGTTCGGGCGCGTCTGGCATGAGAGCCTCGGAGTGCTGGTAGATGGAGGCGATGGCAAAGACAGCGTTCTTGCGGACGTAGGAGTGACGGTGCTCGAGACACTGTCTCGCAGGCGCGAGCAGAGGCTCGATGAGCTCGGGCTCACGAAGCTTGCACAGGAAGCGAAGAGTGTTACCACGGATGTACTCGTTCGCGTGTTGGAGGTCCATACGGATACCGTTACTGGGTGACAAGTCAGTTCCCAAATCTTGCGAGTGGTAATCCAGCACTCCTTACCAAACCAAAATCATCTCCTGCTTCAGCTTGGTATTCGAGTCCAGCTTGGGGCACACCTCGTAGTACATGTACAACAGCTTCTTCAATGGCTTGCTCTTTGAAGGCATGACGAATCGAATGATATGCATGAGCAGCTGCGGCATGGAATCGCCATTCAGCATGACGGTCAGGATGCGCTTCATGGTTTCCTGCTTGCTCTCATCCGTGCCCTTCTCCAATTGGGTCTTGAAGTCCTGCAGCGAAGGTTGGTCGGCGGCATTGTCCTGATGCACCACGCTGTAGGAGTTTTCCAGGAAGGTCGCCATGTTGGGCGGTGTGGATGTGTAGTGTTTGGGTGATTAGATCTGGCGTTGCTGGGCGAGTCCTCCTCGCGGGATGCGCAGTGTTGTAGCCAGCCCTCTCCGGCTTGTGGTTGTGACGGAGCGTCTGATGTGAATGGCGGAGCTTGCGTGGCCTGATGGAATCACGGCTTCGAATGCGGTAGGAGAGAGTAGCGGAGGGGGATATTGGTGGGCGAGGGGGGGGCGGAGGGAGTGTCGGTGGGGATTGGTGAGAGCGGAGCGGTGTTTCCAGAGGGGCGGCCGGGCTGCTGGCGTATTATTGATGTCGTCCCCTTCTGAACAGCTGTTTGGCCCAAGGGTTGCTCGGGCTAGCTCGCTCACTCACCCTCACCCTTGATTTGTCCCTCAGGCAGAATTTCTGGCTGGCAGGCGCGGTCAAGTCAAACAAACCTCTTGGCGGGCAACTTCCACCTTTGGCGCATCGCATACCAGTCCAGTCGAGCTCGCGTTGCAATCGACGATATATTCTAAAAAAAGCAGCAACAACATGGCGACCAATAACGATCCATTCTACCTACGATACTAGTATGTTCCAATGTGTGCGCGGTCGGGTGTCAAATCCGTTCGCGCCACGCTTCACTATCCAGAAGCCGTATGACTGTCGCATCATCATGCTGATACCATTGCTAGCTCCGGTCACTCTGGCCGCTTCGGTCACGAATTTCTTGGTGAGTTACGCGCTTCTGCAAAACTGAAGGCTGTTCTGACGCTGCAACAGAATTCGACTTTCGCGCGGTTGGCGATGGCCGCTCAGCACAAGCCCGCTATGCAAACAACTCGAACTACCGCAATGACTCTCTGATCCGCAAAGAGAGTGAGTCAAAGGAATCCATCTTGAACGAAGGCTGAGCGGCTAATGTCGCCGACAGTGTGCGTCAGTTCAATCCTGATTGCAGAAATCAAGAGGATCATCAAGGAGAGCGAGATCATGAAGTATGTCCTTCGAAAAATATGACCAGACGAATACCAATATTGACAATTACTCCAGGGAAGACGACACAAAGTGGCCACAGAAGAACAAGGATGGTCGTCAAGAGCTTGAGATCAGACTGGGCAATGAGCACATCTCATTCGAGGTTTGTCTTTTTTGAACTCGCCTCTCGCATCCCTTACTGACCACAGTGATTTCGCAGACTGCCAAAATCGGCTCTCTGGTCGATGTCAACGAGTCAGAAGATCCCGAGGGCCTGCGAGTGTTCTACTACCTAGTGCAGGACCTGAAGGCATTGGTCTTCTCTCTCATATCACTGCACTTCAAGGTACGAGCAATGAAATTGTGGTTTGTACGATTACTGACAGGAACACAGATCAAGCCGATTTGAGCTGGCAGCAGTCCGTCTGTACGGTGCTCAGTGCATAGAGCGGGAGTTTAGGCGTCTGGGATGAGGACTTGATAAACCATTGGGGAGTGCAGTATGCAAGGCAGTAAAGGCATGATTGACGAGCACTGTATGCGCTGAAGAGAGTCCATGCGGCCGTCACACATACAGCCACATATGGAGAAATAACGCAGAGCTTCTCGGCCACCAGTCCCGAGCAAGTCAAACCGAAGGCAGACCCGAGATGGCGTTTCTTTCCCCACGTTTACTACCCCAGTTATCAGCCAGGCCCTTTCGCTTCACCAACGCATCTACCCTCATATTCCGTCATCAGTCACTACACCCATCACATACAACCCATTCTAGACCCTCACTGTGCCGTGTCACCGATACCAAGATCATCGCTCCTCTCCATCAACCCTCGCTCTCCACCAAAAATCCGCCCAAGTCAGCCCTTCCATGTCTACGCAACCACGCGCAACCCTCGTGACCCGTCCATAGACTCCACAGCATAGCACAGCACAGCATTCACCATGCCAACACCAGACGAAACCGCATTCCCACCCTCACCACCCATCGACATCCCCACGCGCTCTTCATTCCCCAGCTGCCCGCCGGAAGAGGATCGCGAAGAACGTCGCGACGACAGCGAGGACGACCGCAGCAGCAACAACGATGGCGAAGAGCGAGAAGCGGCCGCTCCACCAGCTGATCACGCGATCGCGCAAGAACCCACACCCGAACCAGATGCGCTAGAAGGAGCCTCGTCGGAGAATCACAATGCACAACCACAGTCGAAAGATAGGATAGTCGAAGATGCGACGGCGGCGACGGCGGCGCATACACACAGTCCGACGACGGCGTCGCATGAAGCGCTCGTTGCGCCGCCCGAAGGCGAGATGCAGGCGCAAGCACATGCAGCGTCGTCAGATACGCATGCTTCGATGTCGTTCCCGCCGCAGTATCTGGATGTCACGCCCGATAAGGACCGAGTGAGTGCTGTCTTGTCTGTCTTTTACTTGGGATGCTTGCTGATACTGTTCACTGCTAGATATTACCCAATTTCTCTTCATCTTTCTTGCGACCTGGTAGCAAATTCAAGGGAACGCAACAATCCGACCGCCAGGTATACGATGTTCAGGTGGAGATCAAGGATGTTGATATGGCGGAATCGTCGCTCTGTGGATATTTGCGCATTCAAGGTTAGTCAAGCAGGGACTTGAATCCGCCCACTAGCCAGATTATAAGATCGACCACTAACACGCAACCCTCCCAGGCCTCACAGACGATCACCCAACCCTAACCACATTCTTCGAAGGCGAGATCATCGGCCCCAAACACCTCTTCAAAACCACACACCCCTCCTGGGGCTCCTCGGAAAAAGTCGACCTTCAACACTGGGCGCGCTTCCCAGCCTGGAGACCTCTGGCCAAATCGGCCAAATCGCCCTCGTTTACGCTCAAGAACTACCAGCAGCGCGAGCACATCTTCATGCGCTGGAAAGAGTACTTCCTCGTGCCAGACCACCGCGTCAAGACGATCACGGGCGCCAGCTTCGAAGGGTTCTATTACATTTGTTTTAATCAAGTTGACGGGAGTGTCAGTGGGATTTACTTCCATGCGAAGAGTGAGAAGTATCAGCAGTTGGATTTGAAGCATGTGGGGGACGGAGGGTGTGTTGGTGCTATGGAGTTTCGGTGATGCGGTGTCTGGAGGGTCGTCGCAGGCGTGGGAGAGGAAATGCTGTCGCATCGCTTGTTGAAGCGGCACGCGCGAGTTGGGGCTGCATTGGCGACTGCTGACTTGAGGTTGTCGGAGGGATCTCGCTTTGTATAGACCGGGCTATACCACATTGTTATTAATTCCAATTGTTTTTTCCTGCTGGAATTGTTTTTCGTTCTACATGGGTGCATTGCGACTTGGATCTGCATCGCACAGAATACCCGTTCAAGCGTGATGTCTGCACTGGACATGAGTTCCCATATATATAACTCCACGACTCCCCTGTGGTCTCTCGAGTCTCAACCATGACCGACTTCCTACCATGTCGATGCGAGTCAGACGCCCCCATCGCGCTCTGATACAAAGCGCCGCGCTTGCAACGGTTTCGGAACGGGCGTCAGATCCTTCTGCGATCATGACGCTGTCTTCGCGCTCCGGTTCTCCTCTCTGCTTGGCCCTTACACATCGAACACCTCCATGGTTTGGTCTAAGACGAAAGCAAATCGGCCATTGGTCTTGGCTCACACAGATCGATCTTCAGCAGCGGGTGGCATGATCAGAAGAAGAAGAAAAAGTCTATCTGCTACGATGGAAGGCTGTGCGTGACATGCAGCAGCGGCATGTGCGTGATGAGAAAAAGGTTGTCTCACGCTCGTCCCCTTCACCTGCATTCTCCACGGGCAAGCGTAGAAATGGCCGATGCATATCTTTATACTTTACCGGGCGCATCCTGGCAAGGCATGGCCGCAAGCGCGGGTCTCCGAGACGTGGTCGCGTCACTGACTCCCGACACAGCTATACGAGCTCGAGTAAGAGGCGTCGGTCGGGTGGTGGGCAGCTCTCTCTCTCTCTCTCTCATGGCTGCTGTAGCATTTTCTTTTCCTGGCTGGCAGTATCAATTGGCATTTCTTAATACATTGCCATTGTTAGGTATTGCTAGCTGCATCGCCTTCATTTCTTCTTCTAGTCGCGATCCACGATAGCTACCTCACAGCTATCTATATACACAGCTCCAATGGACGGCCAACCGCTCGCGCCGGCTTTCAGGCCAAAAGAACACGAACCACTCTCACGACCAGCATCCGCCGCCTCGCCCTTCGTCTTCGACGACCCGCACGAAGGAACCTCGGCACACGACCACTACACCGAACCCACCACAGCCTTCGGCTCCGGCCTCGAAGACCACGCCTCTTACGACCTCAAACCCCCAGCTCCCTCAGTATCGCAGACCAACCTCGAATCTCTCGCCGTCCGCTTCTTCTCCGTCGACCACCTCAACGCCATCCTCAAAGACCCGCCTCTCGCCAGCCGCTTCGGCAAGTTCCTCCACCAGTACCGCGCCCAGCATATCCCAAAGCTCAACCAGTACTTCGACGCGAAAAAAGCCCAGGCCGCTGTCGAGTATGCGAACGCTGTCGCCAATCAGCTCCCCGTCGATGGGGACCATGCGCCGTATATTGCTGCGACGCTGAATGCGCGCTTCGATGGTAGGATGAAAGAGATTGTAGAGGATTTGGTGCAGGATGCGCTGCCGGCGTATGTCACTCATAGACTGACGGGGTTGGTGACGGAGTCGCTTGTCAAAGAGGTCACGGGGAATAATGCGCCCGTCATGCGCGAGCTGATACCTAGCCTTGCGGAGGTGTATTGCATTACGGATCCTTCGTTGCCGGACAATCCTATCGTTTATGCGTCGGAAGGTATGGATGTTTGATCTTGAAGGACAGTGATCGGGTTTGCTGATTTGAGATGGCAGAATTCTACAATACCTCCCAATACGGTCGCGAATATGTCATTGGCAGAAACTGCCGCTTCCTGCAAGGCCCCAAGACGTCCGGTGCCAGCGTCCGAAGGTTGATAGACGCTCTGGCAGCTGGGCAGGAAGTCACAGAAACGATCCTCAACTACCGCCGCGACGGCTCGCCGTTCATGAACCTCCTGCTGATCGCACCATTATACGACAACAAAGGCAACGTGCGATACTTCCTCGGCTGCCAAATCGATGTCTCTTCTCTGATCGAAGGCGGAAGGGGTCTGGAATCTTTTGCGAACCTCCTAGCACGCGATCGATCGGAGAGCAGATATGGCGATTCTCTCCAGAAGGACCCGAAGCACATGCTAGGCGAGTTTGGCGCAGTGCTCTCCGACGAAGAAGCCAATATCGTGAAGAACCGCACTCGCAGTTTCAGCGAAGGCGTCATTCGCCCTAGCACAGCAATGAGCGGTTCAGTACGAGCGCCTAGAAGAAGGCTAGGAATGGACGACACCGCTTCAGACCGCAATCTCTGGCCTCATGCCAGCCTTGGGCCTTCAGGTCGTTTACCAGGCGTGTACCAGAACGTAAGTCGTCCCAATCCAACGCACAGGCCCAACCATAGCACAAACCTCCTAACTAATCCTCTCTCAAAAACAGTACCTCCTCGTCCGCCCTTACCCTTCCCTCCGCATAACCTTCACCTCCCCCGCCCTGCGCATCCCCGGCCTGCTACAAACGAAATTCCTCGACCGCATCGGCGGCCCAGAGCACGTGCGCGAAGGCCTGCTGGACGCCCTCGCACACGGCACCGGCGTCACGGCCAAGATCACCTGGCTCAGCAGCACGTCCGGCAACGTCGAGGGCAAGCCGCGCTGGATCCACTGCACGCCGCTGATGGGCAGCGACGAGAAGGTCGGGGTGTGGATGGTGGTCATGGTGGATAATGAAGAGATTACGGGAGGCTTGAGGAGGGGAAGCGCGGTGCAGGATGTTACTGGGAGTGGGCATTTCGGGTATGCTGCTGGGCCGGGGTCGGTGGCTATGGGATCGCCGAGCCGGAGGGGGGCGGGGAGCTCGCGATTTACGGGGAACAAATTGTATGCTGAGTACTTGAGGAGAGAGGGGAGGGGCGGAAGTGGTTTCGATGAGGAGGAGAGGATGAGCGAGGAGGCGAGGGAGAGGAGGGAAGTGGATCATCAGTTTCGGGACTTTTGAGGAGGGGTGAGATGGACTGCGTGTGCGTGGATCACTTCCTTGGATGACTTTTATGAACGGGATCTGGTTTTGTATGTTCGGGGGATCTAAATCGGGCGATCTGGATATTATATCTCTGACGATGCTAAAACGAGCGAAGGTGTTTCTGGCGCAGCTATGTTCCCTTGGGTTATGCGATTGATACCAACCACACGAAATGGCAACGACAATATCGGCGGAAAAAAAAACATACACATACACATTACCCTTATTTGATTTTTCTCAGGATTATCCGATATTCAAATCTGTCGACAAATCAACGTCGGTCGAACACTGCTGATCGACAGCCTGGGGCACCATCTACATAAGCCTTGCTTACGCACATGCAGCCAGATGACTAATCGTTTAGTGAACCATCTTTGGGACCCACAGGCTCGATGCTTCTTTTGCTGATGATATGTCGCCAAAACGTGCCGAACGCCCTGACTGCTGCGAACACGATGGATATGCCCCGACTGACTGCCCGACAGGCGTAAGCCCTTATCTCTTTGCGTGGTCGCGGCCAATGCGTGCTCATGCATTGTAAGCAGCTTTGCTTGCTTGCAGCTGGGTGATCAGGCTAGGGTTGGAAGCGAGCTTGGTGGACGTCCTGTTTGTCTAATGCAAGCGATGGCGTAGATGGCAAGCTTGAGCTGTTGCATCAAAGTACATATAGACTCGCAGTGTGAGATCGTGTGCTTTAAGAGCTTGAGTCCCTGTGATTTCTGGTGGCTTGTTTCGACCGATTGTGCGACACCTCCACCCATCATTGACACTTATCATATACGATCATGCCTCTTCCGGAAGACAAGGCCGTCGTCGAGACGGGCGACTCTCTGGTGAAGACTCTTCGTGGCGCATTTGGCACGCCGGAAAGCTATCGTCCAGGTCAGTCTCCTGTCGTCTCGTTGCTTGCTACCTACCTAAGCTACTACACCATGTCTGACACCTTCGACAGCACACGCGAAAGGCCGCCTCCTGCGTGGTACTTTCACGCCAACATCCAAAGCCTCGTCTCTCTCCAGCGCACCTCACTTCACGGCCTCAAGCACGCCTCTCCTCGCGCGCTTCTCCTCCTCCACCGGCCTCCCAGTAAGCCCTCCCTCCAAAGCAAACCAATCAACACCACCAACCGACTAACCCCAATCACCAGCACATCCCCGACACAGACCCCAGCGCCAACCCCCGCGGCCTCGCCCTCCGCTTCCTGCTCTCCGCCGACGAGCACAAGCACACCGACATCATCGCGCACTCCACCCCCTTCTTCCCCACCCGCACCGGCGAAGGCTTCCTCGCGATGCTGCGCGCGCTCGGCGACGGTTCGATTGGATCTTTCCTCGAAGCCACCCCGAGCGCCGCCGCGTTCGTGCAAGCGCCCAAGCCGAGCCCGGCCAGCTTCGCCACGGAGCGGTACTTTGGCGTCAATGCCTTCACGCTCGTTTCCGCGGACGGCGGGAAGACTTCTGTGCGGTATCGGATCGTGCCAGAGGCGGGCGTGAAGACGCTTTCGGAGGACGAGGTGCAGGGCAAGAGCGAGACGTATCTCTTCGATGAGATCGCCGAGCGTCTTGCGGGTGCTAGCATCACGTTCAAATTGCTGGCGCAGGTCGCGCAGGCTGGAGATCCGACAGATGACGCGACGCAGCACTGGCCCGAGGACAGGGAGGTTGTGGAGCTGGGGAAGATTGAGCTGAAAGAGATTTTGAGCGAAGAGGAGAGCAGGAAGCTGGAGAAGAATGTCATCTTCGATCCGATCCCGAGGGTGGAGGGTGTTGAGGCGAGCGATGACCCATTGCTGGATGTGCGAGCTGCGGTGTATCTGATCAGTGGAAAGGGGAGAAGAGCGGCGGAGTGAGGGTGATCTAGTGTGGGCGTAAGGAATCCGCTTGGGGAATGGATTGAGAGTGATTTGACATGAATCTCGCCATATCGAATTAGTTGTTACCTATCAAGACCCATACCTCATAATTATCGTGTCCAAGTCTAAGCCGCTCACATTCCCTCCTTGTATTCACAGAACTTCTCCTCGGGAATCACGATTTCAAAGGCAGCTGCGCACACCCATCCAATCAGCATGGGAAATTTCAACCCGACCGGAGACTCGAGATATGAAATGAAAGACTAGGGAGGGGAAGAAAACTCACGAGGCTTAGTGTACAACGGCACCGTGACCGCCTGATAAGGCGCATAATACTCCTTCTTCAGCTGCACCTCCTTGAAGTACTCGAGCGTGCAATTCCAGCCCTCGCTGAACGAGATCACCGTCTCGTCGTCGGCTTCCGTGGCGTTGCGCTGGCCTGTCAGCGGGTTGATGGGGTGGCGCTGGCCGAGGTTGAAGAAGACGCATTGGGGCTCCTGCAGCACGGCGTCGTAGGCGGGCTTGATAGCCGCGAGGAAGGCCGGGACGTCGGCGGTTTTGACCGTCATTTGCACATTGAGGATGAACGCGAGGGGTTGGATTTTCTTGAGCGTAGGAGAAGAAGACATTGTTGCGGTTGGTGGTTCGGGCTTGGGTGCGTAGATGGAGAGTGGGGTCGAACTGCGAAGAGTGGTACTCGTTATATCCTCAGAATTTCTGAAGCTGCTGGCAGGACTTATATATGGATTAGAGATATAGTGTAGTGCGGATATAAGGTGTTGCTCGCGCTGGACACCAAGCTCAGCGTTGTCTAATGTCCGTCTAGGGCTTCGCTTGAAGCATTTATTCAGCTGCCCCGCCAAGCATTTCGCGATCTTCACCATTTACGGCGAGATGCGCGATGCTCGTTCGTCGACGATGTCCATTTTCTGGTCAGCGGTGTTTGAACCGCGCTCCAAGCTGCAACAATATTTTCTCTTGGCTGTTCGACCTTTTTTCTTCTTCATTGTTGACATACTGAGCCAATTGGACAGCCACATTTCCGTAGAAGTTGAAGTAGTCAGCATCGAGAAGAGGGGTCGAATCCCACCTACACTTCCTCGCGCCACCTTATACTCCACTCGCCCTTTGCAAAGCTCGGCTCAACTACCTTCCCTTGCATTACTGCTTCACACTTTCGTCTCTCTTCTGGTTCACCCGGTATCGCCTTCACGACAAAACCGAATGCAACACCCCTCCGAGCAGCGCATCGGACCTGCTCTCTTTTGTGCGCCTTCTGCTTCCCCTCGATCCTCTTCTGTAGCATCTCCTCATTCTCCTCGATGCGCTCTGCCCGACCCTTTTCTCCACCTACGCCGCCGTTCACTTCTGAGACATCTTGAGCGGGTCGTATCCTAGTACCGCTCCGGATGGACATGCGGGCTACCAGATCTCCATCTACGACCTCTTTGTCCTCTTCAGCAGCTGGCTCATCTGTCATATCGATAGAGGTCCACTCCTCAGTGTCGGGCAACCCTCGCCTAGCTCTGTCTCGTTTGCGTCCTGCTGTCTTCTTGGGGTCATAGCGATCGCCGAAGATCAATGTCTCGACTGTTGTGCAAGACACAAGCACACGGGAGTCGCCTTTTGGCTTTTTCTTACCCTTCTTGGAACCCCTAGAGCTGATCTGTTCTCGTCCAGTACGCTCGGCGTCTTCAACATGCACAACTTCACCTAGCTTCTCACTCTCGAACACGGGGAGCTCCTTTTCCTGGAGTAGTGCAACGAAAGTATCTTCAATAAGCCGGTCAAGCGCCCCAGGCTTACGACTTTTGCACCGACTTGAGCAGTATTTTGCAGGTGTCGCATTCTTGCTTGCTTCTGTCTTCCGTGCACCTTTTGGATGTCAGCTTTGTAGTACCTCTAGTGGCCCGAGCTGGAGCAGTGTATTGCATAACGTACCAATGACTCGACCGCATGTCTTGCAATAGGGCGTTGATTCGCCGCCTGGAAGGAGGTAGTATGGTGCTGGTGTGGCTTGTGTTTTGTTCGGACGGGACCACGAATCCATCCAACTCATCTTCGCGGCTTTCTCGACGTGGCGCGGTTCTCTGAACCTTGTTGATTGCTGGCTATAGCTATAGCTTAAAGCAAGTATCCGTGTTTGTCGACACGATGGTGCTAGTGGGTAATGGCTATGAGAAGACAATGCGAATATCGGGCGTGTCAGTAGTTTCACCCTGGTGCTATACGCGCAAAGTGTACTCTGAGCTTTACTAGCAAAGTATCCTTGCATATTGTTATGCTGAGGTAAACAGTTTGTTGACGGTGCTCGAAACGCGAGCATCACGATATGATGCGTGACGTCATATGACGTATATCAAACACGCACGAAGGCCTGAGGTCAAGGAGGAGGCGGAGCTACTCTTCACTCGGCGCTCCTTCTCCGTCTTCCTTCGACTACTGCCTCTCAAGTCTTCGTTGACTTTTACAAGCACCAAAGGCAAGTTGAGTATACTTTCGACGTTCAGACAATGGAGCTTGGTCATGAAGCCGCAGGCCCACAGCCGTTGACATCGATCTACCAGAGAAACACGCTTATTGATTGAAATAGTCAAAAATTCACATACTTCAGTAATCGCCGCTTGCATGTACAAAGCGAAAATGTGACTTTCACAGTATCAATGGCCTTGCTGGTCCACCTCGCCCTGTATCCTTTTCCAACTCTGCCACCAGAGACTGAAGTTCCATCTTCGCCGTTACCTCATCCAGCGCCGCTGCATGCTCAAAATCAACCATCATCACCTGCCTGCTTCGCTTGTCGACGATGAAGTTGTAACGGTTGACATCACCGTGGACTAAACCGATCTCGTGAAGTCTGCCGAGTGTGCTCGAGCAATGCGGCAGATCGTCCGCTGAGGCAAATTCCCCATCCAGCCGCTCTAACAAAATCCCTATCACCCTCCCACATTCCGTCAAATGGCCTAGCACCCGAGGTGATATCTTCGGCTCGACGAGCTCCAGGCGCTGATGTTGACCGAGAATCGAATATGCCCATGTTTCTCTCTCAAGACTTGGGATTTGCCAGTCGAAAGCAGCTATCGTGCTGATTGCCGGAATGCCGCGGTAGAGGACTTCGTGAACGTTCGAGCGGTGACCCGTAGTTTGTTCCGGCGAAAGTACGTCGATTCTGTCGAGATGACACACTGTCTCGACTTCGGGGAGTGGATCGTTGGTCGCGATGATCTCGAGGGGTGCATCCACGCTTGGCCGCACGATCTGTATTCTGGTCCACCCGTCTTTAGGAAACTCTGGAAGCTTCGGTAACAGCAAATGCGGTCGACACATGGTGTCTTCATCAAACACGTCCGTGAAGATCGTTAGATAGCCAACCCTTTCGCCAAAGCGGATACGATAGGCTCCCTCTTCATCGTCAATGATCTGATTCAGAATGCTGATAGTTGGCATCTGATATCTTGTTAAAAAGGAGCGATTTTTGGTTTTTGTGGTAAGGGATATGGATTCTAGATGGAGCGCCAATATTTTATGGTCGAAGACAGTCCTAGTGTGGTCAATCAACACGATTACGTGAAGGCACTTAATGCGTAGCAGAGAGATATATATCGCGCACTCTGGTCGGCGCATCAAGCGGTGTTGTGGTTTGCCCCAGTCTTAGCTTAGGTTCTAAATATAGCGGAGAGGTCCAGAAGTCTACGTACAAGATACAATTTACCTTGGATATGGACTACTTCGGATTTTTTTATTTTTCCAAGGATGAAACGTTCTCGTAATTGAACAAATCATAGGACTATGCGAACTTTGAGTATGTAAGGTATGTAGACTCCCTCAACGTCACAACCCTCTGCAATTGTGAGTTGAAGCCTCTGAGTCTCCACTCCGCATCACGTCCAGAGACTGAAGGACTTCAACGTTGCGCCATCATCGGTCAGATCATCTACTGCACGATCCTTGCCATCTTGAAGTGTCAATCTCGCATCAGTATCATGGCAAGTTCACGTGCTACAAACTCATTATACTAGACTGGGACGAAATGTGCATTCTGCGACAAGGTCGCAAGCATTAAGAGACAGTCTATTGCGGAGGCGAGCTCTCTCAAGATGGCCAACGCTCAGGCGCAACACGCGCGTGTGGGCTCTTCCTCCGGAATATCGCTTGGATCTGGTGACCAGGCCTGTAATGAATGTAAAAGACGCAAAGGTCGGTGCGACAGACAGCTTCCTGAATGCGGTCCCTGCGCAAGAAACAAGCGCCACTGTCTATACGAGAGGCACAGCAAGACGCCGTTGACCAGGAGATATCTTACTGAAGTGGAAGCGCGCCTCAGGCAGACCGAAATCCGATTGAGAGATGCCGAGCAGAGAGCAGTGCTTGCGGAAACGCAGCTGCAAGTAAACCAGCACTCTCAGCCTTCAGGGCAAAGCGCGCCGGTCGAAGCCGAAGGGGCGATTACCATGGCCTTCAATGAAGACGCAGTGAATGTCGGATCTCCGAATGCTTGTCTAGGCTCTATGACCAACAACAACAAAATCTTCACCACGCAACCAGTATGTGCAGGTGGCGTTGGCTCTGCAGACAGTCAGCAAGCTACTGGCATAAATGACTACTCGGAAACAACATACCGAGGCGCCGAGAATTTGGCACCAAGCGAGCTGGAGAAGCCTCCATCTGGACTTGAGGACTTCTCTTGGGATGAACAGTCAGCTGGGGACGATCTTGAACATGCAAGGTCGAGCGCCGCCGAAGATGCCGATTCTCCTGGTGTCACTGATAGTATGGCATCTCTTTCAGTTGACGACAAGAGAGCAGGTTATCTTGGAATAGCATCTGGGGCGGCAATGTTGCGACTATTGATGCCCGATGTGGAGCCTCGACCGAAAAGATCAACGCAACGGTCTCATACTCACAAGCACTCAGTCACCTCAGACACGGGAGATCTAGGATGGATCCCAACGCCCGTGTTCAAAGAACGCCACATCGAGGAGATTGATCTGGACGCGGCGATCAATTCGTATTTCTCGCTGTATCACGTATCGTATCCTATAGTGTGTGAGCCAACATTCAGGGCACAGTATGCTCAAGTCATTCCACGACCTAATGGAAGAAGCTGGAATGCGTTAGCATACATAATCGCTGCTATTGGACTTTTCACCACAGCCACAGAGCCCGTCGTTCGTGACCTGGATCTGTTCGAAGCCGCAAAGGCAAACATCTCGATTGACAGCCTGGAGACTGGCAATATAACGCTTGTGCAGGCCTTGTCATTGATATCAAATTACATCCAGAAACGCGGCAAGCCCAACAGTGGGTACAACTACCTTGGGCTTGCTCTTCACATGGCTATGGGTCTCGGTATGCACAAAGAGTTCCAGAACTGGCGAATAGCTCCACTACAGATGGAGATCCGGCGTCGAGTCTGGTGGGCGCTATACAACTTCTACGTGGGAGCCGCTATCACCTTCGGACGACCCTTAGCATGGCCGGCTAATGGAATCGAGGTAGCACTACCTCTGAATGTGGACGATCGAGATCTCACACATCTTTCTGTCAGTTTGCCGCCACCCCGACCGAGCCTCACCACCCACTCAGCTGTTGCAGATCAAGCAAGGTTCCATCTCATGACATCTGAAATCTATGCTCGAGTCATCAGTCTGCCGTTCCCATCGGCACAAGAACTGCTCCAGATGGATGACGAGCGCATCAACGCATGGTATACAATTTGGTCGGTCGAGGCAGACAAAGTCGAATCGAGATTTATGCTATCACGAAGTGTCATGGAATGGCGTTATCGTAATCTACGAATCATCATGTTCCGCCCTTTCGTGATTCGCAAAGCGCTCCGGGCTCGCATGCGTCAAGGAACGATACCACAGCTTGAATCCGCAACCGACATTGCGATCGATCGCTGCCTTGCGGAAGCAAAGGCTAGCATCATATCAATCGACATGTTCTGGTCCACCGGCAATCGTACTTGCATGGCCTCTTGGTATGCGCTGTATTTTCTTTTCCAGGCATCCATGATTCCGAGCGTCTGCCTGAGGAACGACCCTGCTTCCCCCATGGCGCAAGGCTGGCGCGAGCAGCTCGACATAGCCCTCAAGATTATGCAGAGTATGTTCTCGATCAACCCCTCAAGTCGTGATTGCTACGAGGTAGTTTTACGCCTTTGTTCCAGTTACCTGCTGAATGCTTCTGGTGTTCCCACCTCGTCTCCGACATTTGGCATGGAACCTGTCGAAGAATCGCCAAACACACAGATAGAGGGACTCTACTCTATGATGTGGCCCGGTGCAAATACTACCGAGGTCGACATGCTTATCGAGAACGATAGCTGGAACAACTTCATTGCTGATATTCCTGACGACTCGCAAAACTTCTTGGATCAGGGCTTTGAGAGCTTCCGATTTGTCTAGCCTCCGCTGAGCTAAGCCAGATGCTTGCGTCTAATCGTGAGCTCTACCACGATACAACGCCATTACAGCTTGCAAGACATCCTGACACCGGCACGGTAAAAAGTCCCAAATCTGTGATTCGAAGAAAAGCTATCAATTACATTTGAACGACCTTCCCAGAGCAATACTCATGGAAGGTCTCTGTAACTCCTGGAGATGCGTCGCATATCATGCCCGTTCAATGCGCTCTTCGATCTTCTCCTCGTACAAGTTCTTGCTCATTTCTTTCTCCGTCGCTTGCGTGTCCACAACCGCACGAGGACCATCGAAGATCTCGGCAATTTCCTCGAGACTACGTCCTTTAGTCTCTGGGAAGACGAAGTATGTGACCGCGAGGAAAACAGCCAACAAGCAGCAGAACACGATATAGTACTTGTAGCCAATGTTCTCCATGCCGATGGGATTGCAGAAGGCCGCGATGACTAAGGAAGAATATATTGCGAGAAGCTCACAAGTAAGTCCCTTCGATCTGCTTGCCTGTCAGCGTTGTCGAATATAGCATTTGTATGTAGCAAAGGCTTACCTGATGTTGTAGGGTAGTACTTCTGTTGAGTAGCTCATCAGTAGAGGAGTGTACGCTGTTTAGAATCAGCCGAATTCTGCCGCGACATCCATTGTCTTGACTCACCAATGTCGTAGTGGAAGAAGAATGTGAACAAGCACACTATTACCACTATGCCAGCAGATGCGCTACCAGTTTGTGCATTCACAGCGGAGCATGCAGTCCAGACTATGTAACTGACGAGCATACCGATACCGCTCCATGTGAACAACGTACGGCGACCAAGTCTGTCCACAAGGAAAGCAGCAGACAGTGCTGCTCCGAAGTTGAAGATCCTGCGAGAGTCAGTCGAAGAGTTTTGATTGAGCCGAGCTTTTGGCTACTTACTGGAGCAAGCCGTTTATCAGTGTCTGCATGAACGGATCTGTGACGCCGACCGAGTCAAGCACCAGCGTGAGGTAGTACGACACCACGCCGATGCCGTTCCATTGTGCAAATGTTCCGAGACAAATTACAATGAAGAGCCTCTTCCGGTTTCCGGGCGTTGCGATCAGGGCTCCCCATCCAGTACCTTGTGCCTCTTTCTCCAGTTCGATGGTGTCCACGATCTCACTCATCTCTCGGACTACCAAGGGACTGCTTCGATCTCCGGCAGCATGGAACCGGGCGAGGATCTCATGTGCCTCATCTTTGCGGTCGTTGGCAATGAGCCATCTTGGCGATTCCGGTAAGAAATAATATCCGGTCAGCTGGACTAGAGGGAAGCCAGCTTGGAGTATCGTCGGGATCCTCCAGCTCATATTTGAGGCAATCGACTGTGTTCCAAAAGTGGTCCAACTGGCGAGGATCGCGCCAAGATAATACATTGTCCAGAATGCTGAGGTGTAGCGTCCACGGTGAACAGGGTATGAAAGCTCTGCAATAAGCATCGGGGCGGGCTGGACGACGAGCATCCCAGCGGCACCGACTACTAGTCTTGAGACCACGAATTGCGCGTATGTGGTCGCGGTCGCCTGGATGATCGTTGCGATGATGACGCCAAAAATCCCTGACAGCAAGACAACCTTCCGACCAAATCTGTCAGACAGCCATCCCACTGTTGGCAAGATCAATACGGACCCAATCGATTGGGCTGCATTGACTAGGCCAAGGAGAGATCCTGTTGGGTGATCGAAATATGACTGCCACTGCTTGCTCGTCAGTATCTTATTCCGTCAAGACACACATGCTTCTTACCTGCGGTAGCGACTGCAGACCATTCATCAGACTGCCGTCGTATCCAGCAACTGATGATGACAGTAGAGGGATGAGTAGAATGAGGTTCAATCTCAAAAGATGCGATTGCTGGAACCACCATTTATCCGTCACTGGCAAGACCTCTGCGAGGGTAGCGCCGACAATGTCTTCATTCTTCATGTTTGCTTCAAGACTTGCAAATCAAGATGTGACGGATATCGTGGAAGGTCAGCAAGGAGAGGTCTATAAAACAAGATCATAAGAATGTCGGCATATACGTCCCGTCCTGTACTTCCCGAGACCGCGCATCATTCCTTGGTTCTACAATGCATGGCAGGTGGAGACTTCTCCGCGTGCTCTCCAGGTTTGCGTCGCGGAGATCGATCACTGTGTGGGGTCTGAGGACCCACAGGGGGCGCTGTCGCCCTCAGCTGTACCTCCGTAGATCTCGCAACCGGCCGACATAGGCGTTAAGTGTGTCCGTATCCGACGACCTGTAAAATTCCATGACTCGAGAAGCAAGTTATGGGCCAATTGCGGCCGTTATAAGTCACCACAGGACACAATGATCCGATAGCAACAAGCATCGGGATTCAGTACGCCTTGTGCCGGCCATTGTATACCCGGCTTACGTATATACGGTGTGAGGAGACATCGAAGGACAGTATCTTGAGGGCTCATGAGTCCTGCTAGCGGAGACCAAGCACCATCATCATCAACGCTATGTCAAGACCTCGGGCATACCATCAGAAGACGCTTCAATCGCGTTCGAATCTTCTTCTATGCCAATCTATGTGGCCGATCGTTGTTGCAACAATTCGAAGCATCAGATTGGGCCACAAGAACTCATAAGATGGACATGCTTGACGAAAACAATTACCTTTTTCCAATTCATCTGTGGTAGTACCAAAGCTATTGAACACCTTCAATCACCACCTTAAAGACTCCTTCTTTGCCTGCTTTGACCAGTTCGAAGGCCTGTTCGGCCTCTTCGAATTTGTAGCGATTGGTAATCAGCCTTTTGACATCCACTTTCCCTGAAGCAACAAGATCCACTGCCGCAGGATAGACTCCTGTGGTGTATCTTATGCTGCCCTTGATATTCAAAGCTCGGATGCAGGCAGTTGTGATGGGAAAAAGAACGTTCTCCTTGCCCATCCCAGCTTGCACGTAGGTTCCACCCTTCCTCGCCGCAAAGATGCCGGTCTGGATACAAGGCTCTGCGCCCGTGCATTCCAAAACAACTTCAGGCCCTTCCCCAAGCTCGAACTGCTCTTTGATCAACCCGGCGACTTTCTCCGAGTGCTCTATGGGGTCTACGCCAGCTTCTTGTTTCGGTGGCATGAAGACTCCATCAGCCCCAAACTTCATGGCGAAGTCAAGTCTTGACTGCACAACATCAACACCAATGACTTTCTTCGCGCCATAGGCTTTTGCTACCGCCTGACATAGCACGCCGATCGGGCCGCAGCCGAAGACGAGCACGGTCTGGTTCGCTCGTAAATCCGCTACTTTTGCGATCTGGACCGCAACAGAGACGGGTTCAACCAGAGCAGCCTCCTCCATATTCATATGGTCTGGCACGGGATATACAAAGTCGCTTGCAACGATGTAGTATTTGGAGAGTGTTCCGTCCCACGGCGGTGTTGCTGCGAAGATGGTGTCCGGGCAAAGATTGTATTCGCCGTTCCTGCAATAGCTGCAATGGCGACAAGGGACGCCGGGCTCAATTGCTACTCTCTGTCCAACTTTGACGTTCGTCACCTCATCTCCTACTTCGACGATCGTGCCTATTGAGCGTTAGCTATTGTGGCCAGTAACGGCACCTGGTCACTTACCGGAGCTTTCGTGGCCTAGCACAATCGGGCTTTCGAGTATGAAGTCTCCAATACGTCCTTTCTGCCAGTAGTGAACCTATCACGGAGTAAGTACTGTAGCTGTGAATGACCTCTTGGGCGGCTCAGCTTACATCGCTGCCACAGATTCCTGTCTGTGCGATGTGAACGCAGACGTCCTTTGGGCCCCGGAGAGTAGGCACTGGCCTATCTTCGAATGCAACATCTCTGACAGCGCGCAATACAAAAGACGGATTCTGGAGAATTGTGAACTTCCTCCCTTTGCATCGAAGTTCTGCAAAATCTCATACCATCTCGTTAACTTGGTTTGCCGAAACCATGTTATCGATCGTTCGTGTATAGCTTAGAGATCGAAAGAAGAGATGCTATGCTGTTTGATGTTTTTGGTTTGAGTATGTGCAGCCAAGGAAAATCGAGTGTTGTAAGGTCTAATATACCGACACAGCTAGACAGATCCAATATTTGAGATCGTGATCGTAACGGGCGGTCCACACCTTGTGTGGAGATGTGAGGGAACTTCGGTGTTGCTCAACGCGAGCAACATCCTCGGCAACGGTCGACAGAGCACCTTTTGGCTGCAGCATGCATCCATCTGTAATTGTCCGCCTAAAACATCGATCGTTAATACTGGATTGTGCCCAGATCACCACTAGACATAGGTCAAGTACAGCTGTTCCACGCTCTATCACTTCGTCGCCCAATATCAACTCCCTCACAACCGTCCTTATCCTCCACCACTGCCCATCATGCCTCTCGCAACCCCAACAGGCCCCTCGAAGCATGTCCTCTCCCATTTCTCGCTCTCAGGAAAGGTAGCCGCCGTTACAGGAGGCGCCCGCGGCATCGGCCTCGAAGTCGTCCGAGCACTCGCAGAGGCAGGCGCCTCCGTCGCCTTGATCTACACCTCCAGCAAAGACGCCACGCAGACAGCAGAAGCCATCGCAAGCGCCACAGGCCAGAAAGTCGTAGCCTATCAGTCCGATGTACGCTCGAAAGCCACGATCACCGCTACCATCGAGCAAGTAGCCAAAGACTTCGGCAAGCTCGACATCTGCGTCGCGAACGCGGGCATCGCGGCGCATCACGATAGCCTGTCTTATGATGAGGAGGACTGGCACGAGATGATGCGCGTCAATCTAGATGGTGCGATGTTTACGGCGCAGGCTGCGGGCAATATTTTCAAGAGGCAGGGGCCTGGTGCTGGGAGCATGATCTTTACTGCTTCTGTTTCGGCTCTACTGGTCAATGTGCCTCAGAAGCAGAGCGCTTACAATGCTAGTAAGGCGGCCGTGGTGCATTTGGCAAAGTGTCTCGCTGTAGAGTGGACGGAGTTTGCGAGGGTGAATTGCATTTCGCCTGGATTCATTGCTACGGACAGTAAGTTGCTGTCAGAATACCATCTTCGGACAACATGATACTAATGAATCTCTAGTGCTGAGCGTACATCCACAAGAATGGCGAGAGAAATGGTTCCAGATGATTCCTGGAGGCCGCTTGTGCGACCCGGCGGAGCTGAAAGGTGTAAGTGGTTTCGAACATCCCTAAGCATTCAAGACTAACAACAAATGACAGGCATACGTCTTCTTAGCCTCAGACGCCTCATCCTACATGACCGGCGCAAATGTGGTTATCGATGGGGGCTACACTCTCCCCTAGTCCAAGTCACAATAAGTTACAGCCAAAAAAAAAAAAAAGCTGTCAAGCTACAAGCACCTCTCTTCGGCTACGCTCTTCTATCTCTTCCACTTATTCCTCCAGCTCAAGGGTTCAAAAGCCAAAACAAAAACATACAACAGGC